>VDFB02281492.1:823718435-823788872 GCA_007258455.2 Sequoia sempervirens
ATTAGGTTATTTGTACCAGTTAAACTGATGGTAACTTGCCAGTTAACTGTATAGTTTACTTCATTAGGGTTTGGCGCATATCTTGCATGCATTGCAAGAACTGTAGTGAACTCAAGGTGATTTAGGGTTACCTACACCTTGATGTATATAAATAAGAGCTTTTGTCATTTGTAATTAACTTTTGCTTGAGAGAGAAATATATGCTGCGCCTACCTTGCCCTCAATATTGCTCTTTTGGTATTTGTTCATGCGTCTTTGCTATTACAGTTAATTGTTATGCCACATAGGGTTTCAAGAGATTGTAATGGTGAATTCTTTCTGTCTTGTGAATCTTTTATTGTTATGATTAAGCGTTATGCCACATAGGGTTTCGTAAGATTGTGATGATAAAAGCGTTTTGTGAAGTCCTTACTATGCTGATCGAGTGTTATGCCACATAGGGTTTCATAAGATTATCATGGTAAATCTTCTCATAGTTTAGATAAATCTGTTTTGTGAATTCTTTTGTCATTACGATCAAGTGTTATGCCACACAGGGTTTCATAAAGATCTTGATGATAAAAGCCGTTTAGTAAGTCTTTACTGTTATGATCAAGTGTTATGCCACACAGGGTTTCATAAGATCATCTTGGTGAATTCTTAAATCTGTTTTGTGCCCAATAAACTTGTTTAGATTGAGATGATAGTGCCACCTTGCCTTCAAGTAGAGAAATTCAAACTCGGCTATCGCCCCGATAATCAATCCCCCGCTCCATTTCCTCATGCTCGTTTTCGAGGCGGATGATTTTAAAGTAGTTAGCTTAGTTGTAGTTAATGATCTCACAAACCGTGAAAATCCTTAGCTGCAACGTTCTCTGGTTTTCTTAACCTTGTGCCTCTTCCACCGAGAACAAAAAGATAGGACTTAGATTACTTTCCTTTTCCATGCATTCCAGCACAACGAGGGAGCTTCCCCTCCTAATTTGAAGAGCACTCATTGCGTAGTGTACATAGCTGTCCGTACAAACCTGCACTCCAGAGGTGTTAGATTTGACACCAACATAGTTCTTGACCAGGGTCCGATCCCCATCCTTTGCGAGCAGTTTTATTATTCCTTTGTTGATGTTTCTGCCAAAGAGCCTTTTTCCAAAGTCTCATTGTAGACATTGTATAGATCATCACACACCCAATCTATGAAAGTTTTATAGAATTCAGCAAGAAGTCCATCTGCCCTAGGTGTTTTATCATTTTTCAGAGAAAGGATGGCCTGCTTAATTTCATCTTTTGAAATGTTCTTGCCAAGGCTTCATGCTTCTATCAACTTAATTTTCTTTGGAATAGCTTGTTTAATGAGCTCTTTGGCTCTGTAGCTACTCCCTATGTCCCCCTCTGAAGTAAACAAGTCCTTGTAGAACTTGTAGAACTGTTGTCTTATATCCTCTTGATTTGTCAGGTTTACACCTTCTGCCCATATTTGATCAATCTGCCCCCTTACCTGCCTTTCCTTGATGTATCCGAAAAATAATTTGGACCCCTTGTCTCCATTCTCCAACCAGTTCATTTTTTATCTTACCCTTAAACCTTCAACTTTGAAGGCCTGTAGCCTTCTCAAGGCATTCTTGGCCAAACATAAATTGTTGGCCAGGAAAACATCATTTGGCTTCTCTTGTAGGTTAGTCTCGGCTTCAAGAAGCTTCTCCTGCAGGAGGCATTCCTCTTGCCTCCTGTCCATTGCTCTCTTTCTACCTATTGTTTGAAGAGTGTTTTCCAACCCCTCACATTCAAATTCCATCTATCAATGGCATTTAGGTATTTATGCATCCATTTGTTAATTGCCCTTAGGGACTCTATTGCATTCTTGCTATCACTATCTTTTAGCAGCCCAGTATTAAGGTTGAAGCCTTCACCTGAACCTTTTTACTTTTGCTTTCCTAGTTTTAAGGCTGACTTTCACCTTGATAGGATGATGATCTGAGAGGGTGTATGGGGTTACCTCCACTTTACGCCCATCCTTCACAGGCACAACAGAGAAGAAGTCCTTGTTCATATAGAATCTGTCCAATCTGCTGTAGATCCTCCCCCTCCCTTTTGACTATTGCACCAGGTAAACCAAATACTAGAGCCCTCCTTTTTTTGCCCTTCAATTGGATCTTCCAAATTTAGTTTAGCCTTCATTCTATGCCAGAAAATTCTTTCATTGCCCTTCCATTCTAGGGACACTCCTCCTCATTTGTCTTCACTTTTCTCAACAAAGTTGAAATCACCCCCCAGAATCCAGGGGATTTCTTGCAGGTTGCAGAGCCAATTCCATAGTAGGCTCCTGTTACTGTAACCATTTGGGGCATATATAGAACAAACACTGAAGGTGAAGTCCCCTATACAGCTACAAATTGCTCAGTTATAAGCCTATAATTATGGTGTATGGTTGATACTTTGGCTGGATGCTTAATTTTTGAGCTATCAGGTGGATTTTTTCCTATGCAAGTTATGCAAGATTGTTTGATGGCTGCTCTGAATTGAAAAGGACTATAATCAGGAGGTGTGATTGTTTTTAAGGATTGAGTATGCCTATTTGCTAGTCACAGTGGTGATATAAGGGGTTCTTAGATTGCATTGAACACAATATCCATTTTTCATATAATGACATTAATTAAACATCACAATTTGATATGCTTGGATTGTTTTGAGAATACCATCTCTGCCTTGACTCCTATGCATTGTAGGGGTTGAGCGCATTGTTCTTATTCTCTAGACAGACTAGACTAGATTCTTTCTTGCAACTCTTTTGTATCTCTTTCTTCACTTTTTTCCCTAGATATCCTGGGGATGTTTCCCCTATGTCTTTCAATCCCATCCCCCACTGGAAATGTTTCAGGGATGCATGGATGGATAGGGAATGTACCTCCCACTATCCACTATCCTCAGAAAAAAAATAGGAAACATCCCCAGTATGGTAGAAAAAAACCAGAAATGCCAGGGGACGGCCAGCCATCCCCTGCAGCCCAGCACCCTATAAAGCATAAAAAAAAAATTTAAAATAAAAAAAATAGTATATTCTCAATTCTGATCGCTTTATAAATACTGAACCTGATTCTGAAGTTTATACTCTTGATGACCTGTTAAAGAAAATTCAAGCAAAGCCAACCTATCTTTTATTTGCCATTAAATAAAGTGCAAGTAGCTGCTAAGTTGGTTGCAAGCAAACAAGATCAATAAAATAGATAGTAGGTCACCTTTAAAGCGCTAGTAGAGCTGCTATAGTGCATGTGCTATATTTTTAACCTTTCCATATGCAAATTATTTGCAGTTACATTTCCAGAAAGTTACAAAATATATATAATACGTAGAAAATAAAAAAATGGAGCATACAACTTTTTTCTGATTAGTGGAAAGCAGAATCTATCTGATTATGATAGAAAAACAAACTTCAACCTTTATGAATGATTTCAATGGATTCCTTGTTCATGCTCTGTGAACAGTTTTATAGCAATTTTTTGATATAATGTTAAATGTTTCTTCTTTACTGTTATTTGCATGCTGTGAAGACAACCGCATGGTTATTATCTACGTTGCATCTGCTACATTGTCTGTAAGGACTCTAAGTCAACAAATGAAGAATGAATAAGCCTCTAAAAAGCTAAAGGCTAAAAGCACGTGTATAGTTGCTGTTTTGTGTTGAATTCCCTTCTTAACCTTTCTAGTATAAAATGCAAATTGTTTTAGCAACTTGGTTATCTGGGTAGATCTGGAAATATAACTATAGAAACTAGTAAATATATAAATGAATATATATGCACATTGACAATGAAAGCAATGAATTTTTTTTAGTTTGTTTGTTGGCTCGTGCAAATTCTCAATTCAGCTCTAATGTTATGTAATAAGATTCTATAATGTATAGATGAATGCCTTATAAAATATTTGAAAATTTCAATATTTTTAAGTAGCCCCTCCCACCTTTTTCTTATAGCTGTCTTCTAAAAATGGCTGCCAAATTATCCATCCCGGAAACATGCCCCCCATCCCTGTCATCCCTGTTCTGGCAACTTGGTTTAACATAACTTTTTCCTTTTTCACTAAATTAATTCAACTTTTAATGTCTCCGTCTTGAGTTTCTAAGTTTAATACTACATAAAACATTTTTAATTTATTTGACTGCGATTCTTATTTAAAAAAAAGATTATCAATGACGTTTCCTTTCTCCAAGAATTGGATCTAGGAGCTTTCTGTCAGATAATATTAACATCTAATGGCAAATCTTTTCTTCGTAGATGCTTATTTTATTTAATCATCTGAGCCTGAATTATGATTTATATGTGTGCAGAAGCAAAAGATACGAGCTGAAGAGTCATGTGCAAGTAAATTTCATAAAAGAAAGCAAGCAGGCGTTATCTTGAATGACATGGAAACAAGCTCATCAGCTGCCCAGAAGAGAGCAGTAGGAGAAAAGCAGAGGAAAGTGTTAAAGGATGATAAATACACAGGGACTATGCAATATGAACAAACTATGTCTGGAATGTGTGATGTAGTCCCTAATCTATGTCCAAAGGGACTGATTGGTTTTGGAGTTCCTGGGAAACCTATTGGCCAGCGCTCCGAGGAAATGAAGGTGTTTATGCAAGGACCGCCTTTTTTCTATTATGAAAATGATGCTTTTGCACCAAAGGATATTTGGAAGACAATATCCCAGCATTTCAGTGGTGTGGAACCAGAGTTGGTAGACTCCAAGTACTTTTCAGCTTCTAGAAGACCAAGAGGTTATGTACATAATCTTCCAATAGAAGGGCGGTTTCAAGCATTGCCTCTGCCCCCCATGACTATTCAGGAAGCACTTCCTCAGACAAAGAAATATTGGCCTTCATGGGATCCGAGGAAAAAATTGAATTGCATAGACACTAGACGGTGTGGTGGCATACTTTGTAAAGAACTCAGGACTATTATTCAAAATTCACAAGGGAAACGGCAATTGAGTGATAGTGAACAGGCATACGTACTTAAAAAGTGTGAGGAGTGGAACTTGGTCTGGGTGGGGCCAGGTCAGATGGCTCGTCTAGAGCCTCACGAGATAGAATTTATATTAGGATTTGAAAAAGATCACACTCGTGGATCTTCTTGTCTGACTGATCGCTTGCAATTTTTGGGTAATTCATTCCAAATAGACACAGTTGCATACCATTTATCTGTTTTGAAAGCATTCTATCCTGATGGCATCAAAGTACTTTCTCTGTTTTCTGGAATTGGTGGAGCAGAGGTTGCTTTGCATCGACTTGGGATATGTTTAAGTTGTGTTGTATCTGTGGAAATATGTCCGAAGAACAGGCTTATCCTTAAGACTTGGTGGACAAAAACCCAACAGACAGGCAGGTTGATTCAGAAGGAAGATGTCCAACATTTGACTACAGAAGTACTGGAGAGCTTAGTAGATAAGGTAGGAGGTTTCGATCTTATCATTGGTGGTTTCACTTGTAACAACTTACCTGGCAACAATAGTAAGGATGATTCAGAGGGGACAAAAAGCTCTCTTTTTTATGAGTTTCCTCGCATTGTGATGGAAGTGAGGGAAATAATGCACTCAAAAGCCACAGCTAACAATTTTCCTTGATCTATGTGTAGGTTCATTTTTACAAGTAGCTCAAGTTCAATAGACAGTTTGAAACATTGAAAAGGGTTTTAACCAGAACACCATAGGCACAATGTTCTTTACTGATTTCAAATTCTCAAATCAAAAGATTACATACACTAACTGAAAAAGGTTAATTGATTCATTTAAAAAACTTGTTTTATAAACAGGGTATACGATCAGAAAATACTGTTTGCTTTTATGAGAAATCAATTTTCAATCTTTCTGTATCGATCTGAAGTAGACTGTTTCGAACATTGACTCTAAAGTGATTTGTTGTGGAAGCCTTTCACTAAAGTGTTTCTCGTCTTTGTTTACACATGGTTTTTAATAGTAATTTACGAGGGACTTCCATGGGCTTAAAAAGTATGCATTCTGTTTTATGAAGACACAATCACCATATTTGTTGTTTAAAAACTAATTGAATTTACTTAGAGCTTTTTTGAGGTGGAGTATGGGGAAACGCAGAGGGTTTAAGGGAAACTCTTTTCATAGCTTGGAAGTTCTGCAACATCAGCATCTGATGTTATTTTGGGGGTCAGCTTCCAGGCACTCCTGAGACTCAAACCTGGGCCAACAGTGGTAAATTCCTGCCAATCTACTACTAATCACAGCTCTCCAACACCCAGTTGGATAGGGCAAACCCTTTTTGCGAGCTACACAGAGGTGACAGTATTGGGTTTCTCCGGTTCATGGAAGGGATTGGGCTTTACATAGCGGTGGTCCAACGAACTTCTATGCAGATTTCCTTTAGAATACTGGTGACTTTCGAAGAACCAATAGCTTTTCTATCATTGGTTAATGCTCAAAGTCTAAGTTTCCTTGATAATAATCAAAACAGCATTGTGGCATATTACTTTTCCAATTTACCTCACTTGTCAGTAAATTCAGTTGAATAAATTAGCTTATAGCTAAAGCAATTAACCATGGACCATGCTTGCACTCATTTCCTATTGTCTCAGAAACAGAGCGTATGAAATTTGTATTACGTAGGCGACTGACACAAGGGAAACATAATGTATGATCACAGAACATAAAATTCTTAAAAGTCAGCTTGCCAGAAAGTTTTGCTGTGAATAAAACGGTGAACCATCCAAGATTACGACCTCCTTATAACAGGAATTAAAATGTTGAGATAGATTTGGACAATTATCTCTAGCATTGTAAGGAGGGGCAATGATTACGTCAATAGTAAAAGAGAGTATTTTATTTACAAATTTAATATACTTAAAATAATATATACTAGCAATTGCCCTTGTTGTGCAATGCGTACGCCGAAGAGGTGTGAGTACTCAATTACGGAAAATGTTGGTCTATTGTTTTGCATACCTTTGTGCAAGATCAATCGGTAGTAAGCAGTATCGTAATCTTGTACGGAGGTGTTGTGATTGGTGATTGTTGGCTACCCCAGCTGCAGATACAAAAGAAAGGGTGTCGTTGCTTTGCTACTTGCATAAAGTTCAAAGTATGGCTGAGGCTTCAAAAAACTGGCTGTGATTTCTAATTGGAAATTTAAGAGAATATTTTAAGTACAGCAATTTCTTTGGAGGAGTTGTAAACAGTCTCTGATTTTGCGGGATTTGATTGCGATGAAACAAACTGTAAGAGACTTTCAAAGTAGATTTCAGAACTGAAAGATTTTATTAAAAGCAACACATCAAGGCAATGTGGCATGATGAACATAGAAATAGAATCCATGAGAAACAAGACTGAAGTGACATGGCTTGTCAAGGAGTGGATTTCCATACTTAGAGAAATAGAGATAAAGTTATTTCTTGTTCAGACCATCACAAAACTTGGGTTGCAAAAACAAAGAGGCACCTCACCTAAGAGATTCCAATTCATATTAATGTAAACGAGCGGTCCATCTAAACATTACATTACACCTCAAAGGCTGCTATCTCACTAGGAAAGTTAGATACCATTGCCTCATATAAACCCATCAACCCTTGCACCTTATCCAGTTGAGATAAAACACCCTGCAGAAGTGTAACGAACACACTTGTACGATAAATTTAAAACTTTACAATTCAGTCACAAAAGTAAGAACAATATCATATTGATAAAATTTTTCCTTTTAAAAATCATAAACAAGATACATCATTTGCAATTTTAAACTATTTCATTCCAAATGAAATTACAAAGTAAGAAGAGAATCATACATACATAGCCCGTAGGCTTTTGACACCAATAGAAGTAAGAAGGTCCAGGAGATCGTCCTGTCAAGTCTTGGATCATCAGTCGGGTGTTCGTGGAGGAGAAACATCACTCGGGCGCTTTTCCGCCAACCACGGACTTATAATGCGGTCCCCCGCACGATCATTTTGCAATGAATGGCCCTCCCTTCGAAGAAGAGATTGGTTGGGTAACCTTTAATGACTACCAACTGGACATAGTGCTGTGATCCTACAAAACTAGCTTTCGTGCATTCGGCAATACTCAAACTAGGATGTAATTCGGGATCACGGTGAACTGACAGTGTAGTACAACAACTAAATGGTTCCTTACACTACTTTGGCCAAAGTGTTTACGTTCAATGAAGAACATAGGTCATATGTCACATTCACTAGCCAGGTTCAACTTGACTTGAGGCTATCTTATTTCTACGCGTAGGTTGGTCTATCGGGGTAGTCCGTACCCTAGACTTCCTACACCATCTATTTACTGGAATGATGAACATTTTAGCAAGATACTACAACTGACGCCTTAATTCAGGATATACACATCCTAGGGATACAATAACTTGACTAAGTTGTTTAGTATCTAGTTGTAGTATATAACTTGCAAATGTTCTCGATTCGATCCTAGTAACTAGTAACTTATACACAAGCATATGCTCTATATATGGAGCCATTAAATGCTATGCAGTTTGCTTTTTATTATCTAATGTATACCATACATCAAAGACAACAAAACCAAGAAAAGACTATATACATGAAACACTTATTTCACAACTTAACACATGTTAAAAAACTTTTCTTCTTTCTTATTCAATTTTAAGTAAACCAGTTATTCAAACACTTTCCTTTTCAGACATGACTATATGTCAGAACCCTGATGGTTCTCTGTTCAAACCCTAACTGATGTTTGTGTTTTCTTGCGATTTTTGGTTTTTTTGTATTTTTGAAGGTTTTCAGAGGAATATCAAAAGTTGCAATTTTACTAAATAATGCTTGGAAAATTCAAATAAAATTCTAGAACACAATATACGCTAAAATCTTGCTCAATAACAGTAGGCGCATCATTTATTGTTGATTCCAGAGCATTTACAATAATAAATACGGAGATCTGAAAGAAATACAATAAATTTATTGAAAAACCTGATTTCTCTTTAATGGTGGCTGCAGCAGAAAGAAGGTACGGCCAGAAATAAGAGAGGTTCTCCAAGCTCACAAAAACAGTGCAAACTCTTCAGCAATCCAAAGCGCCCAAGCCACAAACACCAGAAGCTGATGAATATATGCGTTCCTCTGGAGAAGAGATGGTACGGCTTGGAAAAGTACAGAAAAAGTACGGCCTGCTGCAATAAATGACAAGGTACAGCCTTCAAGGAAAATGCCAGATCTCTGAATGAATTTCTCTGATGAAGTCGCCTTATCTGTCTGATGATTATCTCTGTGAATCTCTGCTAAAATCAATGAATAAGCTCAGTCTGTGATCCCTGTGTGAAATCACCAAGTGCAAGCTTCAGCTGGTATTGCACAGCCTCAGTCTGCCTGATCTCTGAAGAGTTTTCGTTCTCCAGAAACGATCGTTTGCCAGAAACCCTAGGGTTTGCAAACTCCAATGCTCAGAGCAAGAAAGACAAAATTGAATAATAATCAGGATAGTTCGATTTTGCCTTGAGAAGGTATATATTGCCCTTGAAGAAATTCGACCCCATCTCCTTTTTAATAAATCATTTAAATAAATGATTTAATTTGCACTTTTAGACTTAGGAGAAAACATTAATTATTGGCGTCCCTCTTTTAATGAATATAAAATACTCATTAAGTCAACATTTAATAATTTATTATAAAGTATAATAAATACTTTATAATTAAGCCAAATAATTAAATATTTAAATATTTCAATAAAGTGACTTTTATTATAAAGTCAAAATATTAAATATTTAATAATCCATTAAATACTCCTTATGTCTCCGTCTGAACATCAAACTGCTGAACTTGGTCGATTCTGAGTTGAATGGCTGAACCAGGTGCCCTGCCCGAAATAGTGCCTTTCCGCTCGACCTAACTTCTAAAAATGAGTTCCCCGCCAAAATGCTCAATCGAAGAGCCCTCGGGCAAGGCCCAACCCGGCCACTACAAAACCGGAGCTACCAAACACCGCAGCAACGCCTAAATGATCCTTCCAACACTTCGCTTCTACGAGGATCGAATATTAGGCTAACCTCGCTACCGCTCAGGCTTCAGGGACATGACAAATTGGGCTTCTCCCCGAAATTGCTTGTCCTCGGGCAATCTTAACTCGATGCCGTAAGACTTCCTCTCGCTCCCATGTAACATCTCAATTGGTACCTCCACTTGACCAGATATTCCCGACCACACGCCCAGAGGTGTCTCTCTCATCCCAAGCGATGGCCCTTTCGTGTACTCGCATCAATTTCCCCTTCGCCATCATGGGTGGCAAACCGAGAGGGTATCACATGCTGACCCAATGCCTTTTTCAGGCGAGAAACGTGAAATACATTATGGACCTTGCTATCAGCTGGCAAGTCCAACTCATAAGCAACCTCACCCACTCGTCTGACAACACGAAATGGACCATAGTAGCGAGGTTTTAGTTTCTCTGCCCCACTCTTCCGCAGAGTAGACTGACGATACGGCTGCAACATGAGGTACACCATATCACCCACCTCAAAGGTACGCTCAACTCGACGCTATGCTGCTGATTCAGGTCTGGCCGGATATTGTCTCGAGAGCTCCTCAAGATGTCCCGTTGACTTCGGTGATCATATCCCCTTCGTGACTCGAGCACTTCCGCTATCGCCAATATCAAATCTTTAAGGTTACCGGCGCCCATACAAAGTTATAAAGCAGCGCTATCCTCAGATTGCCATATGGTGAGTCGAAGTTGTAAATACCGCATTAAGTAGATCCATTCACCTTTAAGCTCGGCCGACTAACTATATAATTACGAAATAACCTCCACCCACTTATTGACACCTCGCTCGTCTGCCTCGCTCATGATGTAGGCTTGCACGGTCGGCTTCGTCCCACAAAGCTCGAACAACTCCCCGCTAAAGTTGTTTCATATGAACCGGACCGTTTCTATCGGCCGACTATCGCCCGAAAGGCAACCTTAGCGTACCGAATAATTTCAAAAACAACTCTGCAGTCTGCGATGCTGTGAAAGTAGTAGTAATCGGGAAAAAATGGGCGTATTTAGTCAACCGATCCACCACTACATAGATGCAATCTTTACCCTGGGCTTTCGGCAAACCCGTGATAAAGTCCATCGATAGACACTCCCACTTCCTGTCAGGTATCGGAAGTGGCTGGAGCAATCCAGCAGGATAAGTGTGCTCCTGCTTGTTCTGTTGGCACACAGAACACTCACGGACATACTGCAATACATCAGTTTTCAGCCCTTTCCAAGTAAACCGTTCCCGAACCATTTTGTAAGTCTTATAGTATCCAGGATGGCCCGCCATAGGAAGGTCGTGAAAGGCTCTCAAAACTATAGTCCGCACCTCAGAGTCAAGAACCAAAAGAATTCGCCCCTTGTAAATGATCAAGTCATCTACAACAGTATACCTGTCGTCCTGCTCTGTCCTGTCAACGATGCTAGAAGCCCATGGGTTCTTAGCATACTCAGCCATAATCCGATGCCTCCAATCCTCTGTGATCTGTGCTAAGGCATTCAACTGGGGTCTGCGAGACAAGGCGTCAGCTACAACATTCTGCTTCCCCTTAATGAAAGTGATATCGAAGTCATATGACTGCAGTTTATTGACCCATTTTTGCTGCCTCTCATTCAAGTCTCGCTGTCCTAGGAAATGTTTTAGGCTGTTATGATCTGTGCGTACACTGAATTTGCTGCCTACCAAGTACTGCCTGAACTTAGCCAATGCATGCATAATGGCTAACATCTCCTTGTCATAAATGTTATAAAATCTCTCAGGACCCCTGAGTTTCCTGCTCTCAAATGCAATCGGATGTCGCTCCTGCATCAAAACGGCACCAATGCCCTCTCCTGAGGCATCACAGAATAAGTCAAAGGACTTCGTAAAGTCAGGCAATGCTAGCACCGGACATGAAGTCATGATCACCTTGAACCTGTCAAAGCACTCCTGCGCCTGTGGTGACCAAAGAAAAGCCCCCTTCTTCGTCAAGTCAGTAAGGGGTGCGGCGTGACGTGAGAACCCGCTAACAAATCTCCTGTAGAATGCACACAACCCAATGAACCCTCTGAGCTGCGTAAGGTTCTCAGGTACCGGCCAGTCAACAATCGCTCGAACCTTTTCAGGGTCCATACTCACTCCCTTGGCACTGATGATGTGCCCTAGATATAATAACTCCTCCATGCCAAGCTCGCACTTGGATTCCTTAGCATAGAAAGACTCGTCTGCTAAGATACCCAAGACTGTATCCAAATGAGCCAGATGCTCATCCCATGACCTGCTATAAACCAAAAATGTCGAAAAGACTAACACAAATCTCCTCAACTGAAAGCACCGAAACCCTGTTCATAGTTGCCTCGAAGGTGGCAAGTGCATTGTTAACCCGAAGGGCATAACCAAGAACTCGAAGTGACCGCAATGACACCGAAAGCGGTTTTTCAATATCCTGCCCTCATCCGATCGATGGTACGATCTCAAATCAATCTTCGTAAAGAAGACAGATGCAACTCATCTATCACCATCAATACGTGGAATAGGGTACCGTTTTGATTGTTCTTTTGTTGAGCTGCTCTGTAATCGATACACATCCGAAGTGATCCGTCCTTCTTCACCAATACAACCGATGAAGCGAAAGGAGACTTGCTAGGTCTGATATGGCCCATAGCTAACAACTCATTAATGGTCTTCTCTATCTCATCCTTGAGTCGTTTTGGATGTCGGTAGGGAGTGATCATAACGGGCTTCGCGCCCTCCTCCAACTCAATAATATGCTCCGTACCTCTGTCTGGAGGTCTACTAGGTGGGATGTCACTAAACACTTTGGAGTGTTTAGTCCTCAAGATCTGAATGTTAGGGTGGTACTCACCCTTCTGCGGCTCTTGCTGGGCTGGCATCAACATGCACTCAGCCGCCCAGTCAACCATATCATGACGAATGAGCCTCTCCATCCGTCTGAATGAAACCATCCTCAGATTACTGTCCCGAATCGCCTTGATGACATGTGGTCTCTCGTCAACCTTGAATTTCATCTCCATATCACGTAGGTTGAGCGTGAACTCACCCAAATCATGCAACCATGCCATCCCTAATACCACATCTGTATCTCCCATATTAACAACATAGAATTCAGTCTTGAATTCATAGTTGTTCAATCTCATCGGAAGATCAGTAATCTTCCGATCACATCTGAGAGTATATCCGTCAGCCACCTTGACTCGAATACCCTCAAAAGCCTCTGTCTGGATGCCACGCCTCTCCACTAAACGTGCATCAATAAAATTGTGTGTAGCACCAGTATCCAACAATGTAATCACTTTCTGACCTGCTAAGAGCCCACGAAGTCGAAATGAACCATCTCTCTGAAGGCTAGTCAGATGGGCTTCCTGTAGCTTCCTTCCACCTTTATGTTCACCCTCATTTTCGGACCTCTCATCATCTGAATGCTCGGAATCAGCTTGCTGGTCTGACAGATCAGATTGCTCTTCGCCCTCGTAAAACCACTCCATTTGATTATTTTTGACCTTCGGACGAAGTGGGCATATATGTTTTTCATCATAGGGTGCCTTGCACCAAAAACATAACTTTTTCTTACGCAATTCATTCAACGTTTCCCTGTCGAATGGTGGTGCATTCTGTCTCTTAGGATCCGGTTGATCCTTTCTCCTGTCAAAAGGCCTACTCCTGTCATTGTTTCTATCAAAAGGCCTATTGGGTCTTGTGTATGGTGTTGACCCTGAATTGAACTTGCTGCAAGGTGCTGCAAGCTCCATGCTTCTCGCCTTCCGCATGGCCTCCTGAAGTGTAGGTGGGTCAAAAGCCTTAACCCAACCTCTCATGGGTTCTGTCAAACCCTCAACGAAGAGTATGATGAGTCTCCGTTCTGAAATCCCTGTGACCATGACTGCCACTCTCTGAAACTCACCAATGTATGAATCCAAACTGCCTGTCTGTCTGAGCTGAGCCAACTCTCTGAAATACAGTTCCGGATCCTTCTTATCAAATCTCTCTATCAGTCTGCTGGTGAACTCCTGATAGGTATTGACCGCATGATGGCCTAGAGTATACATGCCGTGGTGCCACCAATCATGTGCTACTCCGTCAAGATGTAAAGTAGCAAATTTAATTGCCTCATCCTCCTGCATAGGCCTAAGTGACAAGTAATTGTCCAATTTCTGGACCCAAGACCTCGCTGATGTCTTTTCAGACCCATCAAAATATGGCAATGTAATCTTGCTCACCGCATACTGCAAATCCCTATTCACCTGTGGCTGCGGCTGCTGATGCTGTGGGGGTCTGCGGTCAAATCTGCCTCCTCCTCTGGGTTTATAAACATCTATAAACTCATGGAATGTAAGTGCCTGCCGGATCTCAGGTGCTAGTGACATGTACTCACCATGAAATCTCGTCAAGTCTGCCACGGACATGCCATTGTGTGGCTGAAACTCCTGATGCTGCCCCTGATGCTCTGCCCCTGGAGTCTGTGGTGGAGTCTCCCTAGGTAAGAAAGTAGGCTGACCTGGCCTACGCTCCTGATAGATCGGAGACGGCTGTCGAGGTGCTGATGCTAATGGCTGATCCACTGGTGCAGTCCCGCTCGTCTGACCAATCTGTATGAAATGAGGCTGTGTGGGTGTGTACTGTACTGGATCTGTGAATACCAAGTACCCCTGATATTGTCTGACCTTCTGGAATCGGTGGACCTGTCCAGTCTTCGTCTTTGCCTGTTCCTACGCCTCTAATGTACTAAATAATATCTTGGCTCATAAAAGGCAACCCAAAATGCACTGTATTCTGAAAAAGCACTGAAAAAGCACAGGATGGCAGGAGATCTGTGCTCTGATACCACTGTCAGAACCCTGATGGTTCTCTGTTCAAACCCTAACTGATGTTTGTGTTTTCTTGCGATTTTTGGTTTTTTTGTATTTTTGAAGGTTTTCAGAGGAATATCAAAAGTTGCGATTTTACTAAATAATGCTTGGAAAATTCAAATAAAATTCTAGAACACAATATACGCTAAAATCTTGCTCAATAACAGTAGGCGCATCATTTATTGTTGATTTCAGAGCATTTACAATAATAAATACGGAGATCTGAAAGAAATACAATAAATTTATTGAAAAACCTGATTTCTCTTTAATGGCGGCTGCAGCAGAAAGAAGAAGGTACGGCCAGAAATAAGAGAGGTTCTCCAAGCTCACAAAAACAGTGCAAACTCTTCAGCAATCCAAAGTGCCCAAGCCACAAACACTAGAAGCTGATGAATATATGCGTTCCTCTGGAGAAGAGATGGTACGGCCTGGAAAAGTACAGAAAAAGTACGGCCTGCTGCAATAAATGACAAGGTACGGCCTCCAAGGAAAATGCCAGATCTCTGAATGAAGTTCTCTGATGAAGTCGCCTTATCTGTCTGATGATTATCTCTGTGAATCTCTGCTAAAATCAATGAATAAGCTCAGTCTGTGATCCCTGTGTGAAATCACCAAGTGCAAGCTTCAGCTGGTATTGCACAGCCTCAGTCTGCCTGATCTCTGAAGAGTTTTCGTTCTCCAGAAACGATCGTCTGCCAGAAACCCTAGGGTTTGCAAACTCCAATGCTCAGAGCAAGAAAGACAAAATTGAATAATAATCAGGATAGTTCGATTTTGCCTTGAGAAGGTATATATTGCCCTTGAAGAAATTCGACCCCATCTCCTTTTTAATAAATCATTTAAATAAATGATTTAATTTGCACTTTTAGACTTAGGAGAAAACATTAATTATTGGCATCCCTCTTTTAATGAATATAAAATACTCATTAAGTCAACATTTAATAATTTATTATAAAGTATAATAAATACTTTATAATTAAGCCAAATAATTAAATATTTAAATATTTCAATAAAGTGACTTTATTATAAAGTCAAATTATTAAATATCTAATAATTCATTAAATACTCCTTATTTCTCCGTCTGAGCATCAAACTACTGAACTGGGTCGATTTTGAGCTGAATGGTTGAACCAGGTGCCTTACCCGAAATAGCAGCTTCCGCTTGACCTAACTTTCTAAAAATAGAAAGTTCCTGAAAATGCTCACTGGAAGATTCTGCGAAGGCCCAACCTGACACAACTACAAAACTGGAGCTACCAAACACTGAGCAACTGCCCCAAATGATCCTCTGAACACTCCTGTCAGCCTACAAGGATCGAAATGATAGGCTAACCTCGTCACCAGTCTGTGCTGACTAGGATGGGGACATGACACTATAATTCAGAGTTTTATCCGATTACTTAGAATATTAGAAAATATGTAAAAGTAGGAATTTAGCATGCCTGATTAAGCTTTCCAGAAGTTTGGAAGGTAACTCCTTCTCTTGCCTTCACCCAGATGACCTTCAGCTGGTTCTGAAACATGTACTCAGCACAGTGATCTGGCAATTCCTTACTACTGCTCTCTACTCAGAGGTTACTTCTCTCAAATCAACCAGATAGAATTCTTAACAGCATAAACTTAATAACTTCCTTACTAATGGCGAACTTTCTCTCTTAACTGCAGAATGCTCTAAACAAAATATCAAATTCTTGATTGTGAATTCGTGAGAATATGAATGACATTTCCAGGTATTTATAGGGTTGCCATTTGAACTGTTTCCTTCTTCTATGGCGCCAGTTCTGCCAGCAAGGTTTAGAATGTTTCAAATTAAAAACGTGTTGCATTAAGGCGAGGGTTTCGACCTCCATTTTTGACAGCAATGACGTTTTAACCGAATTCGAAATTGCTTAGTCTTCAAAATCGTGTCAGCTCTTATTCTGGTGCGTTTTTATTGCTAGGTTGATTGCCAAGTTTTATTATATGACTTTTTCATAGTTCCAATGGTGTCCACGTTTCGCTTTGCTTGTTAAGCAAGATTTCAGTCGGCCATTTACAGACGCCTGGCCCTATTCGCGCGACTTCTCTGCGCGTTTTACTTTTCCTTTTGCTATTTTCACGTTTTTGCTTCTTTATTTCGAATTTCTTTTATCTCTTTAACATTTCAATAAAGTTCAATACAATTGTGACGCATTTGCTTATGGCCCAAAATTGAAGCTTAATAATTCGACGCCATGAAGTATCTTAATACTTTAGAGAAAAATCGCGATTTTTATTCTCTTCTATGATTTAGTCTTATTTCATAAAAATAAAATGTTTAATTTACATTTCTTTTGATTTGTAAATCTTTTATTTAAATATATTTTATATATTCTATTAAAATATTTATATAATATAGTTTTTGTATAATTATTTAAATTATTAATTTAAATAATATTGTATACATTTTTAAACTATATTATATTGATATTTTAATATAATATTAAATATATAAAAATACTTATCTTTATACCTATACATATATATACATTTACATTATATGTTTATATACTTGTGCACCAGTCAATACTATATGTAAATCTGTATATGTATATATATGTATATGTATAAATTCAGAGGCAGAATATCGTTATCATATATAATTCATTCATCATGTTAGCTGTGGGTACGTATACTTGTATATATATTTATATATATACTATACGTATAAGTATCCATAAATACACTTATATCGACGCACACGTATGGCATATCCATCTGCTTAATACGTTTGTATCGACATGAATGTATTTATGAGTACTTGTACATATCGTATTCGTATGTATATATGTACAAATACACATATCCACCTCTAACAAAAACTATTACTTATAAGGTTATACTGGCAAGCATCACTTGTTTACACATTCAGAAGAAGACATGACTCCTAATGATACTAGATAGGCCTACGGATGACTTACCTTTAACCAGAACAATGACTTAGCTTACTCAGTTCTATGGTTTGAGTGTGTATGTCCAGTTGGTATCCATTACTGTTTACCTGACCAAGTTCTTCCCCAAGTGATATCTCTCCTCTGTCTCGAGGTACGAACCTGTTTCTTGCAAATCATGACATGACAACGGAAGTCATTTGCTCAAAACCAAGGTAATATACATTAAGCATCGTAGAAAGTTAGAACAACATTATTCCATAACTCAATATGCTAATTTCATTCAAGAATTACATCAATAGAAGCATCAGATAATGAGACAATCATTTAGGACACATTCAATTGATCACAAGAACAATTCAATTTATTCAACAGAAAGATTCAACATTTACAATGTACATCCTATGTAACAGTAGCTATACAATCGGGGTGTAACAAGAAGATTGTATCAAGTTGAGATAAAACACCCTGCAGATTGTATCAACTTCAAACACAATGCCTTGCCTTGACAGGTTGCATTCCATAGAAGTGCTTTTGAAAGTTTTGTGAAAATGAACTCCGACTTCCAACTAATATTTTCTGTAAATGAAATTCTGCTGAATGATGTTCATGATCTAACTTGATTGAGAATACGTCCATTGTAATCTTTACTGATCCAAATAAAAATATTGTGTTGATTTGTTTTAGAACCATCCCAAGAATCTTCTAAGAGATAGTTTGGTACACATTGTTGGACACGCTTCTGGACACATTAGCAAATGCCTTTTAAGAAAATCTTTGTATCTATTTCCCTGCAAATTTTGAATAGTGGAATGAGACCTTAATAAATTGATGTGATCTTCCACACTGACGATCTCTGTGTCATCAGTGAAGAGATAAGATAATGTCTTTTGAGCTATGACTCTCAACTGGAGTGATATCCTTATGCTTAATATCAATTGCTATAGTTACACTTATATTTTGTGTTTTCTTCTGTTCAATTGTGTATGCATCTTATATTAAACCACAGGACAAAGAAGCTATGCTACTCAATAAACAGTGTTACTTGGAAAATGTTGTCATGTAAAAGCTAAAAGAAGTTAGCAGGTGTCTTTCTCAAGAAACAGAGAATTTACATCTTTACAGATGCATGCAATTATGACTTTTGATTTAAGTGTCCCCCAAAAGAGTTCTTGTTACTCCAATTCATGCAATAGCAGAGACATGTCTCACTCAATCATACAAGTCTTTAGTACCATAGCTATCCAAAGAGTTCTTGTTACTCCAATTCAACTCCCTGCAATAAGGACGTGACCCTAGAACTTGCAACTTGAAAAAAAATCATTCAAAAATTATTTTATATGTTGATTTGGCTGTACTGCTTGCTTTTGACCTTAATTTAATTCTCGCCACATGTGCCATTGTTGCAACTGTTGATTCAAAATTTTACCCAATAAAACAACCATTTCCTTGCCAATCTTTTAATGAAAATAAAAGGTACACGGCCAGGTGGGCAACGTGGGGAGGAATCTCTATACAGGAATAAATGCTAAATCCTTTAGATTGGTGATCCCTCATAAAGGTGGTGAAGATGGTCAATTATGGATTGCTAGGGAGCAAAATTCTCTTGTATATTACTGATCTTTTCGACAGTTAGAATTTTGTGGAAAGTAAGATTTGTAAAGGAGCCTCCCCATCCATTACATTTACCATCCATTTTCTAGCAAGGTCTCTAATATCTAGGAGGTGTTTATCTATTTGATAACATGGAAGAGTGCAAGAGGACCACTCTATCAATGGAATCATTCAGACGCTTGCTCCCTATAAAGCTTCCAAACACAATCTCTAGTCTTTTATTATTGGGAAGAGCAAAGGCAAGAAGAATAGTAGATATGCCCTTCTGCTAAGATGTAGCCACAATCATGCTTTCCCAGCTAGTAGGAGATCACCAATATTCCAAGATGGGAGCTTTTTCAAAATTTCAACATTATCCATTGTCATTGGTTAGCTATGGAGAGCTGAGTACCAAAAGGATTAACGAACAAGGAGGTTCATCTTGGCAACCATGACCAAGCAAGACATCCGTTTTTTTACTCATTCACAACTGCCTCAGAACATTCAACAAACGTCTCCAAGCAAAGCATAGAACTTGACTGATTGCAAAATTGGTTTAGGAGCTAAAACTGTATCACCAACTAACAAAACATTTGAGTGACTCCCTCGTGGTAAGAGTACCTATTTTTTCCTTGCGCTATAGCTGCCTCAAGCATGTTGACAATTGATGCTGCGTTGCTCCATGCGTTTCATCTATTCTTGGTCTTCTTCAACCGTTTTCTGTCAGTCTTCGCTAGTTGGAATAATGCATGTTACATGCAGCGGCGGTTTTAGATGTTTAGTCTTTTTTATTTCTATTTTGAGTCATGCTCTGAAACAGCCTTTAACGTATTGGAATCGCACTTTTTATTTAAGCCTGAATAAAAAGACAAACTTTAGGAGTCTGTAAAATACAGATTATTTTTGGTGCTCTGCATTTTCATTTGTGCTCTGTTTTTCTGACTTGAATATTGTTTTTATCTCTGCTGGTATATCCTCTGTTGTTTTAGTTTTTTTCAAAGCATACACCTACGAACATCTGCTGCAATTGAATAAAGGTAAGGTGCTCGAGGGAAATCTTATCTGATGAACAATTTTTCCAATCAAAATGAATTCCACTCAGAGTAACCCTCATAGAGGCTTGTCTGAAGACAGTTGCTATAGCCTGTACCTTCCCATCACAACTTTTTATACACAGTTCAACTGGCTTATGACTCCATTCAATAAACAACACTATAGGAATAAAACAAAAAAGAAGCAGCTAAACTGGCAATGACCGCAACCAGGGTTTAAATTTGACGGTCGACCTTGCCTGTCAACAAATTTTTTAATGACGGTTATCTATTCAAAGGTGCCCTTAAAACATTATGATATACCTTAGTGTAAGTAAAATTATATATAAATCAAATATATATATCATTATATTTCTATATAAATTTTTGACAGTCTAGCCAAAATCTCTCCTTTCATCCGATACAATCTTCTTAAAATTTTGATTGTATTTTACGGCAAAAATCTCTAAATACAATCATACGGCCATCAAATTTAAGCCCTGACGGCAACTATGAAGAGATCGATGAAAGGAAAAAATATCCAAAGAAGCAGTTAAACGGGCGTATTTGAGGATAACGACACTCCACTCACTGCCATAATCAGAATTTCTGTTGCCTCCAATCCCCGGACAGCCACATTCTTCCGTACGAGAGCTCCCCGACTATAATGCTGGAGAAAACGTGTTACTTACGCCGAACATATGCAAGTGGGGCGCTGAAATAACGGCTTTAAGGAGGGAACCCACGCTGCTTTATTTTCCTTCTTATACTGTTCTTTATAAAACATTCAATGGACGAGATTTCAATAACCGTCTTGCATTGCTTTCAATGATCTTTTCACCGTTGATTTCATGAATTAGCTTGGCAATTCTCAAATAGGACACGCCTTCGGCCTAAAAATTAGGTGTATTAGCATTAATATATATATATATATATATATTTGAGATCAATGTATAAATAGCAATACAAATAGATGTATTTGATGTAGGATGTATTTGTAACATATATTTATTTGTAATCTTTGATGGATTATTTTGTTAGACCTTTCATTTTTGTTTGCGTTTGACCATCGCTTATCTTTATTACTTTCAATTAAGCTTGATTTTTATTGTAAAGCTATTCGGTATAAACAATAAGTAGGTAATGTATCGTAAGTAATTTGAATAAAGTAAATAAAATATAATTTGGATAAAGAGGACAAATCTCTTTTTCTATTGGGTTTTTATTGGCAAGTATCCACCTATACACCCCAAGGGTTTTAATGAATTAGTTACACAATGATGTTATCCAAGTCAAATATAATGAAGAAGAGAATAAAAATAATAAATTGAAAGGGTATTAGGAAGAGGTTGGATTGAAATTTTCATACCTCAAATTTGTATAATGAGAGTAATTTAGTCAAACTCTTTTTTTTTTTTTTTTAAATACATGTGAATGAATTATTTTGTAAGTAGTGATTGAAGGAGAATGTTGGTTCTACAAAGATTCATTTATTTATTTAATTTTAGATATGGTTGGAAATGTTAAGTAATTTACAAATATCAATCGTAGCTTTATTTAATGTTAGGCTTTGTCTTTTCTGTTTTACAAATATCAATTGTAGCTTTATTTAATGTTAGGCTTTGTCTTTTTTGTTTTACAAATATCAATTGTAGCTTTATTTAATGTTAAGCCTTGGCCTTTTTGTTTAACAAGTATCAATTGTAGCTTTATTTAATGTTAGACCTTAAGATATGTGTATAGGAATTTTCCATGTCATAGATAGTGGTGTTTGTGTATGGTTACCTAGTGATATGAACATTATCGGTATAGTTTTGGGTTAATTTGGTTCCACATTTGACCATTGTAGTCATCAATTCATAATACTACATACAAAGGTAAATTTGGTGGTTTAAAGACTAATTTGTAAATAATATCTACAACCCATTTACAAAGCTATAACAAGATTCATTGACCTTTGCATAATAGTAGTTCTTGTGGAAGCTGGTAGTCTTTAGTATTAGTGTTTGATTTGCTTTGTGTGTTTATTGCAATATTTAGTGTAGTTGGAATATTTAATAGTTTGAGCATTTAATTGTGCATTGTCACTTGATCATTTGTAGGAAAAAGGTGCATTGAGTTGTCAAATTCTTCTTGTTTAATTGTTAATAGTAATCTTTTCGCGCAAATCATTAATTGTTCCCAATTGTGTTGCATTGGATTTGCATTATGTATGTTTTGCTATGTTCCATGAAAGCGTGCTCGAGCTAGCGTGTCACCTTGTTGATGAAACCTTGTTGATGAAACCTTGTTTGTAATGTAACAATTGTAGTAAATTGTTGCTATAGCATTTTGACATTTGAGTGATGAATAGATAGATTTTCCAATAACGACTGGTAGGTAGGCAAGGTTACCTAAAATAATTATGGATATGCCACCAAAGTAGAGGGGAAATGCCTCACAGAGTCTATTGTCTATCTTTAATAATAGCTTTGGTCCTACCAATCTCATCTCATTGATGAGGATGTATTTTATGTTTTTCATGTCTTCTTGAAATGTTGATAATGACTTTCCCTATTGTGGCTACATTTCTTTTATTATAATTTTGAGGGGTGAATGTATAATTAAGGCATATATGTTAAATGCAAAACTTCTTGTAGGAGCAAGAGCAAGAAGTGGGTTTAGTTTGTGTATTAGTGTACTTTGAAGCATATTTTCTATGCAAGTAATGATGTAGGAATTTTCAGCTCCTACAATTCTTTAAATGATCATATTCAAGGGTTGCTTTGAAAAATGATTGTTGCAATAGTTTGTAATTATGTTAAGTGTCAACTTTTGTTTTGGTGGTAATGAATAGTTTGGGGCATTTAACTTTAAGGTGGAGTGGTCATCTCGTCGGATCATTAATGTAAATGTGGAGGTACACTAAGTTTATTCCATTCATTGTCCAAATCACATCTACCAAGTATTGTAGTTCATTTAAATGCACATTGTTAGTAAGTGCCATTTGTGATAATAATCCTATTCATTCATTTATGTTATGTCTTGTGTCTATCATAATTAGTATGTTCTTCTTCTACATGTGATTATTTCATCTTTGTTGAAACCTTATCTATGTGTATGCCATGAAAATGCTTGTATAGAATTATCTTTTTTGAATCTTATTTTGGAATGGTGCAGAATCTAGGAAATACATTATTCTAACCAATTAGACTATAAATTAATTTTTTATAGTTTTTGTTATTTGATGAAATGGCTTTTGGCCAAGACTTAGCAACATAAAGGATTGGACGAACACAAAAGGGAATTTTCGGAGCATATGATATGTTTGTTATGCTCTTATATCATGGTGTGCAACAATCTCGCTTATTAACTTTTGATATGCTATCAAAGTTTGGTCTTCAGATCTTTCATTTGTACATATTCTTGTTGATATAGTAGGGCAACTCTTTGGTTTTCTTTCTACTTTAGACGCATACTTGACAACACACTTAAGAATAAGTGTTGTGAAACGACATTGTGGTAGTCTATATTAACTCTCCATATTGAAATTATTGTTGGGTTGTGTATTTTTAATCTATCATAATTTCTTGTAGGTTTTGTATTGTTTTTTTCAAAATCATTGCATGATAAAAGACTCAATTTTATCTTTCCATGGAGCTATGTATCTACATTTTAAATTTGTATCCTTCTTATGAAGACACGTTCCCTCATTGCATTTTGTGTTACTTTGCACACAATTCTTCATAGTCATCAAAGATTTTTTTATAAAAGATCTTAGTTGTGTCTAGTAAGTATGGATCATCAAGTGGAGATCAATGTCTCGAGTATTTGTCAAAGAACGTGCTTTCTCTTTCCACTTATGTACTATTTTCCTAGTCAAGTTTGTCCATGCTTGGTTTTTTCTCAAGCTAAAGGAATCCATGTACATGTGCAAACTCTTAATGTTGTCATTCATATCTATTCCAATAATCTTTTGTGGAAAAGAGTTTCTCATTAACTTCTTCATAGAATATTGTGAACCATTGATGTAGATATAGGGATGTAATATTGGGGTCATTGATTATGTTGTATGTGTAGTTTTTGTTTATTTGTTTTGTATATATTATGTTAGTTGAGAATAATTGTTGTCAATTTGGCATTTTGTATCTACAACACTTAATGTGAAGAATAGAGTGGGTGATCCTATTTGGTTGATCATATTTGATAGCTCACTGCAACACTTGTTCCAATATGATCTTGTTCCTTGTAAGAAAGATCCAAAAATCATTAGTTAGGTAGCCAATTATGTGTCAGTTTTTGGGAAATTTAAATCTTTAAACCAATTATTTAACATCAAACTAGTTACAAGGTTTAAACTATTACAATATGAAAATATGATTATTTTTTTGCAAATATGAAATTAAGTGTTCATAACATTCAATTAACACAAACAGATTTAATGGATTTAAATCACCAAATAGAAAAAATAGCAAACATAATTATTACAACACAACACATGATTTATGAGGATATACCCTTGCGAAAAAAATCTCTTCCAAGAAAAGAGGACGAGCATATATTAACCTTGAAATCAAGATTATAATACAATAATAATTCCATTCTCTTTGCCTCCAATTTGGTAGCACTTGTGTACCTTTGAACAATTTCAATACATCCAACTTTCTTTCACATTCTTGTTCCAACCTATTTTGATCTTTCCACTATCCTAGGGTTCCAATTTATATATTTTCATGAAAGTGGAAACCATTGGTGGTTTACAAAATAAAAGGAAGCTTAGTAGGTGCCAACAAGGCATCCAAAAATGGCTTTTCATTAATTCCCATGCCCAAGGCAACTCAAGAATCACCCTCTTCCCTCCAAAGTGCCCAAGCATTATGAATAACCTCCAAAATACCAAGTCACTCAAGGAAAATCCAAAAGGCTTTGTCCTTCCTTCCAAGCACCAAACTTGATGAATGCCAACAGATGTGTGGAACTCAAGAGTCATCCTCCACTCTTTTCCAAGTGATCTACTTGGAGTTAAATATTAATTAATTAATTGCATCTCCACAAGCCACCTTTACCATTGCTAATGGACCCTTCTTTATGAAAGCATTATAAAAAATAGGTAGAATTATATATACAAATTAATTTCCAATAACACCCTAAGTTCCTATAGACACTTTTCAAAGACGTTGGAAACATGTAAAATGACAAAGGATTTACAAGGTATATGACACCTAAATCCTAACATCAAGTATATTTCTTAAGTGGGCATGAAGGTTTTCAATAGTGGTTGGTATGCAATATTTTGTATTTTTCTTGATAAACATTGCAACAAGTGCCTTGTTACAATTGCACATCATAAGATTAAGATAAAATATTGAAATCTTTGATGCTTTCCAAAACCATTGTCATGGAATCTCATTAAGTGTGCACATTCACGCATTTAGACTTCCCAAACTTGAGGTTGCATTGTAGCGCATTGTCATTTGGAAAGAGTGTGGGAAATGTCATATCAATGATGTCCTTAGTATTATATTTGTTTATGAGAGATGAGATCAATTAGGGCCAACCAATGATATCATTTTCATCTTCAAATTGTAGTGTTTCTTATTCGCAATGTTTATTTGGCAATCTAATCATAAATGATGATGAGTACATTGATTCATTTTAGTTTGCTTTTGAGTAGTGCTAGATTCAATGTTTGGCACCAACTATTTCTTTCTTTCTAGTTTCTAGTTTCAATGGTGTGAAGCATAGTTAAAATATTTGTATATGTTTCAAGGAGTTGTTTTAGGTAGTCAATATTTATTTCAATATTTTTTTAGTATGGTTCAAATTCTACTTACATAGAAGTTGTAATGCTTCCCTTTTGCATGTAATCTATGAACTATTAAAACATCCAAGTTTGTAATTTTCTAGAAGAATTTTTGCATTGCGTTAATATCTTATGGGAAGCTTATTATATACAATTGTATTTGTATTTCCTTATATGAGCACAAGTTACTTGTAATATTGGATTCACTCATGCTATGGACATTTATTCCACTCGATTGACATTTTTCAACATGTTTGGTTGTTCACCTAGGTCCATATTGTTATATGTGGAAATTCAATGTATGCCTTTCTCATTGAAATGTCTTCTACACATAGAATTATTATTTGATGAATGGTTAAACATGTTGAATTAGCACTTCTTATATATAGTGCATGTTTCTAAGTTTGATAGTGCATCTATCCTATGCCAATTTTTCTAACGCTATCATGAAGTTGGTATTTGATAATGTTGTATTTTAAGATTCATGATGTTACATTTTTATCTTTATGAGTTGTAGGGCCATTTTTTATTTTGTCTTATTGATGGATCTAATTTTTGTAGTAGTTGTTGATTTATGTGTTGCATACGGTGACACATTTATTTCCTCTTTATGATAAGCATAATAAGCTTTGCTTATTTTGTGGCTTTGAAAATTATAGAGTCCTATTTGAGGGGGATGGGTTTGATATTTTTCTAGGATAGAGTTCCTTAGTTGTAAAGCAGAATGGTAGGTTATATTGTTAATACTACTACAAAAACATGCACAACTATAAAACAATTGTAGTTTTAGATTCTTCTTGCATTGAAATATAAACACAACAGAAAGGAATGCAATAACAATTGCTCAAAAAAAAATCACATAAATATAATCTAATATGAAACCTATAATGCTTAGAGAGTTAGCTTATATACATTTTGACATGGATATAAACAACTTGTATCTAACAAATACAATTACAAACTTACATAGACATATTTTTCCATTTGTAAAATATAGTTGTTCTATCATTGTAGAAGTCATTGATTTTTCTTAGAAGAAAGCTCTCTCTATAATTAGATCTATTTTCTCAACCTTGGTGATCATTGCTTTCAATTGGGTTTTGTTATTCTATGTATTATTTGTGCATGATAGGGTGAAGAGGAATTACCTAACAACTATTTTTTTATTCATGACCTCACCAATTTTTTCTTGTTGATTGAATTGTAGGGTATACAAATCTTGTGTAGACATAACCATAAGATTAATTGTTGCCTCTTCAAAAGAAATCACCCATATTATATTGTATGACATTCTAGTTTGGCTTGAAATGCATATCTATAATTGCACTCCACAAATGTAGCTACAAACTTTGAAAATACAATGTTGCATCTTCATTTTGTAGAGATCTTCTCTTAAATTATTTTCCATTTGACTTAATGAGACAAGATGGATAAAAAGTGATTTATATTTACTGAATTATATTGTTGTTTTTATAATGTAGTGGAGGGGTTGTGTTATGTGTGTTGACTCTTCTTCAATATTGCTAATTATCTTTTTTTTGAGAAGCAAGAAACATCCATAGGCTTTTTGGATTATGGAACAAATTCATTCCCATGTTCAAACCATGTTTTCAATTGTTATTTTTCTTTTGTATTAGGGTTTATAGATAAATGGGTAGTGACTAATTTGTTTAACACCTTTTCATTATATTTGGTAACATATCCATTTTTAATTGACATGAAAGTGGAATGTTGGAAGTGGTACATCTCTTAAAATTGCGTGTCTTCTTTCTAAGTTGTGGGTCCCCATTAAGTCACATTCATAGTGGAGGAAAACATATCTAATAGCTTGATGCTCCTTCTAAGAACCTTTTTCCCATCTCTTCATCTTATTGTGGGGTTTGGATTTATGTAGCTATCAACTCTAATAACATCAACAAAACAATTACTATTATCATTAAAAATATCATTGATAGGTGTGAAATATAATTGATATTTTAGAGTGGAGATATCATTTTAACAAAGAAAAAACTTTGAGTCATCTAGTGAAGTAATCTTCATTTCACTATTTAGCTTTGTCAAACTTACTAGCAATATTAATGGTCCCACCAAACAATGTACATATAGCCCCAACCTGAACATTTTTGTAATGAAGGTTTATGACTTCATTGAAGCAAACATCTATAACATCAAAGATGAAGACCCATCCACTTGATTTTTTATTTTGAACTAGTGGATTTCCTTCTTCACAACTACACACCCTTGTATCATCCACCTCATCTAAAACGGATTCAACCTTTTAATACAATAACAATAGAAGGAAGTTTCTTTTTGTGTAGAGCTACATGTATGAACCAAAGAACATTTTTTTGAGGTGTTAGTTTTGTGGATGTGTCATTTTTAATTGAATTTGTAGATGGACCACATGAAACCATAACATCTTGTTGTAGATGTTTCCATTTTTCTTTGAAGGGGTAGATATGCTCACCAATTATATCATGACGTGTACGCGTAATTTCTAGTTGGAATATAATCCACTTATATAATTATAGTGAGTAAGTAGTATTATTAGTAATACATATTAAAGGTTGGTAAGAGAATGTTAGCTTCTAAAGAATATTGAAGTTGTTTATTCACCTTGGGTTACAAATGATAGGGCAACTATATCCTATAATTTTTAGTATAGATCCCTTTAGGATTGCCTTATAATTTATACGATGATTATACTTTTTGGGTATTGTAGCTTTTTTATTATGAAGTCCATCAAAGAAATCTATTTTATATTGAGTTGTCTGGAGATCATGACCAAAGTTAAGTACGCAATACTTGGAGATGCAGATGCAAGCTTACATTTCTATTTTACATCAATTTGATTGTATTTTTAATTAATAAAGAAGACACAAATTGATTCTATTCAAATATGCGCCTTAAAGCAACACACAAAATTAACATATAATGAAAAAGACAATAATTCATTGAAACATTAGTAGGATTGAGAAGGATACTTAAAACTATATGCTTTTTGAGAGCTCTTTCAAGAAGATATTGGTTAAATAGAGTTTATCCTCTGAGCAATTAAGAATAAGAAAAAAAAAGTGAGGAGGAAAGGACACTAGATTAAAATTTATTTTATATAATTTTAATGTAATATGTAAATAAGAAATGTTCAATAAAAATGTTCAAATAACCTCCAAAATTAAAATAACCAAGGAAGTGTACAATTTTAGCCAAATATGTCAACAAAAAATTGCATGTTGCTTTTTAGTGTAAAAAAGAAATAGGATTTAATCGATTCCACACAAAATGTTTAAAGTACATCAACAAATATATTTTAGTTTTTTGTTTAAATTTAATTGATTACTTGCAAAGTGTAAGCAATAGATATTTATACTTTTTAGGAGTTCTTGCAATATGTTATTATTGAAAGAAAGTTGACCATGCAAATAATAAAGAAGTTGGGGTAGTGAAAATAAAGCTAGATATATGAACAACATAATTTAAGGCAATTTATTTGATACAGGCTAGCTGAAATACATCAAATAAATGTAAGGAATGTTTTGTACATGTAAAATGAAAACAATACATTATGAGTCATACATTAAAACCACTAACATTAAGTTGTAACTTCAAGTTTCTTCACTGATCATTTTGATCCTTGGAGTATGCAATCAAATAATCTTGGCAAACAACAATAATTTTATTTATTAGGCATGCAAAGGAAATATTCATAGCTCTTCGAAATGTAGCTTCAAAATTATTTAAACTAATTGACATTCTAACATATACAAATGTTCCCCACATAGTGGTGAAGGTTGTCTTATGTTGCTCAAAATATTTGACCACAACTTGATTGAAACCCAAGAATCAGTCCATCATTGACATTACCTCAAAACCTGTAACCCATTGTGGCAAATGGTCCATACTAGGAAGTGGATATTTGTTCTTGAGGAACTTGATATTCATGTTCCTAAAATCCACACACATCCTAATATCTCAATTCTTTTTCTTACTAGAACAAGGTTTGAAACCCATTCTGAATGTCTCATTGGTTTAATAATGCCTCCCTCTTTCAACTTCATCAATTCTTTTTACATGTGAGGGGAAGAGTAGGGTTGATAAGTCATAGTTTTTATTTAAATGACTTTGTACTAGGGTCTAATGAAATGGTGTTCTAGAACAAGTCTTTTATATAAATCTTTATTTATTATAAGACCAAGCAAAGCATTTCTTATATTTTCTTAATAATTTTATGAGAATTTTCTTCTCTCATGGTTTTAATCTCTTACCAATGTAGGCCATTTTAGGAGTTGATTCAGTTCCTAAATTCACACCTTTATATTCTTCACTAACATGCTTACTTCTTGTTTTATAACAATCAACATTGTCTAACATTATTTCTAAAGCAACAAGACCTCTTGGAAATGTATTTTTTTTTTAATCTGAATTATTTCATTTCCAAAGAGAGTCTCCTTACCTTCATCTCTCTTTTCCATGGGTTTCCAATCAATTTTTTGGTTCTCAAATTGATCAATATAATTCATAAACTAATTTATCAATCACCATTAAAGGTTTGTCAATTGTAAATTTTGTATGAAATACTATGATTGGTAAGTAATTCAACATCATACCTACATTGAGGGGAGGTACAAGAATCATCAACTCTTGAGGATAGTACATAAATAGCATCATCCATTACACTATTGTCCCTCTTAACCCAATTGATGTTTAATGCATCAAATACTTCAATGGTGTCCTAGACAATATTGTTGGGAAAATGTGTCTCAAACTTGCAATTATATAAAGGTTATTATTGATGGGATATATATGTATGTATGTATGTATGTATGTATGTATGTATGTATGTATATACAACAACATCAAGGGGGAGGAGTGGGATGTTTGTAAACAATTTTTTGTTTTTTTTCAGGAAACTCCTAAAATGGCCAACCTACATTAAATAAATGATACATTGTAAATCTAGACCTTTAATTATTAGGTTTTAGATCTAATGGTGGTAATTTTGTTGGCATGTCTTGCCCTAGAATGCAACCCTATTTTATGAGGGCGTTGTATTACGACTGCGAGAGAGACGGCGGTGTATTTTGAGAGTTTGATAGTAGTTGTGTTGTCTCTTGATCTCTGAGTGGTGATACTCCTTTGAGAAGCTTGCTTTGCAAGTATATTGTAATCTTTGTGATTTATTGAATAATAATATTGGGTGGCTTTTGGAGTGTGGGTTTTTTCTCCCAAAAGGGTTTTCCCCATGTAAATCACTATGTCATGGTATGCACGATATTTATGTTTATTTATGTTTAAGTTTTTATAACTGTTAAAGATTTGTAAAATTTTTGCATTATTCTCCTCTCAAGATTAGTGTAGGAAGTTGTTCTGCTACCTTAGCTTCCTTACAAGTGGCATCAAAGCCTAATCACCTTTGGTTTTAGTTGTGTGTTGTTAGGTTTTTTGGACTAATCCAGATTTGAGTGAGAGCTTGTGTAGAAGATACTTTGTGATCTTGTTGCAGGAGTTTTCAAATGGAAAGTTCATCAGGGAGAATAGGGGTGGATAAATTTTTTGGAAATAATTTTGAAATGTGGAAGCTGAAGATGGAGGATCTATTGATAGATTGAGATCTGTGAGATTTTGTTGATGAGAATGTTTCAAGGCCTACAAATCCTAATCAAGTTGTTCAATATGATGTTATGGACCGTAAAGCCAAGGGTCTAATCAGATTGTGCTTGGAAGACTCTGTTTTAATTAATGTCCATGAGGAGACCTCTACACATAAACTATGGAAGAAGTTGGTGACATGTATCAGGCCAAATCTTTAGTGAACAATATTTTCTTGAGGAAGAAGTTGTACTACTTGAGAATGGAAGACGGTGGACAAATCACAGACCACCTAGAAGCATTCAATATGTTGGTGGCTCAGTTGGCATCAATTAGTGTCAAAATGAATGAGGAAAATTTTTAGATCTTGCTTTATTCTTTTCCTGATTCATGGGATTCTCTTATTATGGCTTTTGGGAGTACTTCTATTATTTTGAAGACTAAAGATGTGGTGGGTTCTTTGCTTTCTGAAGAGATGAGGAGGAAGGTATCTGTCATTGCCAAGGATACCCTGAATGTCCATGGAAGACCTAAGGAAAAAGGAAAGAAGAATGAGAAGCGTGACAAATCCAAGTCAGGGGGAGATCTAAATCTCCTGGAAAGTTCAAAGTTATTTGTTGGAACTGTGGTAAGCTTTTACATGTTCGTAAGGAATGCAAAGAAGAAAAGAAGAAGAAAAAGAAGAAATTTGATTCTGATTCTAAGTTCGAGAAGGAAGAAGGCAACACATTTATTGTAGCTTTGGAAACTCGTGCAGGTAATGATGCATGGTTAATTGACTCAGGAGCATCTTTCCATATGACCTTTAATAAAGATTGGTTTTTTGAATATGAAGAATTTGATGGAGGTAAGGTGTACTTGGGTGATGATTCTCATTTAGACATTATTGGCCATGGTAAAGTTAAAATCAGATTTCCTAATGGTAGAATAAAAGGAATTAATGGTGTGTTGCATATCCTTGGACTAGCACAATTTTTTTTTATCTGTGAGCAAACTAATAGATGCGGGTGTACAGGTAGTATTTTTTGATGAAGGATATAAGATGGTCAGAGGTGCTATGGTGATTGCTAGAGGTGTTAGATATGGCACATTGTATAAGATGGATGCATGCACTGTTGAGTGCAATAGTACTCCTGTGAAAATAAAGTCTGTAGAAGAAGCAATGGTTTCACCTTCAACAAATAGTCATGGATTTTGGGTACCCAAGGGTGCTCTTTGTTCTGAAACAAAGATACCTGTAGAGAAAACTATGTTATGGCACTAGAGACTTGGCCACATTGGAGAAAAGGGTCAAAGGACCTTGAAAAATAAAAACCTTGTTGAAGGTTTGTCTTATTGTAATCTTGAATTCAATTTTTGTGAGCATTGCATTTATGGAAAACAAAACCGCATTCAGTTTTACTTGAGTTCTCATAAATCTTGTGGTGTATTGAATCTTATTCATTCTAATGTGTTTGGTCCTGTAGATGTTCCTTTGATTGGTAAATCCACATATTATGTTTCATTTATTGATGATTATAGTAGGACATGGGTATATTTTCTAAAGAGTAAATCTAAAGTTTTTGGTCAATTTAAAGAATTTAAAGCAATGGTTGAGTTACAAACTGGAAAGAAAATAAAATGTTTGAGGAATGATAATGGCGGTGAATTTTTCTCTAATGATTTTGATATATTATGTAAAGATTGTGGCATTGATAGACATAAGACAAGTCTGTATTCTTCACAATAGAATGGAGTTACAGAAATAATGAACATAAAACTAATGGAGAAGGGATAGGAGTATGTTGAGTGGTGTTGGCCTAAAACAAAGGTTTTGGGCTGAAGCTGTTGCCATTGCCTGTTACCTGATCAACAGGTCTCCTACATCAACTCTTGTTGATAAGATGCCTATAGAGGCATGGTTGGGTCACAAGCCTTCATTAAGACATCTTAGAGTTTTTGGTTGTGAGGCATATACACATGTGCCAAAGGAGAAATGAACAAAGTTGGAGAACAAGGCTATGAAATGTGTCTTCATCGGATACAATTATGGTGTGAAATGATACAAGATTTGGGAATTTGTTGCACAAAAGGTAATATATAATAGATGTTGGAAAAAAAGGGACAAACAATTGAGAGGGGGGGTGAATCAGTTGTCACAGATTATTTAAACTTTTCAAACTTAACTTAATCTCATATCTGATGAATGAACAATGAACCATAAACAATCAATGCATCAGAAACACAGAGAACACCAATATTTTTTACGTGGAAACCATGTTAGGGGGAAAACCAAGGTGGATGTTAGTCCATAATATTATACCCTATTAAAAGTATAATGAAGAATAATGGGAATGCACATGCATTCAGACACACTGCTTAGAGCTCACTACTTAAAAGGGTTCACTGCCCAAAGAAGACACACTATCTTACAATAATTCAGATTAGATCCGCAGGGTATGAACTGAGAAAATAGTTTCTACAAAAGTCTGATTACAGTTTCGGTTAAGCACAAAAACACTTCTTCACACTTCACTCAAACTCCTTCACACTCTGCTCTGCAATCGAATGATTAGATCACTTATTCGCACATTTGCACTTTCTCTGGTTCTTCCTCACTTCACTCACACTTATTTTTCATAAACAACCACTCTTATATATATCTGCAACATAGATTTACATCAACAACTTTGTATGCCAAAATATAAAACATATTTACAATGTCGACCCAAATTTACAAATAAATTTTCAATGCGAATCAAACATTGTCAGCTACAACATAATGAAGACTTAAAACAATATCCTTGAGCGCTCCAAACATTCAAATTTTAATCTCCAAAGATCCACAACACGCTATAACCATCATGTCAGCCAAGAACATGAAAAATTGAACACACAAGAGAAAAATATCTAACCACAAGCACACCGATCAATGCAGACATGCAACAAAGATAGAGAATGATCTAGAAGCATCCACGAACATTAAGAATCAACATAAAGGCATCCACAACAACTGAAATTACTAGAATCACATCAACTTCAATTAGGGACAAAAATTGAAACCACATAAAAACTATCAACACAATTGTTCATAACATGATCAAACCTTCACGCGAACCTCTGAAACTTCCGGTGGATAAACGAGATACTCTCAACAATAAACCCTTTAGTCCACAACAACTGATCATCAACATATTGAGAAAGACACCTTCATGACCTTCACTGTTCCATTGTCAACCTGCAACTCTTCCTTTAACAATTTTCTCAATATCCTTGACATATACAACCTTCAATTCATCAATGTTAATAGTGTTGACATCAATGACAACCACATATCAACAACACAACCACAACATCCAACAATAGAAGTGTTATTTTTATAGAAACTAAACCTTCTTTTGTTACATTGTAGCTAGAACAAAGTAAAGAGGAAGATGTGATTTAATTTCCTTCTAGAACTGAGAAAGTTGAATCGAGGCCCAAGGATAGACAAGAAGTTGAGGAGACCTCATCTAGCTCCAAATCTTTAGATGAGGAAGAACCTCCAACTCAACTTGTTCGTAGGTCTACAAGGCATAGAAAACCACCTAAAAGGTATACACCTGATGATTAGAGATGTATTTTTTGATTTGAATACTAACATGGATGAACCCAAATTTGTAGAAGAGGCATTAGGTATGAATGATGCAAAATCTTGGAAGATAGTTATGGATGAAGAAATGACATCTTCAAAAAAGAATAATACACGAGATCTTGTACCATTGCCTGAAGGATGAAAACTTGTTGGTTGTAAATGGTTGTTCAAGAAAAAGATTGGTTTAGATGGAGGTATTGAGAAGTACAAAGCAAGGTTGGTTGTGAAAGGTTACTCTCAAGTTGAGCATGTTGATTATGGTGAGATATTCTCTCTTGTTGCAAAAATGACATCCATTATATTTTTGCTTGCTATTTTTGCTACTTATGATTTAGAGGTTGAGCAAATGGATGTGAAAATTGCTTTGCTTCATGGTGACTAGGAGGAGGATATTTATATGACACAACCAAAGCACTACGTGGTGAAAGGTAAAAGTAAATTGGTTTTCAAATTGAAGAAATCTTTGTATGGCTTAAAACAAAGTCCTAGGATGTGGTACCCAAAATTTGATACATATGTGTTGAGTTTGGGATTTGAGCATTCTAAATTAGATCATTGTGTTTATTATAAAACTGATGATGATCATCTCCTATTTATTACATTATATGTTGATGATATGTTATCTATTGGAAAAGGGAAAGGTATGATTTCAAAACTTAAATCTCAACTTGCTACTAAATTTGAAATGAAAGACCTTGATGCAACTAGACACATTCTTGGGATGAAAAATAGAAGAGATAGAGTGAACAAAAAGTTGTGGCTTGGACAAAGTAAGTATGTTGATTCAATTTTACAGAGATTTAACATGCAAGATTGTAGACCATTGTGTGTTCCCCTTTCTGTTAGAACAAAGTTATCTATTTTAGATTGTCCAACATCTCCATAAGAGATGGAAGACATGAGAAAAGTGCCTTACTAGAGTACAGTTGGAAGTTTGATGTATGCTATGGTTTGTACTAGACCAGACATTTCCCAAGCAGTGGGAGTTCTTTCCATATATATGTCTAATCTTAGTAGAGTTCATTGGGATGCAGTTAAAAGGGTCTTCAGATATTTGCACGGTACCTCATATTATTCCTTGTGTTATCACAATAATATGACTGAAGAAAAAATTTCCTTTGATATTCATGGTTATGTGGATTCAGACTGGGCAGGTGATATTGATAGCAGATGATTCACCAATGTTTATGTGTTTATATTATTCGGTGGTGCAATCAATTGGATGAGTAAGCGACAAGCTATGGTTGCTTTTTCCACTATTGAAGCAGAGTATATGCCAGCTACTCATGCTTGTAAATAAGCCATTTGGCTTAAGAGACTGTGCTCAGATATTGGAATAAAACAAGGTGCAGTGACAATTTATTGCGATAGTTAAAGTGTGATATGTCTAGCCAAGAACGCAACATTTCATGCCAGGACCAAGCACATTGATATGCAGTATCATTTTGTTAGACATATGGTCAAAGATGGTAGGGTGAAATTGGTTAAGGTAGAGACTTGATGAATGTTGTAGATTCTTTAACTAAGTCTATGAGCATAGAGAAGTTCAGGTGGTGTTCAGAGATTATGGGCCTTTTGGCCCCTAGCAATTAAGAGATAATGTTTACTCCCTCTCGTTGCTCTTTCAAGGTGTTTGACAAGTGGGAGATTTGTTGGGAAACTGTGTCTCAACCTTGCAATTATATAAAGGTTATTGTTGATAGGATATATATCATAGATATGAATATATATATATATATATATATTCGTATAAATATTTTCATATATATATATATATATATCCTAGTTACACCAATAGGTGTAGTATACAATTGCATCAAGGGGGAGGAGTGGGATGCATGTAAACAATTTTTCGCTAACTTTTTCAAGAAACTCCTAAAATGGCCGACATACATTAAATAAATGATACAGTGTAAATGTAGATCGTTAATTTTTAGGTTTTAGATCTAATGGTGGATATTTTGTTGACCTGTTTTTCCCTAGAATGTAACCCTATTTTATGAGGGCATTGTATTACGGTTGTGGGAGAGATGGTGATGTATTCTAAGAGTCTAATAATAGTTGTGTTGTCTCTTGATCTCTGAGTGGTGATACTAGATTGTGAGAAGCTTGCTCTACAAGTATATCGTAATCTTTGTGATTTATTGAATAATATATTGGGTTGCTTTTGGAGTGTGGGGTTTTTCTCCTGAAAGGGTTTTCCCCACATAAATCATTGTGTCATGGTATGCATGATATTTATGTTTATTTCAATTTAAGTTTTTGTAACTGTTAAATATTTGTAAATGTTTTACATTATTCTCCTCTCAAGATTAGTGTAGGAAGTTGTTCCACTACCTTAGCTTCCTTACAAATATTTATATACATTTTGTCTTTTCTCTTTTATAGCATGCATGCCCCCAACTTAAAAAACCACAAGTTTTGAATCACCATGTGCTTTGATGCATTTGATTCCATATTTGGAGGTCACATTAAAACCAAGAAGCAAATCCTCATAGTTTTCCATGTTATTGGTGCCTTCAAAGTTTAATATGAAATTAAACATATAATATTTTCCCTATGGGGACATTAATATAATTTCTGCACCACTACCCTCTCTTGAACAAGTACCATCAAAATGTATACATTCCAAGTGCCACCATTTTGGTGATAGTGAGGTGAGGGTAATGAATCAAGATCAACTTGATTTCACCTTCATCATCATAGTAACCCACAAAATAGTCGAGTTCACATCAAAATAGCAAACTTAATTCTCTACCTCATTTGGATTATCCACAATGTTGACCATTTTCTTCCCTCTATGCAACTAAACTTCTTTGTCATGTAGTGGTATAGTAGAATAAGATAAATCCATTTTAATACTACCACTAGTTGATGCCACCCAGTTCCTAAACAATAGCATACTCTACTTAGCTAGACAATCAACTATGGTAATATTTGTGTGTATGAAAATATGCATATCTTAATAAATTCAAAACACATTCAATAAAACCTTATATCAAATAAGCTTTAAAGAAAATAAAAAAACTCTTAGGGCAGCTTCTTCAAAGTCGTTTTATTGCTCCCTATCTCCAGTGTTTTGTTGATTCAAGTTGCTCTAAGATTTAGTATGCCAAGCTCAACGAAATGGACTACTAGAGAAAGAGATTTAAACTAAAATGTATTCTATACTAAGATGCAAGATTATGCTATGCTATGATCAGATTATTGCTAAGATATGATTATTGATAGAATGCTAAAGATGTAAATGAGTAAGCGTAATTGCATGTGTGTGTGTGTCTGTGTCTCTGTGTATATGTGTAACCAATGCTTGGATTCGCACATGTACTTATAGAGTTTTTCGAGGATTTTGATTGGCTGAGTTGACCAATGGTTGTGATAATTCCTGACAGATCGAACGGTCGAAGATGGATGAGACTGGAGAGAAAAATAGAAGAAAAGGAAAAAAGCAGGATTTTTCCATTTTCATGGAAGAGATAAGATGATATGATTAACAAAATCATCTTTTTTAGAAGATAATGGAAAGATATTGAGAAGATAAATAATGAATTATCAAATTCAATTATTTATTTATGGGTGCATGTAGATTTTTCTTAATTAATTAAATATTTAATTAAGATTTTGAGGAAATCATAAGATTTCATAATTAAATGAAATATTTAATTATGATTTGAAGAAAGCAAAAGATCTTTAATTAAATAAAATATTTAATTAAATTTGAAGAAATGACATGTGTATGAAATTAATTAAATAAAATATTTAATTAATTTAGAAGAAAGTTTTAAATAGAAGAAAAGAAATATTTAAATTTAATTAAAACAAAAAGATTTAATTAAATTCAAAAGATGATAATTAATTTAAATAAATAAAATGTATTTATTTAATTAATCAAGTAGACATGTGAAATAATAAAATAAAATAAACAATTATGGTGGGCGAATAAAATGAATGAACAATATAATTAAATTAATTAAATTTAATTACATGTAGAAGACTTTAGAGAAATTAATTAAATAATAGATATTTAATTAAATTTCAGGATTACTTAGACGTGACCAATTTTATGCATATACAATATCCAAGTTAAAAATGTTTTACTTGGGTATGCAACAAGTTTCATTTCAACATAATTCACTATCCCAATCACATTAAATTCACGAGAATCCATGGAAAAATATTTTCCATAAGACCTTGATAGTTGTGTTCCCAATCAATTCATGATTTCTAATGGAATTACATTGTTTGATGCCCCACAATCCAACATACGATTATGCACCAACCAACCATTTATCAGTAAAGATGTGTAAAATGGATCAACTATTTATTTGTTACCTGTAGAAATAGTTCCCAAGTAAATCTCATGGGATTCTTATATGTTGAATTTATCTACCCTATCATTAGGAACAACTACGGGTTCATGTTGTTGATAAAAAATAGTAGGAGCATTGATATAAAGCAATGCCCTATCCCTATGCGTACAAATTTTCAACTCCTTGACTAACACTTGAATTTTTAATTGATTCAAAGCATGAGCCATGCCAATTGGCTACTATGTAGGAAAAGGAGTGGAGAGTGGAATTTTTAAGGTATTGGTATCAAGAATGAAAGGAATTACTTGACCACTAGCAACAATTTTCTTTGTGTTGGCTACTTTTCCAACCTCTACAATTGCTTTATGCTTCTCCTTTGTTGCATCATTGACATGCTTAAGCTTGGAATTGTCTCTGATAGCTCATGAAATTTCTACATTGTTGGTTTAGACATCAACAATTTTATTCTTAGGTACATATTTCTTCTATAGGGATGCATCTGACATATGCACCTTTTTCCTAGGCAATGAGCTCCCTGCAACCCTAACTGCATTTCTTTCTATGTTAACCTTTTTTTTTTATCTTTGTGGCTAACATATCTTGAATAGCCTCACCTATAGCTTGATTTGTGATACTTAATTTCCTATTTCTTATCTATTAGTCACCTTGGACTTGCATGATAACTTCTTCAATGAGAGCTTTGATATCTTTATTTGATGATTTTTCTCTCTTATACATTTGTCTCATTTATTCCTTGAGCTATTTGAAGTCTCTTTTAGTAATTCATATGGAATACCATGGTTTTCATGGTTGTATTGGAATGATTCATCACCCTCATAGACATACAATTGAATAACATTTACATCCTTGTAATATTCAGTGCACCTTCATCATCTTAGAATCTTTTATCTTCTTCAAGTTTTTTAGCAACAACACACTTTGAATGATCATTAGGAAAATGATATGTATCACACCAAAATAATTATTTATAAAGATTCACATGATCCTTCCTCAAGGGATTAGGGGTGTGTTTCTCTTATTACCCTTGGTTTTTATTTTTTGGGACCAATTTTCTATCATTGGCTCCAAGTTTTTAAGACCAATCATGATTGTAAAGCCTATTATGCAATCTCTAACCTTCATTTAAGTGTGTGTTATTAGTGTTCGAATACATACCTTTATCATTTTTTATAACCTTGTATAATAGGTCCTTCATGACTCCCATTAACTTTTCTAATTTTTCCTCAGTAGTAAGAGGCTTACTTGGTGCAAGGCATTATCTCTTAATATGAAAATGTTGCAAATGTTAGGTTTTTGGTTAGTTTTGTGTTTCTTTGATGTAATAAGGTCTTTAATACCATGGATAAGGTCATTATAGGTCATTTTGGTCATTGGGAGTCAATTTTGGTTAATATTGTAAAAGTTGCTCCAATTTGCTAAAAAATGCAAAAAGTTTGTAAGCAACTTTGCATTTTGGGTCTAATTGAGAATTTGAATAGTTAGGGAGTTAAAAGATAGTTGTATTAGGTTTGTTTTGGTTGGAAAATAATAAATAATTCATGTAATGGTTGAAGACAAAGTTCTGAGAGTTGATTTGGAGATTGAACATAATAAAAACCTTATTTTCTACATTTTTTTTTTAAGGAAAATTTGCTGCTACAAAAACTTGTACATTTTTTTACAGACTGTAGGTGATCTCTTGTGTATTTAAATTTATTAATGGATGATTTAGTTTCATTTTTGTTTTGGTATCATAAGATTTCATTAAGATTTGTGGATTTTATAGAAAATTTACTAAAAATGGTTCAAAAAACCTAGGTTTTGGGGTTTTGAGAGCAAAATAATGGAACTCTCACCATTCCACTGATGAAAATATTTAAGAATTGGTGGAATGGGGCAATATAGGGTGTATTTTTATTTCATGGTGTTTGAAGGAGTAGGGGAGGAATTTTTATGAAGAATAGGTGATGCCCCAGGGTGAAAACCTCTTGTTTTTGGGTGAAAAAGTTGCATAGAAGTAGGGTTTTGTAGAAGAGTTGATTGGAGACCATTATAGGTGATGGGAATTATTTTTTCAGACCATATATAAAATTTATAGGCTGTTGGTATGAATATTTTGGGTCTGGGTTTTGAAAACCTTGTTGGGAGTCATTCAAACAAGCCTAATTAGGCATTTTCAAAGTGTAGCAGCATTTTTTTGGCTTTGTCGGTCCAAAACAACCACCAATAATTTTTGTATATGTTTTAGAAATACATTATGGGTATCCAAAAAAAAATTTATGTTGTGGTTTGGAGGTCTTATCTGAAAGTTGTGACAAAAATACCCTATTTGATGTGCTACTAGGCATAGTGTCCAGTTGTGAAGGAAATCATTGTGTTTGAAGTGTTATGACTTTGTCAAGGGTTTGATTGAGTTAGTATGTATTTTCGTACCCTACTCTATATCATTACTAGATGTTATTATATTTGGTTTTTGAAGTTTTACATTATCCCTTTTTCTATCCTGACTAGAAGATCTTATATTGCTTTCTATATTGATGGTCATGGTATAAGATTTCCTTAATATTTGAGGGTTCTTGTCTTGTAAGAAGTAGACCTACTTTGAATAAAATAATCCACAATACAAAACAAGACACATTAGCGCATTTGGTCTCACCTAGGGAGGAAATTTCCTCATTATCATAATAAATTGGTTATTGAAATTAACAACTAGTTCATTAACCCCTTTTCTTATTGTGGTTATATCATGGATTACAAGATTAGGATCCACTCTTTCTCTATATTGAAGTATGAAAACCATCATAAAATCATCCACTACACAAATAGCTTCACCATGAAATCTTCATCTTCTATCTCATATTCATTAGTTACATCAATGAAATGCCTTAAGTGGTCCTCATCAATGATAGCATTGTTACCTTTGAATTTGGGCATTTTTCCTCTAATATTAGCTAGAATGATATTAGGATATACGAGTATGATAAGAAACTATAGTTGTTTGTATCTTTCTAATCTTAATGAAAGTATCATTGGAGAAAACCTCTAATCTTGTATTCTAGGGTTTACCCCAATGTTTTGTCCTATATTTTGTTGTTGGGGGTTTTGATGATGTTGTTGCAAACTATGTGGTTGTTGATTGGGAATAAGTTAAACAACATTCTAATTTTGATTTATTTTTTGAACCTATTGAGAAAGTTGAGCTTTCCCTTGTAGAGCTTCCCCTTATGTCTAATCAATTGATGTAGATAGCATACATACAAATTAATGGACCTACAAATCTAAAATTAAGTAGTTCATTGTTCAAAAGGGGGCTTCATTAAATTGTCAACTAGGGGATCGTAATCTTGAGATGATGTTGGCATTATATATGCAGTTGAGTATCCTAGAATTAATCAGTTGAGTACAAATAATTGAACAAGAGTAAATTCATTTAAAAACTTCTTAACTTGAAATAAATCCTATTTGGAAAATGAGTTAAGAAAATGCTAGTTATTGTAAGTGACTTTAGCAACTATTACAAGTGCTTATCCTTTCATAGTCTGTGAATAGTTACTCTCTATATTGCAACACAACCTATTTCAACTAATTGTTTAATAGCATTCAATAGAATGTAAATTGGAAACTACAATTCATAAATTATAATATAACATTCAACATAATGCAAATTGGAAATTACAATTCAATAATTACAATTCACAATCTAACTAATAATATAAGCTAACATGGATTTTGCAGTACCTCAAGTGGCCCTTGCTTGAATTGATGCAATCCATAATGTCTCCCTTCAAATACTAACCCAAAAATTCATGAAACTGAAGTATCCTTCTTTATTGTAATTTGAAAATACACCAAACTTTAGAAAAAAGTATAACAATTTTTATATTCAATCTATTTCATGCAAAGATCTAGCTAGTCGGTCTCTCACAATATTATCTATATATACAAGGTCTATGAGAGTCCTCTTATTCCAAAACTATAAAAAATTTATGAGCAACTATCAACTCTTCCAAAAACATAGGAAGAGGACCATGTATTAAATTAACAAAAAAAATAATAGAAAGTGGGAGAGTGTAAGAGTCGGATAAGCACTCTACACCAATTAAAAAGGTTATTATAACTAGAAAATATGCCTAAGAGGGTAGTCTTTATCGTAAACTACTATCCCTTGTAAGAACATGCCTCTTCTTCCACCCATGATTTATTGAAGGGATGGAATGACATGTGAATATTCATGTTCACATCCTCAAACTGTCACCTACATCATCTTCAGGAAATACATATGTGTTGTAGTTGGTTGCTTTCTCTAGTTGTGTTGAACTGGCATCCTTCTGTTGCAGGTTGATAGGTTCTTTATTGTAAGGGTTAGTCTTATTTCAAAGGTATTTTTCATTATTAATAACTATAATTAATCATAAAATTATACTAAATCCCATAGACATCCAAAGATCACACACTCATTTATAAATATAACATATCATCTTCAATGCTTTTTAAATATTTAAATTATATAGAAAGGTTTAGAAATGTCTTTGAAACTTAGCATAAATGAGATAAAAACATGAAACTAAATCAAGGAACTATAAATTTTTAGGGCTCATCATCCCCCAAACTTGGATTCTTGTTTTTCCTCAAGCATCTTAGGGTATCTAGTTGTATTGCAATGTGACTTCCTTGTAGCCTATTGTACTAGTGACTCCTTCACCCTACTTCAAGTAGAACCCTTTTTTATTTGTTATTTTCTCCCATATAGCCTGCTCTATTTCTCCTATCTCCTCTATTTTTCCTATCCAATATGGAATTGGAAATAAGATAAGAGGACGAAAAGTTAAGGGGAGTTGGGTGATATTATTTTCAAGGGAGGTTGTGATATATTTGTGAGCCCTTTTAATTTTTTCCAAGTAGTTGAAGACTGAATGAGGCTCCTTTTTAAGATCTAGTGTTAATTCCTTCCATCTATCCTAAGAGAAGTTAAGTTCTTCTCTCCTTATTCCTATTGCTAGTTCTTGAAACCTTTTATATTCCTTCTTCTTCCATTCCCAAATCTTTTTCTCTACCCACCTTCTCTCTACTAGGAATTCATTCTTCTACCATCCTTCTAGGATCTTTTGCCTTGCTCTAATAAGAAGGGGAAATGAATTCTCCCTTTCACTATAATCTCTTTGTAGTTGTCCCCTCTAATGCTCATTCCTAATAAATGAGGTCATTGCCCTGATTTGAACATCTCCCACAAAGATAATACAGGAAAAATCATAAGGAATGGCTAGATTATGCAAGAAAAATTCACATGATTGGTCTTGCATATTTGAGGTGGCTTGTTGGAATGATTCCATAAATAATTTAGGTGAGGAAAATGAAATTGGAAGGTCGTTGATTAGCTAACTAAACTTAAAACTTAAAAATTTCTCCTACAAATATAGGGTGTAAACCTTAGCAAACGATATGTATCTTAGGAGTTGGATTGTTTTGTCAACCATCTCTTCCATTTTTACTTTTAATTTCCTAGTTTCTACATCCTTCCTTTTAGTTTCTTTGGTGTGGGTTGATATCAATTCTTATTTTTCTTTGTCCTTGTTCTTTTATAACTAAGAAAATCCCTTTATTTTATTCCACAACTCAATCTTGAGGGTAACCAGAGTAGGGATTCTATGCTTTCTTGGGGGTGCATTTTGGTTCAGTACAGGTTATGGAGTTCTCTTATTGATCTCATAAATGGCCAATTGTGCCAAGTTCTCCAAACCTAGCCCTTGCTACTCAAATTATGCAACCTTTTATCCAATTTATGAATCCTACTATCTAGTTCATTCTATCTCTGTTGATATCCTTTGAGTTGTTCTTCCAATTATTTTATCCTCTATAGGGATTCTTGTGATTCCTTACTATCATCTTTCCCTTTTAAAAACAATTCTTCTTTTTCCAAAACTATCTCTTCATCAGCCTCAATAGGTGAAGAAAATTCTTCTTGATAAGCTGGACTATTTTGAAGTCTATGATTTTTCCTTGTTGTAAACAAGTCTTCAAAGTCAAAGTTTGAGTTGCTACTTAGATTCATGTATTAAAATGTTTTAGACTATTATCAATCACTACACACATTTTCTTTTTGTGAGTTTGTTTCAGACTCCACTACAACAAACTTTTATTTTTGAGGCTTAGCCTTCCCCTTTGTAGAGCCCTTCTTTTTGAGATGGTGTGACTGCCTTTTGGGCTGTACTAACCTTTTATGCCTCTTTTTAGGTGCAGAGGTAGAGGTCACAATTTTTTTATGTTGCTTGGGCTTAGAAGGGCTTCTAGTAGAGATAGGGGTTTCTAACTTTATTAATGATATTGGTTGCTCCATAGAAGTTGCAGGTTGCGTCTCCTGCACCTTTGGCTCTATGTAGTCACCAAAGTTGTGGGCATGTGATGCAATGGGTGAGGAAGAGTGTGCATGTCTCTCTTTTGCAATTGTAGAAGGCTCATTCACCTCTTGTACTCTATTTATTTCCTCTACCCCAGGCCTCACAAGAATATCATTTCGAAGAAATTGTGGAATTGAATTTTGAGACTCCTTTTGATCAATAGGGTGACTAAACAATAGTGTGATAAATTAGTTTGATTTATTTTCCTTTTGTATTCAACACACATCCTCTTCAATAAATTATACGAGAAATTGGGAATGTCCACTAGCCTTTGATGGCGTAGGTGACTCAAAAGTTTAAAATATAATGTATATAAAAGAGATTGTCTGCCATTATAGGTTAAATACTTAACTATATAAGAGGCAATGGAAGCCCATATCCATGGCAAGTAAACACTAGTAGAATTTGGAAAATAAATGACTACATGACTAAAAAATTTAGTCACGACACCTAAAAATGACTAAATTCTAATATTTTTTTGCAACACAGCTATAAATGACTAAATAAATGACTAATTTGATCATCATAAGTGAGTAATTTGATTGTTGGGTAAAAACACAACAAAATAATTAGTCACACAAATAAAAATTAGACAATATGATATTAAAGTTTAATAATATGTATGTAATAATATGTTTATTTCTGCATTATACAATTTATGGTATTTAATAAATTATTCATACCATATAAATGAAAATTTACTACTAAACTAGTAGTAAATTTAATGATTATGTAATTAATAAACAATGTATCAATAGACTTGTAATACATATTTTCATAAGTCTTAGGAAGTTGTTTAAAATCAAATTTAGATATTTGATTTAAATATTTTCTATCTTAAAGTCTTTGTTCTAAGGGAGGAGAAAATGTTGACCTTTTATTTAGAAAATTTGCTAAAATTTTGTATTTAAAAGGTATTAGCTTCACGTGTAAAAGGTTTCAAACCATAAATAAATAAAGAAAAATTAGGTTTTGGCACTGGAATTTGAATGAGAAACAACGAAAAACTAAAAGATACTTCCAAGTTTCAAGGAAAGGGTAGGAGAAGCTCACGTTGCGAAGAAATTTTAGGGTTAACTTCATGTTTGGACAACAAAATTCATGGAGAAGGGTAAATCTGAAGAGAACTCCATGCTGAAGATGAATACTATGGTTTTTCTCCTATTGAAGATGAAGTGAAGAGATGGTTTTCCTGAGGATTAAAGAGAGATACACAGTTCCTAACTCCCAAGAACCTCCTAGGTTACCAATTGAAAGATCTGATGCAGAGTCATAGGAAGGAAACAAAATCACACAATCTCCTTTATCGAAACTCAAAACCTTCTTCGTTTGTTTACTCATAACAAGTTCATTTTACCCTTCATAAGTCTTATAACAACTCACAAAATTGAGATCCAAGCAATAAGCCTCTTGTTGATCCTACAAACACCTTAAGCAACATTCAATATGATGGTATCAAACTCCAAGCAATTCAAATGTATGAATTTTCCTGGGTAAACTATTCAAAGGCATCAATTAGGCCCTTGAGGCCACATCAACAAAACATTATCCATTTCCCAAGCCATATAACTTTGTGAAAGCCAAAAATAGATTTAAAATAATTTGTACAAAACATTTAAACCAATCTCCAAACTATACACAGGATATTTTATCAAACTCTCATATTAATCCATTCAATCTAGACTCCAAGTAGGTGATTGCCTTCACACTGCCATGCAAAGATAAATGTGCACAGTAACTTCAAATCCACCAAACCAATGTAATAAGACCTGAACAACATGGTTAGATCAATTCCCATTCTCTTTATATGATTTTATCAACAAACACTTACTGTGAGTCATTCAAGTTTGATTCCAAGGTAGACTGCCATAACTCTATTTTCAACAGGATAGTCAACAAACAAAGGCCTCAACCTCATAAAATCACCAAACTCTGGCATGAAATGTATTCTCAAGGAATCCATGCATCCTTTGAAAACTTTATTATACAAGAGGGACTCAAAAACCCCAGTCAAAACTCACGAGATCTCATTGTAAACAAAATTTACCAGTCTTTTGCAATATAAACAGTCATAAGGCTTATAGATTTTACTATCTCCACCATCAACTTAACCTGAAAAAAAATTGAAACATATCAAATTTAATCTATTAAAGCTTATTAATCCATCAAATGTTCATTCCCTTGACCAAATTTATAAACCCTAGATCTTGGGCTTCTTAATCACTGTATTTATAGACTGTGTACATAAAACCAGTCTCTAACTTTGGCTCTTCACACTTTAACTTTATGTTCTTGCTCTAAGAACAATAGAATATGAAAGGAAATGTATAGCATATTATTCTCACAAAAAAACCAAAGGATTCCATCTGATATTAAAGGAGAAACATAATTTTCAATACCACTATTTACCCTAATGAGTGTTTTACCCGTCTTCACAAAAAACTCAATATCTTGCACAAAAAGTAACCAAAATGCATGAAACTTGTGCCAAAAGGAAGGTGATTGAGTTGGTTGCCGAATTCAAACACTTAATCATACATTCATGCCTGTGCAATTCCATACAAGGTCTGGAAACAAATATTTTTTTGTAAGTGTGTGCATAAAACAGTGCCTTTATTGATTCTATTTTAAAACTTCAACCACCAACGAGGTTTCAAATGATCCCAAAGCATTTTTAAAGGAAATAAAACATGAAAATCAGTTTCCAAATGATTCCAAACTTCCCTCTAATGTTTAGTCACTAATAACCTTCTTAACTCTCTAATTGTTGCTTTATGCAACTTTTACATTTTTGTGCAATTTTGACATTATTTGTTGACAATTTTGCATTTTTCACATTGATAGGATTTTAATACAATAGAAATTACTTAAATGGCCCTTATTACAAGGTGAAACATCAAATTGAACCAATTTCTCAAACTTTCCACTAGGAGGTAAAATTGTGTCAAGGTGCTCCTACACCAAGATCTAAAGACTTTGCATGCATTTCCCATGCATAAAACTGCCAGGCATGCCTCAAAGGCCTTATGCTATTGAAAAGTGCTTTTTTTCTTCTATTAAAATAGGTCACATTTAGGATGTTTAAACCCCAAATACAAAGATAAACTTTCAATAGGATATTTAAAATAGGGTTAATAGACATTCCTTTACTAAGGAGTGACATCAAACAATGGATAACAGTCCATATTGAATGGAATCAAATAGTGGTGCACTTTGATCTTTATGATAGTCATGAGATATGCCAAAATGACAGTGGGTTTCTTTATTAGCCACCTCTACACACCTTAGGAGTGTTTCAAACATAATAAAGCAGAGATAGGATAGTTTCTGACTCAAAGAAGCATTAAAACCTGAGTCTATTTTCTATGAGGCAACAAACCTTTCTTAGGGTTCACTGTCAAGAGTTTGAGGTAGTAACTTGAGACCTTTGAGACAAGAGGACAACCAAAGTATGCAATGGAAGCCATCTAAAAATACAGTGCAATGAAACATCACCCTCTGATGTAGGGACCACCCTCTTCCTTTTAGATGTTTTCATCCTTAATCACTTCACCTTATAGTGTTGTTTACTTGTAGTCACTAATTTTCCATGTGAACCTCAAGATACTGTCATCAAGAATTGACTCCTAGAGGAATGTCTTTGATTTCTAATTCTTCATGAACCTTCAAGACTATCCTACCTCTGAATTTGATCATTGTCTTACACTTCATTGGTCATTTACTATCACAAATAACAACCAAGTTCTTCCTTACAGTCCTAAAGACTATCCTTTACCATATTATGCTTGATATTTCATGGTATACCCTCATGCATTATGACTACCTTTTCATTGTACTCTATTACCTTTGATCCATCAAGATTAATGCCATTTGTTGCATTCATGGTTTTGATCCAAAACATAAGCCATGACTGTCTTCTTATGAGGTCACTAGAACCGTCCTTCTTGGTGACTATCACCTTTAATATGGAATATCATACTTAGTTTATGATGCATGATATTGCCCCTATGTCTACCTCAAGGCCACTATCACAAATGATAAACCACTGTCATCAATGAAAATGGCTTACATAAAGTTATGGTTGTCCTTACATGCCATAAAGAACTTGGTATTCTTTGTTACACATCCCTTCAACCTTGACCAATGAAAAGGTTATACAAGAGGTTATGAGCTTAATGGTGACCATCACTTCTCATTTATTCCCTTGGAATTCATGATAAAACTCACCATCTTCTTCATAGTGACTTCCACTATCTTTATCTACAAGAACTCTGAATTGTCCTCACCTTGTTGTTTGTCTTTAATTTATACCTTTGATCAAAACTTTGTACTCTTGTGCAAATAATCTCTTTAATAGATTGTTGACTTTAGGTCTTGTTCATATAGTTTGTCAACTACAATAAATCTATACCTTCTAGCACAAAGCACATAGGCAATAAAATCAATTAAAGTAAGACTTTCCAACAAAAGTAAAAAGATTCATATGTCCATGGTTAAGGTTTGTAGGTATCCAATTGGGACCGCTCTCCCTCTTTGTAATGTCATGATTTGAAAGCTTATTTTATGCATCTTGACATGACTCACTATCTTCTAGAATCCTCTTTATTATCATTTAGATGAGAGGATTGTTCTTGATTGCCATTCTTGGTGGTCATTTTCATTTGATGAAGTCTTCATGTTATCCTACCTTAGTAACCTTATTAGGATTGTGACTAGAACTATGGTGATTCCATGACCTTGAATTAGTGATTAGGAGATAGTCATATCTTATATCCTAACCTTGATTGTCCCTTAGTCATATTCACTATCCATTGAACCCTTGACTGTCACTATATTTCCTCTTTTCAACTGTCCATTCAAGAATTTACCCTTTGTTTATATGCTTTCCCTCATTTCTTGATTTAAAATGTCCTAGGTTTTGGTGAATGATGATTATATTTATTACAATCAAAGATTATCCTTACTCCTTATGATAGTCATTAAGACTGTCTTTCTTTAAAACCTTGACTATTTAATTTGACTATCCTCAATTATCTTTATCACTACCTTTGTCAAGGTCTCAAATACTCATGGATAAGACTGTCCTTTTTTGCCTTCCTTCACCAATGACCTTTATGGAAATCCTCCTTAGTTGGTTGTGGCTTTAAAACTTATGTTGATCCATGGTCATCTTTGTGATTGCCATCATAGAAAGTTACCTTATATTCATGCTTTTAGACTGTCATTTCTATCCTTTGGGTGACTATCCTTTTATCTTCATACCTTCACTGCCTATAGCCAAAAATGTTTTGCTTATGATTATAATCTCCTTCATAATGCATGCTACTATTCTCATGGAATCTTCATCATGTGTAATGTGAGTACATTAGAATTTGGTTGAGTGTCTTTTGATGAAGTGACTATGACTCTCCAATTCATTAGCAACTTGTTTGTCATAGTTTGCATTTGCAATACATCTATACCTTCTAAAATATTACCATTTATCTTCTTGAATACCTTTGGAAGAGTTTTAGGTTTTCATCTTTGTACAAACCTTTTTAATGATGTCTTTTATCCTTTGTCCTTTGAAACTTCTTTCATAGCCACTATTTCTCAAAATCAAACAAAGGAAACCTTGCAGTCCACCAAGCTCTTATATCTTGTATATTGTTCAAAAGAAGAGATAAATCAAGGGAGCTAAAGCCATAAAACTTAAAATCCTTGATTTGATCTATTTTATAGTAACTCTCAAGGGGAATCACCTCGAAACCAACAATGCTTTCCATCTTATGATCCAAACTTGTTTTTCCAGATCTGCTTGGTCCTCCAATGCCTACAATCATAGGAAGGCCCTTGGTATCAAGTAAGGTCTGAACTTCTTGCACAACAAAAATAAATCCCACATACAAGTAATATGAATCAGGCATGGGTACCAGTTGTTTAGCATGCCCGCAAACTCTTTTTTTGAATATTCGACAACCCCTAATACAATAACAACATGCCATAATGCAACCATCAGATCCACTTATGATTTTTTTGGAGATCTGGTCTAAGGCTCTACCATGTCTAAGATATTATGAGAAGCTACTAGCCTTTGGTTTACCTTTTTCCTATTAAACACTTCTACTCAAAATTTCATAGATCTATAACGCAACATTATATTCTCTCTTAAACTTTTCATAGTCGCATGACTATCTGTCACATTACCATTCTAACAATAGCATATGTTAAAGATTTTCCCCACTATATTATGCATAATTATCTATCTTAACTATGATATGTGAGTTCATCATACCTTCTTTGGGATATATATAAAAATCTTATGCATAATACTGCAAAAATCTTGCCAGGGACCATATTCTACAAGCATCATATCTCCCTCATCATCTGTGTAGAGATTCTACTAGCCTTTGTTTGGATCCTCTAGTTTTCCTTCAAAATTGAACATCACCTCAAGATCATGGATGAGCTCTGAGTATCCTTCAAATTTTGTAAGATCCACAACTCACCCAAGATCACTACCCAACTTGTTTAGTACAACTCGTAGAATTACTCTGAGCTTTGTATTGTGTTTCTTGTAGTGGTCTCCAAGATGATTTTTCCTTCTCACAACTCATATTAAGTGTATCAGACGTGGAAATCCTTGTTTTTTGTCATATGTTGTAGTTACAATTACCCTACTAGACATACATGAAAATGTGGAAGCATAGACAAGGAAAACAAATTGTTTCAAAAATGCCTCAAAGAAATGTGATATCATGGAAGGTCGTGATTAAAGGATATGCTCAAAAGGGGATTTTCTAAAAATTCATTAGAAAATTTTAAGAAAATGAAACTAGTGGGTGTAAATCCCAACTCCTCAACCTTTGAAAGCATCATTGTATTCCTCCATCGCAACACTGCATAGTTTGTTGTTGGCCTTCGCGGTGATGCGGGAGTGCCCTACTAGACATACATGAAATTTTGGAAGCATAGACAAGAAAAGTGAACTATTTCAAAAAATTCCTCAAAGAAATATGATATCTTGGAAGGCACCCGCTCTCTCGCAAACTCTTCAAGTCATGCCAACGATGATGCAGGTGTTACCATATTTTCACCCATGGCTCAATTAGGTAGAGCTCGTTGATAGAAAGAAGAAAAAAATGGAACATTTGCTATTCCCCTTACATTGCATTCATGTATACAAATGAAATAACTTGAGAGATTATAGAAATACAAATCATCACATTTGTACAGATGCATGAAACATAAGAAGATTTTGCAAATCTCTTCTGAAAAGTTATTTTATTGAATAGAAATATTCATTTTAACTCACACAAGACATGAGTTTAACTTCTTATTCAATAAAAATCAAAATGAACATATACATGAATAAGTAAATGAAGAAAAGAATATGCATGTAGGGAAGGTAACCATTCATTGTCTGAGAATGACTGGTTCTGTTGTGTCTTCTTGTTTGGCTGCTGCCTAAATTCTCCTAGCCTTCCTAGCTGCTTGATACTCTTGTTTCCTGCATTAAGTCAAAGCAATGTGTTAGAGCAATGCTCTAAGAAATGAAAGGTTACATACCATACATGATCATTTACCTATGCATATATAAATTGGTCCTGATCTGCATTAAATAAGTTTTGTGTGCATTTCAAGTATCCCAGAAAACCATTGAAGTCTTCAAACACACCCAAAACATGCATTTATTTTCTAACTTGTTTGCTTCATGTGCAGTTACAAGTTATTTTGTTATATTTTATCTATTTTAAATATGAGTGGGGAAAATGTGGCTCCCACGAGGGTTGAGCTCAGCTCATATAAAGCAATTATAAGAAAAAAATACATTTATCATTGACAATAAGAAGAATTTCAAAGATTCACCAAGAGAGAAACACTGTCTCTGAGTATGATACATAATTCAAACTACTATGTCACAAAAGGAAATGCATATTAAAGGTAGTGAGGTGTACACATTGGGTTTAGTATCATGCAATAATTTGAATACATGATTAGTTTAGGATCAAATTGGGTATTCAAGAGGTAGTTAACTAGCATATGCAATCACAGATTCAAAAGACAATATGGTCTTATTTTCATTAAAAAAACCATGGTATCCATAGAGTACAGTGGCACTTCCTGTTAAAGGATATCCCACAATGATGCAACTACTGAATTCAGATAATAAGACAACATTAAGGAAAGTAACATGAAGTACAACAACATATTAGGAAAATGCTACAAGATTTGGAGAGACAATGAAGGGGTAATACATTATGCTTTTGTATAAGATAGTGAGATCCATATTTAGCATCTCCATAGAGTACAGTCCATGAGCAACAATAATGATGAGAAAGTATATAGAATGTTCATAAGTAAAAAATGTACCAGTGAGAACAAAGCTTAGGTGCCATAGTTCATTGTTTTCAATGAGAGATACTTAGTAAAATCCTAACATAAGGAGGTACAATCATCAAGAAAAATCTTGTCATTTTGATGATCATGAGGGGATAGCCATGAAAAAAAAAATCCATATGACAATACAGCTTACTCCTTTGAGAATGCAATAAGAATGATAATGGTATTGATACAATCAGGATGCAGTGATGGCAATGGAGAAATTTTTATAAGAAATATAGCTAGATTTAGGGACTTGAACATAATAAAGGACTGCCATCAAAAGGGCAGTTAAGAGTGATATCATGAAGTTCATAGTTATCATGAAATTTATGGGTTGCAGACCTGAAATTGAAGGTGGTATAGCCAATTATGAAATGCATACACTATGAGATGAATAAAGCAACATGACTACAAGATATAAGAAACTCCTTCACTTTGCATAAGGAAATAATCCAAGGAGGATTGTGGGTAGAGACAAAAATAATTTTTCATGTCTATCCATTATAAAAACTGTAGATGATCTATATTACACAATGAAGATAATGAAGAATACACAGTCGACCATTATAAAATTAGGAAATGAGATGCATATTTTCTAATATTAAAAAGGACGGCTAAGAGGAATCATAAAATCATGAGTTACACATCAGAAATGTAATCAAATCAAAAGCATGGATATGATAAGGCCGCGACCTGTCATACAAAGGGTTTATTCTTTCCAAAAAAATTCTAAAATTGAATACAAATGCAAATTGAAAAGGAGGTTCGAGCCATTTAGTATGTGCAAAATCCTCTGAAGAAATCAACTGTAGGGATGCCCATGACCTGAATTGAAAAATGCCTCAAAATATTCTAGAAAAAAGTTTCATTTTCTTCAAGAAAGTACATGTAAACAACATGGAAGAGCTAAAGAAATTCCCAATGCCTGAGGTGCAATTATTATAGGGGTCCGCACTCTTAGTGAAGGTGGAAGAGTTGATGGATTTTCAAGGGAATAGGTGGAATTCTTTTGTGTCAACCATCTGATTAACTGTGCTCTAGAATCTACTGAGGAATTTATTTGTATGGAGTTTCATTTCAATCTAAGAAATGGTGGAATGTGTGCTGCTTTTTAGCTACTTCATATGGTGATTGAACTAAGAGATGTTTTGAACTTTTGACTACTCAACACAATATATGGCTAGAAGATGCATTCGACAAGGAAACACAACTTTACCTATCACATTATGTACCATGGACGCAACCAAAGAAGAAAAATACTTCAAGAATAGAGGTCAATTCCTAAAGCTATAATGAAGACAAGACTTACCTTCATTTTCCTTGCAAAATCTTTAAGAAATCTCTCTGAAACAACATAATGAATCATCATAAAAATCATTCACAATAGCTTCATGAAACCCTTTGGTGGCGTTGCCTGTATTTTCCACAAGGCTCGAAGGAAACAAAATGCCTTCTCAATTTTTACATTGTTTTGTTTTTAGGGTTTAAACCCTAATAAGTGCTTATGCCGATAAAGGCATTTTTATCTTTTAATTTAAACACTTGCAATGTAAGTCAATGCTATTGAAGTTATGTATTCCTTCATATATGGCGATCCTAAGAGTTCTTCAATGTAAAATATTTAACTAAATGATATATTATAAATCATTTAGTTGAATGTTATTTTAATACAAAAATGATGCCATGTAACATGCCTTGTGTATGGTTAAGGGGAGATATATTTGAATTTATGCCTTTGCAAACATGTGCCAAGGATATAGGCATGTTGTTTCAGTTTTGAAACACAAGAAGAACACATAGGAGCTTTTACTTTGATTTTTGGAACAATTTGGAGCTTTTTGTGGACAATTTGAAGTGTCATCATGTTTGACAAAGTCAAAATTGAATTTTTCACCTATTTGAAGCCTTTTGGGATGAAATCTAGTTGCTACTTTTTAGGCTTTTGGAGGCTTATGAAAATGGAGCTTCTAGATCCTTTTTTGGTGGATCTTGATGGGGAGTTGTTGGATATAGTCACTTATGTGATTCATTGTAATCGGTTCTTACTTGTTCTTTTTCTGCTCTGTGACTTTGGAGTCCTTTGGAGAAAAGACAATACTTTGTAACTCTTTGGACATGAAATACAATAAATACCTTGTTTATTTCTAGTAATGAAATTCTTGCCTACTTGTTCTTGCAGATTTCTGTGTGTTAAGATGATTGATCAGGTTATTAGTGAAATATTCTTGTTTTTCCTTCTAACCTTGTCGTATAAGTAACACCTTTTTTATGCAAATTGTAAGCTAATGTAGGTTGCTAATTGTGTCAAGAAGGTGTGAATACCTTTCAGTTGTGAAGATAGTCTTCCTTTTGTTAGTTATTCCATTCAGACCCTTTAGTGAAATAATTATGCAAAAGCTTACTGTAACAAGTTGTGCAAATCTAATTTCTGCCAGATTGAACTAAGTGTAAAGTTCTAATTTTCATTGTCCCCTTTCAAGTTGAGTGCATCACTTCATAGTTTGCTTTCAGACTTTTTCAAAATTAGTAGTTTTAGAGTGATAACCAGCTAGGAGCCAACCTTATCTGGAGGTTCATTTCAACTTTAGGTGACTCACAACATTGAAATGATCCCATGTTTTCTCTAAAAAGCTAAGTTCTGCAGCTTGACTTGTCAAATCTTGCAGCTTAGCTAGGGTGCAATTTCAATAGTTAACAGTGGGAAAGCCTGAAAGGCTTTCCCACATCACTGTTGGCATGACTTGAAGAGTTTGTGGGAGAGTAGGTGTCTTCCATGATATCACATTTGGCTTTCCCACATTACCATTGGAATTACTTGAAGAGTTTGCGGGAGAGCAGGTTCCTTCCATGATATCACATTTCTTTGAGGCATTTTTTGAAATAGTTCGCTTGCCTTGTCTGTGCTTCCACATTTTCATGTATGTTTAGTAGGGAAGTTGTAACTACAACATATGACACAAAAATCCATGCTATTATGCTTTGATGGATGTCCCTTCATTATTATTGGATATCTAATGTAGTGCACATTATTATAGTGAAAGCCTATTTTTCAGATTGTTTCATTTAGCATCACCAATATTCTCCACAAGAACATTTTCCATGTTTAAAATGATGGAAATGGTTCACATCTCTCAAAAAAATCTCTTGCAACAATCTTGGAGATGAATTGTTGATTTTGTGTTGTCTTTTGGTCATGTAATATAAATAAACCCATGTCTTTTCATATCAATTGAATCAATGTTGTAGAAAAACATTTGTTATGCTTTCTTTTGGCATCAACGTGCAAAGTCACCTCTTTGTCATTTCACAAGAACAACCTATCTTTGAAGCACTGTTTAGAGTTTGTTTAAGAGGACTTCCACCTTGTACTTTGAACCCTTGCATAGTCATAACATCCTTTGCATAATTGTGTCCTCATTGTCATTTTTTATATGATGATCTTTTCAAACAAAAAGGCTTTAAATGGTGGACAATGAAACTATATTTTTCTCGAATACATGTTTGTGTAATTCTCATAAAAGAACCTTTGCTTAAGCACAAAATATAAGCATGGATTCATGAATCTATCAACTGATACCGACTGTCCTGGCATTTGGGAATCATATTGACAATGAACTAAGATGGTCTAACTCCTTGTCTTTCAATCCCTCATGAAGCTCACAACAAACCTTAGTTGCTTACTTTTATAGGGAGCTAATTGATTCCTATCAAAACCCTACCCCTTTAGTATCATTTGTGTGGCATGTTGGGAATAGGATGCCATTTAATTATAATCCTAAACATATTTCATGTATCTCCTAAGTCCTTGGAAAGTGTTCCCTAATGCTAGGATTAGAAAGAGATTAAAATTGGATGAAATGAACATGTAAATTGACATTTGTAATTATTCCTAAATGATAGGAACATGTGGGGACGCCCAAGAAGAGATCCTACTAAATAGGAGCACATGGGGCACCCACATGGAAGGTGGAACCCACCTTGCTTAAGTTAACTGTTTGGAGAAAAGATAACACTTCAGTAATGTATGTAAATATCCTAGAAGTTAGGAATTGATATTTACATGAGTGGAGTTCAATTCAGTATCAGTTCAGTTTAGTTCAGTTTAGTTCAGTTTAGTTCAGTTATCTTCAGTTGCATGTAGTTAGTTTCAGTTGAATGCTAGTTGACTTTAATTGACTTGGAATGCATGACTAATGAATTGAGTTGCATGAAAAATAATAGGTGATACATTTAGTTAAGTGGGGATGATCAATCATGCATCATGTTTGCATGAACTGATGGAGAGATATGTTTTTGTTAACAAATATTGACTTGGACCCACCTTGGGTGCCCAAGTTGGCATCTTGGAGTTAACACCTTTTGCATGAGAAGATATTTACAAGGATGAGTTAAGTGGGCCCATTCTTGGGTGCCAACTTTGAGGTGATGCTTGCAAGATATTTTCTTGACCAATGATCAGTTAAGTGTTCAGTTTGGGGCACCTAAATTGAGGAGACTTTGGTTTTGACTTCATGTTACAGTGTGGAACTCTATTTGCACAATCTAGGCATATATTTTTGAGAGGAGCTTTATGATCTTGTATTTGATAACTCTTATGAGTTTACATACTCATTAATTGTCTATTTATTGCAGCAATTGCATCAAATTTTATTGCAGGTTAGCAGGTTGAGTTTTTTCATGTGTGAGGGTTTGAAGCATGGGATGGGATGTATGGATTCATGCTTGGTCACATGGAATCCATGGATAACTTGTGATTGTAGAAAGTGTATGAGATTTTTGTGCAGGTTGTGAAGAAGGATTGTTGAAGGCAAAGGAAGCATATCAATCAAGGATTGATACAACATTATTGTAATCTTGTTCTAAGGTTAAATAATACAAGCACTATTGATTATGGTGGAGTTTTTTCCCAAAAGGGTTTCTCCACGTATATGTTGTGTCACTTATATCTTCTTGTCTCATTCTTCTACAATCTTCAGTCTCTTTCTACAATTGGTAAAATTGATCTAAAAAAATTAATCACACACAAAGAATTGTGACAAAGAACACTTAATTAAATCTATAGTCACATAGGTTTACAAGTTTTAAGCTACAATTTCACCTTTGGTTTCAACATCTGGTATCAGAGCTAACTGTTAGGTAGAGTTTGGGACACCTTTATCTTAAAAGTTTGAAGGTTTTTTGGCTGTAGTGGGAGTTTGTACTATTGTGTTATTACAAATTTGTAAAAGCAGTATGTTACAATGAGTTCTACTTCTTCTCTAGATATTGAAAGATTCGATGGATCTAGTTAGGAGATGGTTATCACGATGTCATGGATAGCTTGGTTATATGTTTTAGTGGGAGTTTTTTATAGTGATGGTTTGATGTTTATCTTGTTGCCATGTATAGCTTGGTATCACAATTCAGTGGGAGCTTTGGTAGGATATGGTTATCTTCATGTAATTTGAAGAGGTTTAAACATCTTGTTTCATGGAGGACCCTTAGATTCTTTGGTAAAGGTGTTATTTTTCTTCCTTTGGAGAGGACGTAGTTCTTTTTGGTTTTGAGTATTAATCATTTTCTTGGAGCTTCATGATTATGTAGGTTGCATTTGAAGTTGGCATGGATTGATTGGTGGGTGCTCATGGATACTAGAGAGAATTGGGTTTGGTCAGATATTTCTTATGTTAAGAGATATGTGTTGGAATGGTTACTTGTTATAAAAAAAATTCAATAGTAAAGACCGAGGAGCCTACACCTGGAAATGGATGTGAGTTCATCATAGACCTGATGAGAAGGTTGTTTTTATTGAAATCCTATATTTCTTGGTGTTGTATGCACAAGACAATCTTGTATCCCACTCTTGGTCTACTCGACAGGTAAATGATCTAAGAAGCATTGCCCGCCTAATTATTAGATGCATTATTTATATGTATCTTGTCTTCTCTTATGCATTAGTCTTGAAAATTGAGTTATGAGGGATTGTTGAGAAGTAGATGCATGATTTTATGTATTTCCATTATTCTCCTTGCAATCTTGAACTTGAGTTAGTTCCAAGGATTTGGGTAGGAGAGGTATGAGAGATAGTTAGTGGCTTTGGGAATATTCCCTTTTGTTGTGGGAATTTTTGGCTAAGTTTGATCTAATTTATGTAAGAGGTTTACATCTAAGTTTTGCCATGTTTCATTATAAGTTGAATGGTTAGATGTTGATATCATTTCAGTTTGGGAGTGTTGAAGGAGATCTTACTTTACACAGTTTGGCACATGTTAGTGTGGTATAAGAACATGGTTTAATTTGAAGGTTCTCTCTTTGTGGGAATATTGTCTTCTTCTTGAAGGTTCTTATGTTTTGAGAGATGTATTTTTCATATCATTGTATGCTTCTTTGACACTATGATAAAGGAGTTAGCCACATCCTCTATGTGAAGTGCTATAGGAGGACTTGTTAATGTTGTGATCTTGTTTTCAGATTTGACATTACCTGTGCAGTGGGAGTTCCAGAAGGTATATGTGTTATGTATGAGAGGGGCACCTCTCTTGGATTGGTTACACTTTACTACAGTGAGTTACTTCAAAGGTTTTTTATTGCATGTCTATGTGTGTTATTATCTTGAAGTCTTATTTTGTAGGATGGTGGATATACAGGGACTTGTTTGCATATTTGGGTTGTTATGTTGATAGTATGAAGTTCTACCTATGACAGTTTGGTTATAGAGACTTGGGAAAGGTATTGGTTTTAATTGCAATCAAATTAAACTTGAATGTGATAGTTAGAGTGCTATTTGTTTAGCCAAAAATCCTATGTATCATTCTCATACTAAGCATGTTGATGTTTAGTGTCACTTTGTGTGAGAAATGGTTGAGAGTGGGAAGGTATTGATTGAGAAAGTTGACACTTTGATTAATGTTGCAGATTATCTTATGAAACTAGTTCCTATAGATAAGTTCTCATGGTGCAGGAAGGCCATTGGCCTTGAGTCTTGTACTTGATTTATAATAATAATTCCTTGTTTAGAATAATTGCAATGTATAATGTCAAGTGGGAGAATGTTGGGAATAGGATGCCATTTCATTGCAATCCTAAACATATTTCATGTATCTCCTAAGTCCTTGGAAAGTGTTCCCCAACACTAGAATTAGAAAGAGATTAAATTTGAATGAAATGGACATGTAAAATGACATTTGTAATTATTCCAAAATGATAGGAACATGTTGGGATGCCCAAGAAGAGCTCCTAAAAAATAGGAGCACATGGGGAGCCCACATGGAAGGTGGAATCCACCTTGATTAAGTTAACTATTTGGAGAAAAGATAACACTTTAGTAATGCATGTAAAGGTCCTAGAAGTTAGGAATTGATATTTACATGAGTAGAGTTTAGTTTAATTTAGTATCAGTTATGGTTCAATATATTTTGTTGCATGTAGTTAGTTTCAATTGAATGCTAGTTGAATTCAGTTGACTTGGAATGCATGACTAATGACTTGAGTTTATTTATAGATAACAGGTGATACATTTAGTTAAGTGGGGATGATAAATCATGCATCATGTTTGCATGAATTGATGGATAGATATGTTTCTGTTAACAAATATTGACTTGGACCCACCTTGGGCACCCAAGTTGGCATCTTGGAGTTAACACATTTTGCATGAGAAGATATTTACAAGGCTGGGTTAAGTGGGCCCATTCTTGGGTGACAACTTTGAGGTGATGCTTGCAAGATATTTTCTTGACCAACGATCAGTTAAGTGTTTAGTTTGGGGTGCCTAAATTGAGGAGACTTTGGTTTTGACTTCATGTTATAGTGTGGAACTCTACTTGCACAATCTAGGTGTAGATTCTTGAGAGGAGCTTTATGCTCTTGTATTTGATAACTCTTATGAGTTTACATGCTCATTAATTGTCTATTTATTGCAGGTTAGCAGGTTGAGTTTGTGCATGTGTGAAGGTTTGAAGAATGGCATGGGATGTGTGGATTCATGCTTGGTCACATGGAATGCATGGATAGCTTGTGATTGCAAAAAGTGTATGATATTTTTGTGCAAGTTGTGAAGAAGGATTGTTGAAGGAAAAGGAAGCATATCAATCAAGGATTGATACAATATTATTATAATCTTGTTCTAAGGTTAAATAATACAAGTACTATTGATTCTAGTGGAGTTTTTTCCCGAAAGGGTTTCTCCACGCATATGTTGTGTCACTTCTATCTTCTTGTCTCATTCCTCTACAATCTTCAGTCTCTTTCTACAATTGGTAAAATTGATCTAAACAAATTAATCATACACAAAGAATTGTGAAAAATAACACTTAAATAAATCTATAGTCACATAGGTTTACAAGTTTTAAGCTACAATTTAACCTTTGTTTTCAAATGGCAGTGTTATAATGCTACATGCTCCTCTCAAGGCTAACTTTGATACAAGCACTTTATTCACCAAACATATTCAAGAATGCACTTTCATTGTGTATATGCTTGATATGATACTCACTATATTCACTAACTTGCACTCAACATCATCCATTTAATTTGCACAGTCCCATATCCTTGAAATCAGCTCATTACAATGTTCTTCAATGCAACCCTGGCAACCACTGAAAGAAGCATGTATTCAAGATAAATTGGCATAAGTACCTTTATTAAATCAACTGATTTCTTACTTCACTTGTCACACATGCACAATAACCAAACCCCAACTATCATATGTACTAGGTCTAACATGATATCATAACATGTAACGTGAATTGGCTCTAGCTTGCCAAATGATACATCATTCTATTTTGTAATTTGCATTGTCACAACACGTTTGAAGGACATGTCTATGTTGAGTTTAGAGGCACTTGATCTCCTAGGTGTATGGAACGTGATCTTCCTTCAAAGTGTTGCCTTTGCATGACATATGACTGTGAAATCTTTATATTTTTTCTCAATTCAATGCAAGCAAAGTCCATGCAATGAAAATCAGTAGGAAACAATAATGTTGCAGTGGTCTTTGCACTAGGTGTTGAGAAAACCACCTATGAATTCCATGGGATTAGATTCCCATGATTGAGAAGTCCTCAATAATGGTCGATATAATCCAACCTTCTAACTAGTAGCCTTAATTTGATTGCAAAGAGAGATAGAATATTGAGCCCTTGAAATCTATTATGTGATGAAACAAGGAGAAACTATTGGGAGACTCCTAAATTTTAATCAATGAGTACATTAGAATCACATAGTTGAAATTTTGGAGCTTGATTGATTTTCAATTTTTCTATTATGCTTTATGTGAAGAGACCTTTCTAAAGTTAGATATATATTCACATGTTTAAATTTTAGTAAATGATTTCTATGCATTTTTTTCAATTTTTCTATTGTTGAGTTTTTCTTTTTTGTCCAAATGATAAAATTATGTATAATAAATATGCATGTATAATTGAAATAAACACACCACTTGAAGTTTTATTTTAAGGGATAATGTGACCAAATCACATGTATTATTGTTGAATTATTTCAATTAGCATAATAAATGGCATTGTTGTCAAGTTCAACATGGACTACAAAATAATGGTAACTTTATATGTCAAGTTCAAAAATTCAAAAGAAATTCCTTGGGGTGAGGTTGGTGCCGAGTATGTGGTTGAATCAACATGAGTCTTTACTGATAAAGTGAAAGCATTTGTACACTTGAAGGTATGTCATTTTGACCTCTAATAATTTTGAATTAGCAAGCTTTTGGTAGAAGACTATGTGCAAGTGTGTTTTTGTATCAACATTTTGGATCATTTCGGGATCCTTTTGGTAGATGGCTTTCTTCATCTTGATGATTGGATCACAGAATGTGATTTGTTGATACAAAAAAATTGCATAGTAATGGACCATGGAAATATCATGTCTCTAATACTTTTATTATATAAGGTATTTGATATTCTTTTCAAGCAGCTAGTTAGGTACATTAATGTTGTTCTAGAATTAGGAATATGATTCTAGATGATCTTAAAGTTAGCAACAGTTCATGTGTAGACATTATGGTTCAATTCATATATGTCATTTTGTTGTTTCATAGATCCTACAAGCTATACCTTGGATTTAATGAAATTGTTATGTCTCTAATAATAAGTTTTAAAATAATTTTCTCTATATTGATGTAAGAGTGTTGAACTTAACTAATGATTTTAGGTGACTCTTTACTTTAGCAGGAAATAGTAATTTTTTTCTTCTTGTTGGTCATTCTCAGGTAGGTGCTAAAAAAGTAGTCATCTCAGCTCCCAGCAAGGATGCCCCAATGTTTGTTGTTGGGGTTAATGAGCATGAGTATAAATCTGATTTGAACATTGTTTCAAATTCCAATTGTATGACTAACTACCTAGATCCTTTGGCTAAGGTTTGTAAGAATATTTTAAATACTTGAATCATACAATTTTAGATGTATTTAATCTTTACACATGAAAAAACTATATTTTTACCGAAGAATAAAATTTAGAGTTCCACAATTTTAAACTCTTTTTTCCTTTTCAGGTGATCAATGATAAATTTGGCATTGTTGAAGGTCTTATGACAACAATACACTCCATCACAAGTATGTTACAGTAGCTCTCACTGGAGTAAAAATATTGATTTGAAAATTTCTTATCTTTGTTTCCTATCAAAGTTGCATTAAAATATCCATAGATCAAAGATGTTGCATTAAATTTTTTAATCTAGCAGCTTTGTTAGGTGCATGGTTTCAGGTTTCCTATCGTTATTTTCTAGTTTCTTATAAATATTTATCGAATGTTTATCTGTGTGTTATCAAATATTTTACATCTCAATATAATGTGTATTTTTTTGCTTTTGCAAAAATGCATTGATAATATCCAAGAAGGGGATAAAGTTGGGGTGTTGGATCCGTTTGACGGTGTTGTTGTGGGCATTGGGTGGATTCACTCACTATCTATTGTACATGAAGTCAAATTGAAAGGAACAAGAGATACAAATGTAAATATTTTAAAGGTCACAAGTAACATAATCCTTGATTATGAAGACAAAATAGATGGAGTTGTCCATCTGAAAGAGAAAGAAGGGACCTTCACACGGTGGCCACTAAAATATTTGAGAAAATTGGCATAGTTGATGTTTATCATATACTAGTTATTAGACAGCTTGGCCCACTGCTTTATGCAATAGTTTGAATGTGTTGTTCAGGAAACTTAGTGTTTTTTTGGTTTTTTTTTGGAGTTGTATAAGCAAAAAAAGGCATTGTAACTCATTTTTCTCAGTCATAGCACTAAGAAACACAATTTGTAACACATTTTTCAAAGAAAAGACACATATTTATATCTTGTCTCTACTGTAAGAACACCTTTTCTCAATAAAATTTTAGTATTTTTCCTTCTTAATAGTTGTTGCATTATGTGCAAATGAATGATTGATTATGTTTTTTTGTGTTTTATGTTTAAATCTCAAAAGTATTGTCTCATTTCCAACACTTTTAGGTAGAAATCAGTGAACAAAATAATTAAATAAATTACCAATTGACTAAATATACTACCAATTGACAAAAATCAGTGAATAAATATGACTAAATATAATGATTATGCAATTAATAAATAATGTATCAATACACTACTAGTTGAGAAAAATCAATGAACAAAAACAATTAAATAAACTACCAAATTGATCAAAATGATGATTAAAATTAATGATTAAATACACTACCAGTGGATGGAAATCGATGAATTAAAATGATTAAATAAGTGACCAGTTAACAACAATCAATGACTAAATTAATGACTAAATATATCAGTGAATAAAAAATGACTAAATAAGTGACCAATTTACAACAATCAATGACTAAATTAATGACTAAATATACTACCAAATTGATCAATCAAAACAACCAATAAATGACTAAAAATGGTTTAGTCATCAATTTGGTCACATTATAAATGATTGGTAATAAACTACTAATGGTCATGTGACCATGTTTAGTCATTTATATGCAATTTTTAGTAGTTTTTTAATCATATATTGTTATTTTTGTACTAGTGAAAGTATTTTTTGTACCTTGAGTCAAGGAATCCAAATTCTCTCCTAGCCATGTGAAATCATTCCTTGTTGTGATTGCATCAGCTCTTACTAGAAATTATTCTCCTATCCTAGGCAACCCAAAAAAAATCTGCTACTCCTGCTTTTGAGGCATCCAATATCAACCCTTTGATTGTAACCTCATCATTTTACAATGTGTTAGAAAATTGTTGTGTTATTACTTCATTATATTATGTTAGATGGAGAAAATGGTCTAACCACCCAACTTGTTGAAAGATTGGTAGACACTGTTGGTCTTCCCTGATATTAGATTATGTGCTACTGGTTCTCTTATAATAATTTTGCTTCCCATTTTGCAGTCCTATATCCTCTGTTAAGTGAATTCTGCTTCAAAATATTCCTTAATTTGCTTAGTTCTTAGTATGCTTGCTTCTTTTTTAAATCTACCACTCCATGTCTACAAATTCTTATGGCTTACGAAGAGAATGAGGCTTGTATGCAACTCTCTTGACTTCTTGATAGATGAAATTTGGAAATGACAACTAAACTAATTTTTCTCCCCCCCACTTAATGTTGTGCTTTATCCTTAAATAGAATGGTACAAAAAGGATGAAGAAGATAGATTGCAAAGCATTAGAGATATTTGATATGATAAAAATTAAATGTGTGCATTATCATGAAGTCTAGAGAAAATCAATAGGATTGAATGCTTTTTTATTATATAAGTAGGGAAAAAGGGCCCTAATCCCACCATATACAAAAAGAGCTTAAACAACAATAGAGAAGCAGACTAGGAAACAACACTAGTCAAACTAGAAGAAACAACAAACCAAACTAATTACCTTTTAGCAACCATAAGAAGGCACACATGCCATAAATGTTAAACCAAGTTTTAGCAGCCATAGAACCATACATAATATAATCAAAAACATAATAAGCTAACATAAGACTAACCCAACTAGGGGAATGCAGGCTAGAATAGAGATTAACCATAGGCACACAGGCCTCAAAACCAAACATAGTGATCAAAAAATTAGTTTGAGATTAATATCTAGAAGCACCAAAGTATAAAGATAGTCATTAAACCAGAGATACCGAGAGCCAAAATAACAAAACACCAAAGCCACAAGACAATGAGACATTATTTGGCTGTAGCAATTAGCTCCCAATTGTCACCAATCTAAGAGAGAAATTCTCTCCAATCAGGGGCACCTTCAGTAGACAGGTCCTTAGACTCTTCTTGCTTGCCAACCTTCTTGAGTTGTTTCTTGATCTTGGTTTAACGAAACATTGCTCTAACCATAGCTATGTGCATCAGTATATCCATAACCTTCATGAGGGTGATAATGGCCTTTTCCATATCCTCCACCTGCACCTACAAGAAAGTAATTTTGTATTTCAAAAACTCAATGTTAGCATCTCCAGAAGTAGTAATGACAAGGGTGTTGTCATCATCCTCCTGGGTATCCATCCCAACTACCTCGAGAGCCTCCTCCCCACCCACATATTCCTCCTCCTTGTTTTACTCTTCTTCCTCCATCTCATTTCAATGTCCTCACTTTTCATTCCCTCATTATCCTCTTCCACTTGTGGTTCAAATTCTTCAATAGTAAGTGGCTCCTCTTCCTCTTCTACTATAGCTTTCCTTTTTCCTTTTTCTTTTTTGTCAAAGGAGGCCACCTTTTCCAGTCTTTCCAATCTTTTTCCTCCTCTAAGAGTACCTCCAACCCCTCTTCCATATCATCCTTCTCAAAACCTTTAGAATCTTCAAAAATGGTGATGAAATTACCCTGCTTTTGATTATTGTTCAGTTGGTTTTTGTTTGGATTTTTTGTTTTAGAGGGTTCTAGTAAAAGAGGGGAGTGCTTTATTTTCTCTAAAGTGGCTTTAAGTAGTTCTAGCTCAAGAGAGTTATCCTCAAGGACAAGCTTGGGCTTAGAGGCATAATTGTTTGGTATGGGGGGTATGGTTTTTAGTAGCAGTCGAAAACCTACCCTCTTCTAGTTTAATCCTAGGAGCGAGGAGCCTAGGGTTATTCTCAGGGATAGGTTACTCATTAGCCATAGGAATAACATCATCCTCATCATAATTTTTGGGAGGGTCATCCTACCTAATGATCAAGGTATTACCATGAGTATTATTAGCTAGGACGAACTTATACAAAGCCATTATTAGCCCCTAGTGTAGGGGAGGCGAGGCACCATTCTCTATATTATGTTGCAGGGAAGAAAGTAGATAAAAAGGTAAATTTATCCTATCATTATGCTTAATACGGTTCAATATGAGGAAATGATAGGAATGCACTATCATATACCTTCCTTCTAAGGTAAAATAATGCATGAAAAACATACTGACCATGGCAAAAGGCACGAAGGAAGATCGAGCTGAGAATAGCCATTATGAAACTTTTTCAAAACCTCCCCTTCATGTAAGAAATTCTCTACAAATCTTTGATATTCACCGACACTTTTTTTCACCATCTTTCTGCCTGCATTTTCCAAGCTAGTGTCTTCGGAAATTAACTAATTTGTCACTTCAAACTTCAAATCTCCTATGGCCACATGACCTTGTTGAAAGGCGCAAGATAATTGAGAGGAGGGGTGAATCAGTTGTCACCAAATTCAATCACAAATCTCAAAAAACATATCAACTCCACATCCACTTTAATCTATTATTAAGTATGAACATGAAATGCAAATAACAGTAAGCAACATCGACACAAGAGAAACCAAATTTATGTGGAAAACCCAATAAGGGAAAATGGTGAGGATTAACTCATAATATAATGTAGTTCCAAAACCGAATACAAAAAGGCTCATTGCCAGAGGGCTCACTGCCCAAGATACAAAATCTCACTACTTACAAAGAGGACTCATTGTCCAAGCAAGGAGGCTCACTTCCTACAAAATTATTACAATACTAAAGTGGCTTCATAGCCAAAATGAACTGGTAAGAGTACACCTAACAAGTGTTGATTTAGCTCTGATAATGCTCAGTAAATAGACTTGACACACTTCATCTTTGCATCTCACGTACAATACTTCTTTCACTTCATCCTATTAACACACTCATGTATATGCCTCAATCTCAAAACTATCCAATATATATATCTAATTCATCTGCAAGCATCAATTAGGTCGGCCTAATTAGATGCAACCCTTATTCACCAAAAAGACTAACTGTCGACTTCAAGCATTTACAAAACTTCTCCAAAAAATAATCCAAGCATGTAGCACGCTATAATATGTTGGCATGGACCAAATATAGGTCACACATATATCCGCAACACAAATTAATTCATTGTAATATCAACTATACATTAGGTTGTCTAGGGATATACTTAATACCAAAATGCAACAACAGAGTAATGCCAACTCACCGTATGAGCACCTGAACACATGAGATTCTAAAAATACAATCTTCCAACAACCAAAAACCATTTCCCAAAAATTCAAGCAACAACAATCAACAGTAGAGGATCACAAACCAAAACACAGAGAATGATAACTGCATAGCAGTTCAGATACCGGTCCAGAATACCGGATCTAACTATGACTTAACCTTGCATTTGCAACTCATATAAAATGGTGACGTCAATGGCAACAAAAAATTTGTACAACTAGATGTTCTTCTCCATTCTTCCAACAATCTCCCCCTTTGTCATTGATGGAAACATGTGCCAAAAATTACAAAACTTCCTATGTACACCACAACATTCTCTCCACCTATCACCAATATTATATCCCCCTTTGACATCAAGGACAAAGGGCGACAAAAAAAAAAGGATGTAAACATATGTACATGGTGAAAATGTATATACAAAGGAATTCTAACTCCCCATATCAAACATTCAAGTGAAAATAATACTTTTTACATGAAAAATTTTCTTGTACCTTTCTCTTATAATCGGAAGAATCCTCTTCCAAGCAAACACTTCTAAACCCATTCTGGAACTCATACTATCCAATAAAGAAAACAACATAAATGAGGATGTCCGGTCCGAAGATAGACATTGTTGTTCACAATCTTTTGCATCAAAATGTATTCCAAAGAG
>VDFB02281492.1:823788972-824004139 GCA_007258455.2 Sequoia sempervirens
CAAAATCCTGAGGTATTTCACGATGCTGCCGACTGACGATTCTTCGCCGTTATTTCAACTTTTAATTTGTCGTCGGCCTTGCGACAAAAAAATAGCAATGGAAAAATTTTCACCATTGCGTCGCTCTTCCGACAGAGATTTGTCGAATGACCGACGAACGACCGTCGGAAAATGGTGTCAAATCCAGTAGTGTCTTGAAATATGTCCCGATTTGTTGCAATTATAGTAAACAACACTTCTCTGACTTGTTTGGCTTCCATTTACCCTTGATCTGCATTGATTTTATTTGTTTCAAAACTTGTTACATGTATATCAATATCCAACAAAAGATTGATTCATTCTTCCTCCATTAAACCTATTCATCATCACCCGACTAATCATTCTCACCTGAGATATGCATTCAGTAGCTCTATGTCCAAATTTCTTGCATGCAAAACATTGTCCAAAGAAGGAACTAGCAAACTGGTTTATTTTACTTTTGCACTTTGTTGCCTTGTGACCAAATTTATTACATGAAAATTAAACGCCATTGAAAGATGGGTACCTTTGAGCATTTGGCTATCTGATAGGCAATCTTCTAGCAAAGTTTCTTGGATTTCTTTTTTGCTTCCCTTTATCTTGAATCTTCTGATTATCCACTAGATTTTGTACAGCCTTAGAGATTTCACTGGCTTCATTTCCTAAACTACCTTTGTATTTAGAAGGTCTCTATCCTACAATCAACTCATCAAGATTAGTGGAGTTTGTCTTGAAATTATCTTCATAGAGTTTTGTTTTCTCCAGTTCCACTTTTAAATTCACCACTTCTTGTTCAAGCCTAGTGCATTCATCAACCTTGCTTTTCACCACTTTATTTAGGCATTCTTCAATTCTTTTCTTTTCCTCCACTTGCACCTTCAATCTGATGATCTCTTCATTTGCTTGTTTCAATTGATCACTCACTTCCCTATGTATTTCCCTGAATTTCTTCAATTGCTCTTTTAATTTTTGGACACATTCATTTGCCTCATCAAGATTTTCTTTCAAATCTTTGTTTTCACTTTCATCCAAGTCAAGATCTTCAAGTGCAGCCCGAAGCTCATCTTTATCATCCATTTGTTCAACCTTCATGATCTTCCTCAAGCTGTTAGGGTTCTTTGAAGGAACCAAGCTCTAATACCAATTGTTGAAAGGCGCAAGACAACTGAGAGGGGGGGTGAATCAATTGTCACCAAATTCAATCACAAATCTCAAAACACTTATCAACTTCACATCCACTTTAATCTGTTATTAAGTATGAACATGAAATTCAAATAACAGTAAGCAACATCAACACAAGAGACACCAAATTTGCATGGAAAACCCAATAAGGGAAAAAGCACGGTGAGAATTAACTCACAATATAATGTAGTTCCAAAACTAAATACAAAAAGGCTCAGTACCCAAGATACAAAATCTCACTGCTTACAAAGAGGACTCACTATCCAAGCAAGGAGGCTCACTGCCTATAAAAGTATTATAATACTAAAGTGGCTTCACAGCCAGAATGAACTTGTAAGAGTACACCTAACAAGTATTGATTCAGTTCCGGTAATTCTCAGTAAACAGACTTGACACACTTCATCTTCGCATCTCGCGCACAATATTTCTTTCAATTTATCCTATTCACACACTCATGTATATGCCTCAATATCAAAATTATCCAATATATATATATATCTGATTCATCCGCAAGCATCAATTAGGCCAGCCTAATTAGATGTAACCCTTACTTACCAAAAAGACTAACTGTCAGCTTCAAGCATTTACAAATCTTCTCCAAAAAATAATCCAAGCATGTAGTACACTATAATATGTCAGGATGGACCAAAGATAGGTCACACATATATCTGCAACACAAATTAATTCATTACAATATCAATTATACATTAGGTCGGCCAGGGATAGACTTAATAGAAAAATGCAACAACAGAGTAATGCCAACTCGTCGTACGAGCACCTGAACACGTGAGATTCTAAACATACAATATTCCAACAACCAAAAAGAATTTCCCAAAAATGTAAGCAGCAACAATCAATAGTGGAGGATCGCGGACCAAAACACGGAGAATGATAACTGCATACCAATTCAGTTACCGATCCAGAATACTGGATCAAACTATGACTTAACCTTGCAGTTGCAACTCATATAACATGGTGACATCAATGAAAACACAAAATTTATACAACTAGATGTTCTTCTCCATTCTTCCAACAAACCTTTCTTCCAAAAGTTAGTAAACTTTGAGATCATCTTCTCATTGTAGCCACATATTACTTCAAAGAAGGAAGCCATGCCAACATTTCTGAACATTCTCTACAGATCAACATTTTGTTTAAGGGCATCACAATTGGGGGGTTTTCTGTAGTTCCTTGGACCTACTATTTTATTTGTGTGAATATTTTTCAGACCCTTCTTCAAGTTAGCACCCTTCTTCATACCACACCTAATCTCTTCAGCTCTCATAAAATTGAACTACTACCTCCAAACTTGCAAACAAAACAAATTTTGTTTTCGAGGAATAGAAAGCAGTTTACGACGCGAAGAGAAATCTACTAGTTAATAGCATCAAAATACACATTCCCAAGGACAATCCATAAATGATTATCCAACTGCTTAATAAATCTTGCCAGGTTATCAATATCAAGCCAAGCCTCATACATGAGGTAAGAAGAGACATATGAAATGTCGATTGAATTTGAAAATTCCAAGGATTTATCATTACAAATAAACTTGTGATATAGGAAGTATTGGGATATGATTATAACATTAGTAACAACCCTGATGATGTGCTCCTTATAAATTTCCATAATTTGAAAAATGCCACCCCTATTATAATTATTATTTATGTCAATCATGTCACCTTTCATTCTAATGATCAATCTAGCAAGAGCCCTTATCCAATACTTAGAGTTTATAAGAATTTTCACATTTTTCTTTTAATAAACTATCTATTATCGCCCTTGGAAATGACCCATACTCCCAAAGTGTTTAGATTTGACACCTTAGAGCTTCATTAATAGCTGCATCCACATAATAGTTACCTTCTCCATAAACATGTTAACTCTGAAACATGTGAAATTTTTCATGAGGAGTTTACAATTATCCATGATATCCCTTAATTCCCAAGGGATAGGACAATCACCCTTCAAAATGTCAACAGTGAGCTTAGAGTCTCCTTCTAGGATAACTTTTTGGAAGCCTAATTCTTTTATTTGTTTGATACCTCGCTAGATATCCAAGGCCTCAGCCTTATTGTTAGAGAAAATCCCTAGGTTTTTCCCATAGCCCACTATGTGGTCCCCTTGGTGGTTTCTTATAAGACCTCCAACCCCTACCAAACCAGGGTTTCCTTTCAAGAAACCATCAAATTTACACTTAACCCAATCCATCTCGAGAGGAAACCATACAATATTTTTTCTAGTGATGTAATTGGACCAATTTAAATTCATTAAGTCCTTTTTGAGACCCCAAATTTTCTTAATTTTGACCTCCTTGTAAGAGGGCATGACCTTTGAGAGGGTGTACCCCCCAGTTTCCACATTTTCCTAGATTTGATTCTTGATGGCTATACATAAGTCTCTATTGTTTCTAGTTGTTTCCCAGAAGATCCTATTGTTTCTCTCCTTCCAAATCCCCCAAGTTATGAAGGGAGGGACTTGACTCTTTAGGTCCTTTATAACATTTTGAGAGTAAGGGAAAAAATACTAGTTGTCAATAAAAAATTTCATTAAGGGAGGAAATACCCTTTAAGTCGACAATAAAGGGAGAAAGAAAGACCAAATTTCTCTAGAATACGAATAGTGAAGGAAAAAATGCATTATAGTCTCCTCCTCATCTTTGAAAAGGAAGCATTTGATAACAAATTGAAACCATCTTCTTATCAGATTATCATTAGTGAGGATTTTTCCATGAATAGCTTCCTACCAAAAGCAGTTAACTTTAGGTATCAAATTTTTAACCAGATTTTGTTCCATTGGAAGCAATTGTTGGATAATAAATATTTTTCTAACTCCACATAGGTTGTCTTTACAAAGAAATAGCTTGGAGGAATCTTGGTCCATAACCATTCATCCTTCCTATATTTTGAGAATAAGGCAGCCTCCCCAATTCTTTAGTAAATTCTTTACACTGTAGCATCCCATTTTTGTTGTCTATCTCCCCATAAGAAAACTCCCATTAGCAAATCATTGAAGTTAAGCCAATGAGGCTCTGGCCCATCCCAATTAATATAACCTACAACCTATTTACCATAAATCCTAATCAAACTTTATTTTATAGGATGGATATGATCAATGGAAGAAAGGGGGGACCCTTATTCCGTCCATCTTTCCAAAAATTAGTATCATTACCATTACCAATACAAATCCTAACTCCCATTTTAAGTGCACTTCTAATTTTGAGGAGATTATTCCAAAAAATAGAACCATAAGGTAAGTATGAGGTATTAAGGAAACATCCATGATCTTTGTTTCTTAGATACTTAGCTTTAAGAATCATAATCTAGTCTTCGACTCCTTCAAGCAGACACCACCCCATTTGGAAACAAGAGATTTATTAAATAGTTTGATTTTTCTTATACCCAAGCCTCCAACACTTTTAGGAACACAATTTTTTTCCCACTCCACAAGTGCCATTCTATTTCTCTCCTCTATTCCTGACCACATGAATCTTGTTTGGATTTGTTCAATGTTATCAGCAATAAAAATGAGAATGTTGAACAAGGATAGATAGTAGACCGAATTTTTTTGAAGCGAGGCTTTTATCAATTGGAGTTTACCAACTTGACTTAAGAGTTTTCCCTTCCAACCAGCCAAATTCTTTTGCATTCTCTCAATAATGTGGTTCCAATAATTACTATTAGGTTTTTTCAAAATAAGAGGTAGGCCTAAGTGAGCAGCAGGAAAAACAACTTCTTGACAACCCAATATAAGAACAACTTTGTCTTTCACTATTTTATTAGAGTTGAAGAAGTATAAATTTCTCTTGATGTAGTTGATATGTTGACTTGAATCTCTAGCATAGTAATTCAAAATTGATTTCCAGTGACCTTCTTTTCCAATCGAGGATTCTCCAAAAAGGATAGTATCATTGAAAAATTGTTGGTGAGAAGCAAGAGGGAGAGTTGAAGCTACCTTAAAACTTTTCAACACCTTTCTATCTAGGAGTTTTTGAAAGTTTCTTCCTAAGACTTCGACCACAATAATGAAGAGATAAGGGGAGAGAGGGTCCCATTTCCTAAGACCATGGCCACAATAAAATAATCCCTTAGGAACCCAATTCACCAAGACAAAACACTTCAGAGTGGTAACTCAAGCAGTGATAAGTTTAAGAAACCTACCATTGAACCCATATTGTCTAAGGAAAACAAGAGGGAAAGGCTAGGGCACTTTGTCATAGGCTTTAGAAATGTCAAATTTCAATTCCATCCCAACATTTTTACTAAGTTCCATAAAATGGAGAATCTTATGAGTAGATATAGCAACATCCATAATGTGTCTTCCTTGAACAAAACCTTTTTGATTTCCAACTATCATTTTGTTCAGAACAACTTTCAATCTAAACACAATGATCTTAGAAAAAAAATTATACGAAGTTTACATAGACTAATAGGTCTAAAGTCATGCGAGGAAACATCATGCTTTTTAGGAATGAGAGAAATAAAAGTAGCATTAAGTTGGTTTAGAATCCTACCCGACTTGAAGAAGTCTCTAGCAACATTTAGGTCTTTATTCACAATATCCCAAAAGTGCTGAAAAAAAGCTAGAGGAAACCCATTGGGCCCAAGGGCCTTGTAAGCACTAAAGAAGAAAACAATAGACTTCACTTTTTAAAGGGAAATATTTTTTTTCATCTCATGAAGATCTTGATCAATAATCACCTTAGGAATAACTTGGAGAATATCATATAATTCTTGTTGAGCAACATCAAGTTCCTTTTCGAATGTTGAGAAGAAAGCCACAAATTCATCAACAATTTCTTTTTTGTTGTTCACCATATTGCCATCTTATTTCATAAGCTGTCTGATCCGGTTTCTACTTCTATTTTTCATAGTAGATTGATGGAAGAATTTGGTATTATGGTCTCCTTCAAAAATCCATTGTATGCAATATTTTTGTTTCCAAAAAATATCCTCCTATTTACTTACCTTAAACCATTGAGCCCTTAGGTCGCAGTCCTTGTTGCAAGTATCTTCATCCACCACTCTTGAATCCATCATATTCTACACCTCCTTAATTCTAACCCCAATAGATTTTTTTGTGTCAAAGATGTTTTCAAAGGAGATCTTATTCTAGCCCTTCACTCTCTCTTTAATCCTTTTCAATTTATTAGCAAGACAAAACATAGGAGTGCTAGCTGAAGGTTCATTCCACTATTTATCAACTAAGGTTTTGAAATCTGGGTGGAGAGTCCATATTATTTCAAATCTAAAGGGGAATTTCCACCTTTAACAACGTCGTCATTTCTCCTAAGCATAATAGTATTATGATCAGACCTAGTTCTAGGAAAAGCAGTTAAGATGAGGTTCTGGGAAATATTCTAGTTAGAAAAAATTAGGAACCAAACAAGTTTAACTTGAATCAACTAGTTTCCCAACCTCCTATTAGACCAATTGAATAGAGCGCCAATCAAGGGACTATTAAAGATCCCAACAAAGTTAAGGAAACTAGAAAAATCCATCATACTATCAAAAAAATCCTCTAGTCCCCCTAGATTTTCTGAAGGAAGTAGCAGAGAATTGAAGTCTCCTCCAAGCATCCAATAATCCCCCATTATGTACTTTATGGTACTAGCCAAGAAATCCCAAAGAAATAATCTATCCAATCAGGAATTAGGACCATAGATATTGATAAAATTCTATTTTCCAATGTGATAATGTCTTCAAAGGAAACCATAAGACAATTTTTTCCAAAAAATCCCATAGTACCTTTAATTTTAGAGGGATTCCACAGAGTGGCAATACCCCCTGAGGCACCTTCAGTGTCACTCAGGACATAGTTAGCACTAGGCCAAAAATTCTTAACAACCTTATCAAAGGTTTCCTTCATTGTAGTTTATTGAAGCAAAAGAGCATCAACTTTATTATCTGCTAGGTAAGTTTTAACCAAGTGTTATTTATAGGGGTTGTTGAGGCCACTTATTCTAGGAGATTATCTTCATAAACGTAGATAGCATAATAACAAAATCACCTTGATGTTGTTAGGGTAAGGGGAGCAACACCCCTTACTTCTTCTTAGACTTTCACCCCAAAATTGAGTCCAAGGTCTTTTGTATTCCCAAAGACACATCACGAATAGTATCTTTATTTCTAGTTTCCTTCTAAGAAGGTCTACCTACCTTATTCCCTCCTCCCACATCTAGTTTATTCTTCTTTTTTGACTTCTTGTTAGCTTGAATCTGGTCCTCATTAGTTGCTTCATCTAAAGGGGAGAACAAGAAGTGGAGGAGGGCCATAGATTCCTTAATGTTCTTTCCTTCTTTTTAAATAAGAAGGAATAAACTATCTCCAATTTTTTTTGATGGAGAAGAGATGAGAGAAAAAGAGTCCATGTCCTTTCCAATTTGAGAGATGATCTCACCTTCCTTTATAAATTCATAATTATCTTCAAAGTGATGAGTTGAATTTCCCGTCGAATCCAATTTTGTTTCTAATCCTTCAAGGGAAACTTCTATTAGATTGGTCTCTTCAACCCTTTCATTCTAATTTTGTGGCCCTTCAACAATATTTTTTTTAGGCCATGCACAATAACAATTGTAAGTCCTTCCTCGGGAGGAAAATTCTGTGACACTTTGGGATTGACCAACTTATACAAAATACCATTAGGGGAGGTGGCCTATGCCTCTATTTCAGTACATATTACCTTAGGGGAGATTTGAGAAGTAGAATCCATGATGGTAGCCTTAATACCTATTATTTTCTCCTTCTCAGGGATAGTTTGAGAAACAACTATTCATAGGCACAATGTAATTGTTATCACCTAGAAATGCACCCTATGCAAAGTGATGGAAACTAAGATTTCTAGAGAAACATGAGATCTATTCAAGGTTGTGGGTCACCTGAAGTTGAAATGAACCTCCAGAGAAGGACGACTTCCTTTGTGTTATCACCTAAACTACTGATCTTTATGAGGTAAATGGAGAAGGAATACATGAAAATTGAAACTTAAACCTATGGTGATACACCAAATTGACAGAAATCATGGAATGAGAACAAGATGAACATACACTGAGAAACTAATGAGAGATCTTTCATTTATTCAACATAACTTTATAAAATTATGCATTATTCTTGAAAAGGTTTAATCTGCACATGTATATTTTAAGAAGGAAAGATGGATTTCACGACTTCAAAGTTCAAATGCAGACTTAGAAAACATAGTTCAAAACTTACATAATTAGAAAAGAAATGAAAACAATGTGAAACATCAACACTAGTTTCCAAGGTAATCTTTGTATGCTATATTCTAGATTCCAGTTGAGTTACAAAACATACATCAACTGAGGAAGGATTGCTAAAAATCACTAACTCTTGAGAATGCATAACCAGAACTCTTTTACAAAGAGGCAAAAATGCCATATATACAAAAGATATCGACCCCTAGGGCTTACAAAAAATATCCAACTTCAGGAAAAATATCCCCTTAGATATTTTGAAGGAAGTTAATGCTGCATCCCCGTGGCCATGTCGGTATGGAGTCGCTCTAGGAATGGCCTCCTTGATATTTTGCAACTACCGCATTCAATTCTAGTCTTTGTGTCCCTCATCTTTGAATCTCCCTGTTGAGCTACTTTGAATGTTTCTGAGCTAAGGGTAGATCCACGTCGTGTTCCCCCTATTGATTTTCTTGGCACTAGTCAAGCTGCCAATGGTCCGCCTGTGGCTCCCCCGGATTGGTCGAACAAATGCCACACAAGCTACTTTGGGTGGTCAAATGCTCTTCATCATAATGGCATCTTAGTGAGACACAAGAAGTGTCTCACTGATGCGATTGCGCCCCTTTGCGGCTATCGACATAACATAAAACCGACCGGCAAGACCATATAGCAAGTTCAAAAGTCATATCGACATCCATGAAACCATCAACAAGACTTTTCACTTTCGGGAAGACCTTATGGCGAGCCTTTAGGAGTCATACCGATATCCATATTCATGAGCAAGTTGATCGTTATTGACAAGATCCCTTGCTTTCACCGAGACATCATGGCGAATCAACTTTCTCTTACGCCGAGCTCTTCATCCTTTGGTAGGACCCCATTGGGTCGGTGAGACATCCTGGCGGATTCATCTTGTTTTGGCGAGAGCTCATGAGTCGACAAGACTTCATGTTGAAGGCAAGATGTCACGGAAAACTCATCTCATTATCGGCAAGACACCATACACTGTTTCAGACATCTCCTCAATCTCAACCTTGTGAACCATATCGGAAAGAGCTATTGATGTCACACCAAAGGCATAAGCCTTCGGTGAGACCACGATCAGTCGGCAGGAGGTCAAAGCGAGTTTCTTTCCTTCCCCTGAGCTTACTTTCATTTCGGGGAAACCCTTCTGTATCAGCTAGACCTTGCAGCGAACACAAACCACCTTCCCCGAGTGTAACATTTCCTTCAGTGAGACACTGGCAAGTCGGTGAGACCTCTTATTGAAGCTCCATCATTATACCAAGGCCCCTCTTCTTCTGTAGGACCTCAGCGGGTTAGGAAGACCTCGTGCCAAGCTCAAAATCTTCGAGCGAGCTCACCTCATATCGGGGAGACCTTTCTTGGTCGGGGAAAAATTATAGCGAAGGCACCAACCTTCGTCGAAGAAAAAACTTTATGCCAAGAGCTCCCCGTTGAACCACTGTCGGCATGACCCTTGCTAGTTGTCGAGACATCACATTGACACCAACTTGTGAACAACCTTCAGCATAACTTTCATCTATAGGCAGGACCTCACGGCGAACAAGGGCTTCCTTCTGATGAACTAGCTTCATTTCAGGGAGACCTCATACTGAGCTCAAAATCTACCACCGTGAGCTCCATTCGCCTCATTGAGGTTCTCCTTCATCGGTGATATGTCACCCCGAAACCACCTAGTTTTAGCGAAACCTCACCCGATGACATCCTTCTTCGGTGTGACTTCTTGGTGGTCGCCAAGACTTCTCAATGAGATGACAACCTTTTGGAAAGTTGAGGCCACTCAGGAAGAGCCCTGTGTGTTGGTGAGACACTACACTGAGACCACTTTCTTTCACTGATACCTCCTTTATTCAGCCAGACCTCGTGGTGAATGTGCAACCTTCTCCCCGATGATGGTCTAATGAGCAACTATCGGGGAGACTTTCATCCATCGGCAGGACTTCATGGTAAGCTCCATTAGTCACACCGAAGGCTTACAATCATCGGCGATACCATCACTTGTCGGTAAGAGATTACATCGACCCTTTCATCCCACCCGAGCTCTGATCATATTTCGATGAGACTCCCACGGGTTGGCAAGAGATCTTACCAAGCTCAAAACACTATGTTGATCTCCATGAGTTGTGCCGCTGCCCAAAAATGTCGCCAAGACCACCCTTGGTCAGTGAGAAATTACACCAACCGAGCCTTCGGTCAACGAATGCAACCTCCTTTGCTGAGACGTGCCCTGTCGGCCAGAGGTTATATTGATGTCATCCTCTCTCAGCGAGACTCTTGCCAAAGGAAAAACACATATTGAGACCCCTTTATTATCGGCAGGACCTCATACTTTTATCGAGATATCACGGTGACTCTATATTCCTTTTCCTCAAGCTAGCATCTTTCGGCCATACTTTGTTTGATCAGAAAGACCTTTTGCCGAAGGAAAAATCCTTCGACAAGCTCGCTTCATTTCGGGGAGACTCCTCTTGGTCGTCGGGAAGTTACAGTGAGGTCCTTCTTGTCTCTCCGTTGACATCTCTTTTCACCAAGACCACCCGTTTGTCACTGGGACTTCATGCCGAAGGCAAAATCCTTCGGCGAGCTCACTATCAGTGAGACCCCCTATTAGTTGCCGAGACTCTATGCCGAAGGAAAATCCTTATGCCAATGGCAAAACCCCCCTTGGCGAGACTCTACTTGGTCGCCGGGACCTCAAGCCGAACACAAACCACTCTTCCTAACGTCAGCCTGGTGAGTAACTGTCAGTGTGACTTCTTTCTAGTGGAGAGATACATAAAAACTCCTAGTGACCCGAATGTCCTAGTGACCAGTGTATTCAAACAAAAAGAGGGCACTGCTAGTTGGAAAGACAACAGGGGGTCTTTCCGACTTTCTTCCCTGATGAGTTTTATGCCAGAACGGATTGAGGCATACTTTTCAAATGAGTTCCTTGTGAAATGTCATCAGATGCATGACCTAACCCTCGATTCAAAATATCCCATTTGGCCCTTATGAACATCTGAAACATAACCCATCCTGCCTGATTGAGCCCGTAGGTGAAAATTGGGCAACATTTCTAGTGACCTTTGCTATATTTTTTCCTGCTAAACATGGAAACCAGTAGCCAAAAATTGTCCATTGGGCATGGATTCATTAGGAAGCTCAGAAAAAGTATTAAAACATCAGCTTTGCACATAGCTCAAACGTGTCTATAACTTATAGATCATAACAAGTTGTCTAAAACTCAAGAAATAGGAGAAACTGAAAAAGAAAATATTTACTGTGTTGGAACAACACTCAGGAAAAGGAAAAACATTTAAAATAAAGTGCAGAAGCACTTATTGAAAGCATAAAACCTAACTAAATATGTACAATAGAGGAACTCATCAGACTTGAAAATAGGGTTTAAGGTGTATCCCATTAACTGGGATAGGAATCACTTCACCTTCAGTTGTGACCAATTGATAAGCATTGTGTTCTTTGCAGTCCTTGATAATAAATGGACACGTCCACATGTTGTCAAACTTTATGTGATGGCCCGGCCTACTTTTTAGAACATCCCATTTGAGAACAATATCACCTTCTTTAAAGATTTTGGTTGTGGCTTTCTTGTCAAATGTTCTCTTTGTTTGGCACTGATGATACTCCAAAGCTCTCATGGCTTTATTTCTTGATTCTTCGAGCTCCATGAGCTCTGCATATCTCACAGACATTGGGTCCTATTCCTCAAACATCTCCAACTGGTGAACAATGTCTAGAGTTGGAAGCTCCATAGACAAAGGCAATCTTGCCTCTTTTCCATAAACTAACATGTGTGGTGAATTACCAATAGACTTTTTAGGAGTCACTCTATCTACCCAAAGTGCATACTTTAAATTAATGTGCCAGGTCCTTTGATTATCCTCCATTGTTCTTTTGATAATCCTGATGAGATTCTTGTTTGTGCTTTCAGCTAAACCATTACCCTGAGGGTAATAATTTGAGGATGTATTCAAATGAATGCCATATTTAACAGCCTAATTAGTTACTCTTAAAACCACAAATGAAAGAGCATTATCAGATATGATAGAGTCAGGAACTCTAAATCTGGTGACTATATCCTCATAAAAGCTCAAAACTGAAGATTATTTTGCTTCTTTCAAAGCTACTGCTTCTATCCACCGTGTGAAATAATCTGTAGTAGTAAGCACCCACCTATGACCAGCACTAGATGGTGGATTAATTGGCCCAATAAAGTTGATGCCCCATCTCATGAAGGGATGCTCCACTTGAATTGGATGTAGAGGCATAGTAGGCAGCTTTTCTTTTCCTGCAAATAAAGCACATTTGATACACTTTCTTGACCATGCATATGCATCTTTAAATAAGCTTGGCCAGTAGTAACCAACTCTCATGATTTTCCAAGCAGTAGTTCTTGGAGCGAAATGACCTCCTGCAGCTCCATCATGAAACTCATGAAGTATCTTCTCAACCTGATCACTATGAATACATCTTAATAGAACACCATTTAGATCCTTTTTGAAAAGAAGATTATCTACCAGCACATATGGTATAGATTGCAATCTAAAGTATCTTCGTTTAGCTCTATTTAAACCTAGTGGACACTCACTAGTCTGTAAAAAATGGGTCATGTCTTGAGCCCAATTTGTTGTTATCATAGGCATATCATCCCAAGAATTCTGGGGTTCATTTGTATTAGCAAAAACAGTATCATGTTCTAAGTCATTTTCACTGCTTGACCCTGAAGCAAGTTATTCACAAAGACCTTTACCTCTAACCAACTTGGTGATCTTGATATCCACATCATATTCCATAACCTTAGTGATCCATCCTGCTCTTTTATCATTCAGGTCTTTGTTCAACATAAATTCTTTCACACTTGGGTGTGCAATCAAAACATGAATTTTGTTGTTTTAAACTAGAGGTTTAAACTTCTTTAGGCTTTTGATCACAGCAAGAACATGCTTCTCAACAAATGTATATTTTTGTTCATAATCAGCAAGTCCCTGACTAAAGAATGCTATTGGCTGCTCTAAATTATCCTTATTTTTCTGAACCAGAACAACATAGATTGAACAAACACTGCCAAAAGCATACAAGAAGAAATCCTTGGAGAAATCAGGATTTACCAATGTTGGAGCTGATGCTAAAGCTTCCTTGATCTCTTCAAAACTATGTTTTGCCTCTATAGTCCAACTAAAAACTACATTCTTTTTAAGCATGGCGGTCAAGGGCTGTAGTAAATTCGCAACATCAGGAATGAATCTTTTCAGAAAGTTAATTCTCCCTAAAAAACTCTGTAATCCTTTCTTGTGATTGGGTAGTGGTAGTTCAAGTATAGCTTTCACTCTTTCAGGATCAATGGTAACTCCATCTTTTGATACTATATGGCCTAACAGTTTACCTTCATGAACTGAAAAAATACTCTTTGTCCGATTGAGAGATATTCCATATTCCCTGCATTTTTCAAAAACTTGCTTGAGATGCGACAAATGTTCATCTACATTTTTTTGAATATACAGTTATGTCGTCTAAGTAAACCAACAGAAATTTTTGAATTAAACTCTGAAATGCCATATCCATGGCACATTGAAAGGTGGCATCGACATTAGATAAACCAAAAGGCATTCTCTTGTAGGCCATAGTGCCCCATTTTGTTGTAAACGTTGTTTTATACTGATCCTCCTCTTTGACAAGAATTTGATTATAACCAAAATACCCATCTAGAAGAGAGAATCTCTCTGAACCAGCGACAGCTTGAAGAATTTGTTCCATAGAGGGTAAGGGATAATGATCTTTCAGAGATGCCCTGTTAAGGTCTCTAAAATCTACACAAAGTCTTATCTCACCGCTCTTTTTCCTAACCGGAACAAGGTTAGAAACCCAAGATGTGTGTTTAATTGGAAACACAATACCCCGCTCTACCAACTTGCTCAGCTCTTTAATCATCAAAGGTTCAAGCTTGGGGTTCAATGGTCTCTGTTTTTGTCTAACAGGCTTGACACCAGGTTCTAACTCAATTGTATGTTGTGCAATATGAGGATCAAACCCTCTTAAATCAAAATATTGCCAAGCAAAAAATCATGGTACTCTTGGCATAGAACAATGAAAGCTTTCTTATCTTTAGCTGGACAGATTTTTCCCAATTTGAGAAGCTTACCTTTAAAGATTTCAACTTCCTCATAATGATCTTCTTTCACTTGGATGTACCGACTTTATTCTTCTTAAGCTGATCATCAGAATTAAATATGGATTCTAAGGTAACCAGCCCTTTGGGAAGTTTATTGATCTTTAGCTTTATCACTTGATCATCATACTATTGTTTAATCTTTTCTAGGTTTACTATAGAAAATTGATCCTCTTGGAGCATAAAAGTTAAAATTTGCTCATCACTTTCAAATACCTGCCAGTAAATGTTGTTATCAGGAATCGATGGCCTAATAATGACCTTGACATACTGCTATATTTTATCCTTTTTAATATCACCTGGGATATCAAACTATGCTCCAATTGCTACGAGTCTGTCAGCATGCTTATTCTGATTTTGTGGAATAGAAATCAAATTGAAGGCATTAAATTCTTCAATTATATTCCATACTCTGTTTCTATTAGACTTCAAAGCATCATTTTTGGCAACATTGACCCCCCTAACCTGATTAACTATCAATTCACTATCCCCATAGACTCTTAAAAAGTCAATTCCTCTTTTCCTCGCCCACTCAAAGCCTTGGATAAGTCCTTCATACTCAACACTGTTATTAGAACATGCAAAAGCAAAATGAAAAGCTGAAAAGTAGTTATCACTCTGTGGAGAAACCAGCATTGCACCTCCACCTGCTCCATTCTTGCTCCTGGAACCATCAAAGAACATCTCCCAAAGTCCACTTTGCTATTGCAACAACTAATCTGAATCCTTTTCAAGGTTTGGAATCTCTGCACCAGGCTCAAGCATAACATAATTACCCATACCAACATCTTGAATGAGGTCTTCAGGACTTTCCAACACATTTTCAACTGCCCATTCATGCAACAGCACATTAGGAATAGCTTCTGCTTGAAGTTCTTGAGCGGCAGCCAAATCACTGTCAGTAAAAGCAACACAATTTGTGTCTGCAACAATAAGAACCACATTGATAGGACTTGGATTATATGGCTCAATGTGATCTTTAGCCAACCTCTCAGATTTAATGGTAACCTTAGTTCCATATCTTGTTCTAAACATCATATGTGACCAATCGGCTGACACATAACACCTATCTTGGCTATAAAGTCTCTTGATAAGCACAAGGAAAAGAAAGGTGGAAGGTCTATGACACATATGTCATGAGGAATTGAAAAATTCAGACAAGCATAAAGAGTAAGACTCAAATCTTTAATGATGCCCAATGTATTAATAGAAGAACCATCCAATAGAATCACTCCTTTCTCTAAAGGCCGATACTTTAGTCCAAGCTTGTCAGCAATCTACTTTGGCATCATAGAGCTACTAGCTCCGCTGTCTACCATACAGTTATGAACTAACTTATCACCTATGATTACTGACACATAAAATGGAGGTGGTTTAACTTCTTTTCCTGTCTCTTTAGTGGGTTGTTTATCATTTCCTTGAGAATTGTTTGTTAATACAGTTCTAACTTGACCTATTGGAGACTCAAATTCATCATACATTTTCAAACTTGACAAGGCTGAGTGTAACATATCCTTTTGACATGGGATAGCTAAGGAGTCCCACATAGACATTTTAAGATTCATCTTTTTCATGCTATCAAGAATATTATAGGGTACAGTTCGGTTTACTTTATAATGTACCTTTATGCTAGTGTGATCAGCTTGCAAGTGTGGCTGCTCCTTGTCTGGGAGTTGCTGATTTCTTTGCCAAACAGGATTCACTTGAGATGTAGATGGTTCGGTAGTTGTTTCCTTTCCTTTGTCAGCTGCTTGATCAAGCTCGAAATCCCTTTTCTTTTCCCTAGTGTTAGCTGCAACTAGAGAATTATCCACATTCAATCCATAGAATTCTTCACCTTGCCAGTTAAGTACGGTAGTATCATTGGTAAGCTGATCCTAGTGTTGTGGAGATGCATCATTGAGTACATGTTGTGAACTTGAGGCATTCTGTACCATCAGTGCCTAATTAATGAGTCCATTTGAGCAAGTGGCTTGATTGTGAGGCTGGTTACAAGGGTAGCACCACTCATAATCTGCCACTAAGTTATTTTGAATAGGGACTAGGTCCTTGACTGCACTGAATTGTGCTGGAGCATAAGCCTGAAAAGGTCTGGTATTTACACCCTACCTTGGGCCCTGGTAATTGCTTTGATAAGCTTGCCTATTACCTTGGTATTGTTGTTGCTGACCTGCATTCTGTTGTTGATAAGGCCTGTTGTATGATTGTTGTTTTTCCAAGATCACGAGCTTATTACCAAAATTCTGTAATAGACTTTTGATCTCCTGCAGCTCATTTGAAGAACTTGAAATAGCAGCTTCTTGTGTTACAGCAGCAGGAACAGGTGGCAAAGGTGCAAAAGGTGGTATCTGCAAAGGGATATTTGCATGAATCTCTAGAAATACAGGCATTGGTGGCCTAGGAGCAAGTTTACCAGCCTGTATTAGGCTGTTTTCAGCTCTGATTGCTATTTCAAATGTGTCTGGTAGAGAAACACCCCCCATTGATTGTATCATAACAGCTATATTGTTGTTAAGAGCCCTCAAGAAGTACAAAAATGCATATTCTGGAGGTGGTCTCACCATTGCAGGGATTCTATCCCAGGTTCTTTGAAATCTAAACTTAAAATCATTCATTTGCTCCTGAGGAGCCTCTTAAGTGTAGTCAATTGTTCCAACAAGGATAAATTGTTAGACTTGTCCTGAAATTATTTATGCAGCTTGTCTCCAAATTCGTCCCAAGTTGCGATTGAGCCGATCGCTAAGCCCCTATACCATTTCACAACTCTTCCTTTCAGTGAAGCAACTAATAATCTCACAGCAACATCCTCTTGAGTTATGTGATGGACTCCACATAACGAAGCCACATCTTGCATGTGTTCAATCGAGGTAGTTTGATCTTCCCCACTAAAAATTGGCAAAATTTTCAAAGCTACCATTGGGATGTCATTGTGTTGTAACAAATTTAATGGACTACCTTCGTCGAATGGAACAAAAGGCTGATTTCTGGGAGCAGCCATTGGAGGTGGGTTTACTTGTGATCTAGGTGAATTAGAGAATGGGACAGCAATATGAGATCTCAGAGATGGAGGAGTCGACTTGGCTCTTCTGGAATAAGAAAATATTGTTCCTAGCCTTTCTGTTGCTCTGCATTGTCTTCTTGGTGGTGACAACTACAAATACTCGAAAGGAACTAAGCTGCTCCTTGTCTGAACTCTTCTCATAAACTGTAGAAGGCACTGATTCTAAAGTTCTTTCTCTCTATGGAGTCGCCAAGTATGCACAATTGACTTTTGTAAAGTCTGGAACTTGTAAGTTGCATACTAAACCAACAGCATAATGTGGAACTCGTCCCACCGGGCGTGCCAAAAAAATTTATCACCTAGAAATGCACCCTATGCAAAGTGATGGAAACTGAGCTTTCTAGAGAAACATGAGATCATTTCAAGGTTGTAGTCACCTGAAGTTGAAATGAACCTCCAGAGAAGGCTGGCTTCCTTTGTGTTATCACCTAAACTACTGATCTTTATGAGGTAAATGGAGAAGGAATACATGAAAATTGAAACTTAAACCTACGGTGATACACCAAATTGACAGAAATCATGGAATGAGAACAAGATGAACATACACTGAGAAACTAATGAGAGATCTTTCATTTATTCAACATAAATTTATAAACTTATGCATCATTCTTGAAAAGGTTTAATCTACAAATGTATATTTTAAGAAGGAAAGATGGATTTCACGACTTCAAAGTTCAAATGTAGACTTAGAAAACACAGTTCAAAACTTACATAATTAGAAAAGAAATGAAAAAAATGTGAAACACCAACACTGGTTTCCAAGGTAATCTTTGTATGCTATATTCTAGATTCTAGTTGAGTTACAAAACATACATTAGCTAAGGAAGGATTGCTAAAAATCACTAACTCTTGAGAATGCATAATCCGAACTCTTTTACAAAGAGGCAAAAATGCCATATATACAAAAGATATCGGCCCCTAGGGTTACAAAAAATATCTGACTTTAGGAAAAATCTCCCCTTAAATATTTTGAAGGAAGTTAATACTGCATCCCCATGGCCATGTTGGTGTTGAGTCACTCTAGGAATGGCCTCCTTGATCTTTTGCAACTACCGCATTCACTTCTGGTCTTCGTTTCCCTCGTCTTCGAATCTCCCTACTAAGCTGCTTTGAATGCTTCTGAGCTCAGGGTAGATCCACATCGTGTTCCCCCTGTTGATCTTCTTGGCACCAGTCAATCTACCAACGGCTACCTGTAGCTCCCCCAGATTGGTCGAACAGATGCCACACAAGCTACTTCAGGCGGTCAAATGCTCTTCATCATAATCGCATCTCAGTGAGACACAAGAAGTGTTTCATCGATGCGATTACGCCCCTCTGCAGCTATCGGCATAACATGAAACCGATCGGCAAGACCATATAGCAAGTTCAAAAGTCATATCGACATCCATGAAACCATTGGCAAGACTTTTTGCTTTTGGGAAGACCTTATGGTGAGCCTTTAGGAGTCATACCGATATCCATATTCATGAGCAAGTTGATCGTTATCGACAAGATCCCTTGCTTTCACCGAGACATCATGGCAAATCAACTTTCTCTTGCACCGAGCTTTTCATCCTTCAGCAAGACCCCATTGGGTTGGTGAGACATCCTAGCGGATTCATCTTGTTTTGGCGAGAGCTCATGAGTCGGCAAGACTTTATGCCAAAGGAAAGATGTCATGGAAAACTCATCTCATTGTCGACAAGACACCATACGCTGTTTCAGACATCTCCTCGATCTCAACCTTGTGAACCATATCAGCAAGAGCTATTGATGTCACACCGAAGGCATAAGCCTTCAGCGAGACCATGATCAATCGGCAGGAGGTCAAAGCGAGTTTCTTTCCTCCCCCTAAGCTTACTTTCATTTTAGGGAAACCCTTCTGTATCGGCTAGACCTTGCAACGAACATAAACCACCTTCCCCGAGTGCAAAATTTCCTTCGGTGAGACACTGGAAAGTCAGTGAAACCTCTTACCGAAGCTCCATCATTATACTGAGACCCCTCTTCTTTGGCAGGACCTCCTGTTTTTGCCGAAACATCACTTTGACTTCATTTTTCTTTGCCTAGAGTTCATCCTACTTTGGAAAGACCACCAAATTTTGGCGAGACCTTATGTTGAAGGCAAAATCCTTCAGCGATCTGAGATTGTTTCGGTAGGACCTCAGTGGGTTGGGAAGACCTCATGCCGAGCTCAAAATCTTCGGGTGAGCTCACCTCATATCGGGGAGACCTTTCTTGGTCGGGGAAACATTATAGCGAAGGCACCAACCTTCGCCGAGACCCCATCCTTTTGGGAAGACATCTTTCCGAAGAAAAAACTTTATGCCGAGAGCTCCCCGGTGAACCACTATCGACATGACCCTTGCTAGTCGCCAAGACATCACACCAACACCAACTTGTGAACAACCTTTGGCGTAACTTTCATCTGTTGACAGGACCTCACGGTGAACAAGGGCTTCCTTCCGATGAACTCGCTTCATTTCGGGGAGACCTCATACCGAGCTCAAAATCTACCGCCGTGAGCTCCATTCACCTCGGTGAGGTTCTCCGTCATCAGCGAGATGTCACCCTGAAACCACCTAGTTTTAGCAAAACCTCACCCAATGAAATCCTTCTTCTGTGTGACTTCCTGGTAGTTGCCAAGACTTCTCAATGAGATGACAACCTTTTGGCGAGCTGAGGCCACACGGGAAGAGCCCCGTGTGTCAGTGAGACACTACACCGAGACCGCTTTCTTTCACCAAGACCTCCTTCATTCGGCCAGACCTCATGGAAAATGTGCAACCTTCTCCCTGATGATGGTCTAATGAAAAACTGTCAGGGAGACTTTCATCCATCGGTAGGACTTCATGGTGGGCTCCATTAGTCACACCGAAGGCTTGCAACCATTGACGAGACCATCGCTTGTCGGTAAGAGATTACACCGACCCTTTCATCCCACCCGAGCTCTGATTGTATTTTGATGAGACTCCCATGGGTCGGCAAGAGATCTCGCTGAGCTCAAAACACTATGTCGATCTCCATGAGTTGCGCCACTGCCCAAAAATGTCACCGAGACCACCCTTGGTTGGTGATAAATTACACCAATTGAGCCTTCGATCAATGAATGCAACCTCCTTTGGCAAGACGTGCCCTGTCAGCCAGAAGTTATATCGATTTCATCCTCTCTCGGTGAGACCTTTTGTTGTCGGAGAGACTCTTGCCGAAGGCAAAACACATATTGAGACCCCTTCATTATCGGTAGGACCTCATACTTTTGTCGAGATATCACAATGACTCTATATTCCTTTTCCCCGAGCTCACATCTTTTGGCCATACTTCGTTTGATTGGCAAGACCTTTTGCCAAAAGGAAAAATCCTTTGGCGAGCTCGCTTCATTTCGGGGAGACTCCGTTTGGTTGCCGAAAAGTTACAGTGAGGTCCTTCTTGTCTCCTCATTGACATCTCTTTTCGCCAAGACCACCTGTTTGTTACCGGGACTTCATGCCGAAGGAAAAATCCTTTGGCGAGCTCGCTATTGATGAGACCCCTTATTAGTCATCGAGACTCTATGCCAAAGGCAAAGCCTTGTGCTGACAGCAAAACCCCCCTTAGCGAGACTCTACTTGGTCACCAGGACCTCAAGTCGAACACAAACCACTCTTCCTGACACCAGCCTAGTGAGTAACTGTCAGTGTGACTTCTTTTTGGTGAAGAGATACATAAAAATTCCTAGCAACCCGAATGTCCTGGCGACCGGTGTATTCAAACAAAAAGAGGACACTGCTAGTCGGCAAGACAATAGGGGGTCTTGTTGACTTTCTTCCCTGATGAGTTTTATGCCAGAACGGATGGAGGCATACTTTTCAAATGAGCTCCTTGTGAAATGTCATCAGATGCATGACCTAACCCTCGATGCAAAATATCCCATTTGGCCCTTATGAACATCTAAAACATAACCCATCCTGCCTGATTGAGTCCATAGGTGAAAATTGGGCAACAGTAATAACATTGGATTGAGAAATAGGCTTTTTTAGGGAACCCAAGTCCTTGCTTTTTGAAATTTGAAACCTCTTATTGCAAGTATTATGGAGATGACCAAATTTCTTACAAGTTTGTCAATAAAATCTAGCATTTTCGTATTCCATAGTTTGAGACTAGTTACCAAACTTCAACTTTAGGACCTCTAAAGTAGGAAGAAAAATATTAATAGACATATGAACATAGATCTGAGAAAATACCAATCTAGACTTCTCTTGAGTGATCTTGTCAATAGTAGGAGACTACCAAAGGAATTAGAAATCCCCTTGAAAATGCCTAAGTTCCAGAATTCTAAGGGTAGTGTAGGTAGACACACCCAAGTTGGGACGACATCACCCAGATCAGTAGATGGATCAAAACTCGGTTTCCACTTGCACAATGATAAAAAAGTTCTTAAACCCAACATCAAAAGCCCAAGGTCCCCCCATAAGAACCATAATCATGTCTTCATTCACAATAAAACTAATGAGGAAAATACCTTTGGACATAGCACTTATGGTAGCACTTCCTTTTAAATTCCAGATAGAGTCTTCCCATTGTCTTACCTAGTCAATATTCAAGTGGTACATTGGGAATTTACCCACCAATGACAGCTTGAGGCCATCCATTGATTAGATCATGAGTGCTTTAGGAACATCAACTTCCCAACCATCTACTAAAAAGGGGACAGATTCTATATTCAACCTAGCCATAGCTGGAAAACCTCCAGTAACTAGTTTTTCCATGAATGAAATTGGGTCTTCTTCAGAGAAAAAAGACTCCAAACCAAAAGGGGGTAATAGAGGGGACTTTCCAATTGTACAAGTTGCTAGTTCTGTAGAAGGTGTAGAAAATCTAGAAACTATACCATGTTTGGGAACATCATTTTGGAAGCAAGAATCTTGGGCACAATATCAGAATTGGGAACAACATTCCTAGATGGGGGAGCCTTGCTAGGCCCCCCACCTAACTGACCCATCAATCAATCAATCAAACTCAAAAAAACTAGCAGAAATTTAAAGTTAATAACAAAAAAAGTACCTAAAATTATGTTGAGGTGGCGTATGTGAGGTGAGTTGAGCATTGTCACACAAATACTTAGAAAATAATTTGAAATGATGGAATTAAATGGAAGTACTGTAGGTATATGTTTCTTATTAAGAGATAACTAGAATGATGGCACATGTCCAAAAAGTTTGAATATTGGAAAGTAAAGTTGCAGTGTGTATGGGGTTATTAATGATGGGACAATATGTTGCATGGGATGTGTGGTGGAGTGGAGTTGTTGTATTTCAGGATGAGATAAGTGATGTGTAATCAAAAGTACTAGTGCATGCTGGTGTAATGGTAGTGAACTAGAGACAAGTGTTACAGGTAGCAGTAGAATAGGTCCCTTTTTGAAATGTCTCGAGGCTATTTCTACAAGTCCTGTGAACTTGATGTGCTCATCCATAAACAATTGTTGTTGATGGTATATACTGCATGTGTATGCATATTATATTTTATTGTGAGAGGTCATACCTAGTACACATTAGTAGGTGATTTGGTTGTCTCATCTACAACTATACACTTGATTTTTTGACCTTGTTTGCATGCTTTGTATAGAATGATGGATTTGTATATGGTATAAATTGTTGTTGCAGGTCATGTAAAAAATTCCCCTTATGTAATGGCTTTTTATAAATCTTTAGTCTATGTCAATTAACCATTAAGGAGAATCAAACTGAATCTATGGTAGTTAATTGGATCGATCCATTTTGAAAAACATGCCTAATTTCATAAGGTTCAAGCCACCTTGTTTGCAGTTTTCCTTTGTGGTCTTTATATTATGAATTATAAAGCAATTCCTAGTCTCCATTGAATTCCATGGTTTTAATAAACTAATCATTCCATCTGATTATTTGCACAATACTTGTATGATGGATTACTTTCATCATTATTTCATCCAAAGCATTGAGATTATGTTATTTATCTTGCTATGCTTCAGACAGGTTCATTTTAAGTTGTATTATTGTTCAGATTGTTTTATGCTCAAATTCAATTAGAAGGACAATATTTCTCCCATACACCAATTCATATGGTGTAACCTTTTTGGGGTCTTCCAATTCATCCTATATTCCCATACAACTTTAGCTAATATTGCTACCCAATCCTTCTGATGCAGTTGAATCATCTTTGTTAGAGTGGCTTCTATCTCCTTATTTGTGACTTCTATTGGCCCGTTGGCTTGTGGATGGTAGGGGTTGAATTTATATGTCTAATTTCATATTCCTTTACTAACTTTACAATCAGATCAAAAGTAAACTAGGGTCCTTGGTCTGTGAGTATCTCCCTAGGCACATTGTACCTGGTGAATATTTCTTCATAAAGGAAATTTACAACATTTCCATCTCTAGAAAATTGTAGTGCTTTAACCTCCACCCATTTTGTTAAATAGTTAGAACATACTAGAATGTATTCTTTAGTGTTATATGTGGGAGATATTGGCCCAATGAATTCCAATCCCCATTTTTCATATGGTGTAGTGAAAAATTATGGCTGGAGAGGCATTTCATTGCTCCTAGTAGGTCTACCCATCCTTTGGCATCTGTCACACCTCCTTGTGTATTTTACTATATATTTGAGAAGTGTAGGCCAATAGTAACAAGTGGTTAAGATATTTAGAGTTGTTTTCTTAGCTACAGAGTGGCCTCTACAAGGCTCTTCATGACGAGAATTGAGGATATCATATACTTCATCCTCCCTTATGCATCTTCTCATTATGTTATTTGGTCCTGTATAAAAGAGATAACCAGCCACCTAAGAATAAGGGAAGTTGTGTTCTACTAAATGGCACATTTCTCTAGGTGAGAGATGTGGGGGTTTTCTTTCTACAACCAAGTAATTAGATATGTATGCATACCAAGATGTTTGCACAGAGAGGGAAAACAAGTGTTCATTTGGAAAGGAATCATCCACTATTTATTTTATTGATTTGATTTGTAGCCTAGAAAGGAAATTGGCCACTATGTTTGCTTTCCTTAATTTATCCACAATTGTTATATCAAATTTCTATAATAATAATAACCATCTAACAATTCTTCCACCAACCACTGATTTTTTCATCAATTATCTTATTGGTGTGTGGTACGTATGAAAAAAGATAGAATATCCAATGATATAGTGTCTAAATTTGTTAATGGCATATCCACTTGTATCCCTCTATTGGACACAATGTGTCCCAAGACCACTCCTTTGGTCATCATCATAAAGTATTTTTCATGAATTAAAGAGATGTTGTGATCCTGATACCTTTGAAGGGCTTCTCCAAACATGTTAATGATTCTTCGTAAGAGTTACCATAAGTGGTGAAGTCATCCATATAAATCTTCATGGAATCATGTGCAAAATATGAAAATATGCTCAAGACTACCTTCTGTAACATTGTGGGTGCATTACACAATCTGAATGGTAAGACTAAATAAGCATATGTACCCTATGGATAGATAAAGGTATTTTTTCCCTAGTCTTCTGGAGCTATCTTTATTTGGTTGTATCCACTAAACCCATCTACGAAGGAAAAGTTTTTCTTCCCTGCTAGTGAATCCAACACTTGATCAATAAAAGGAAGAGTAAAGTGATCCTTGTGGCCACATTTAGCTCCCTATAATCTACACATACTCTCCATTTACCTCCCTTTTTGGTACAGTCAATAATAGGGAAACCCATTGACTATTTGATATGGGATAAATGAACCTTGCATCCAACAATTTTTATAATTATGTTTTCACTATATCTTGCACAGTTGGGTTCATCCTTCTTTATGGTTGCTTTATTGACTTGTATCCTTTGTTAATGTAGATTTTGTGGATACATAAACTAGGATATATGCCCTTCATGTCATGATTTCCTAGGAATATGTTTTTGTGTGAGCTTGCAACATTATAAGTAATCTTGATTGTTAGGAAAATGTCAACTGGTTATTGACATTGAGTGTTCTTTCCGATATGATTTCCATGGTTTAGGTAAAAGTCATGGGAGAAGCAACATCCAACCTTGATATATTGAGATTGTAACTATGGGGAATTAGTGTATGGAATAGCTAGGAAGTGGACATAGAGGAATTTTTAGGTATGATATTTTGTAAGGGGCGGTGTAAGCATGTTAGATAGTAGTGTTTCTATGGGTCCCTACCATAATATTTTTGCATAATTTGGGCAAGGACTTCATCTACATTCTAAATTTTAATCATTGGGCTACTCTCTATGGCCATGAGTGTTTGTAGAGAATATTGGTCATCTTCTAGGGTTGGCCATATAGTTTATTCCAAGTCTGCATGTGGTTATGCAAGTAGGTAGAGGACCAATTTTTTGGTCACATTCCCATTATAAATTATCATGTTTCCAGACATACATCCAATAAATGCATCTAAAGTGGCTAGCCATGGTCTTCTTAAGATTAAGGGATATCCTACAAGGTTGGCTTTGGGCTGAAAAACTATAAAGTCTATTAGATATTCTCACGAATCTAGTGTGATAACCAAATCCTCTATAATACCCTTTGGCTTGACAATTGACCTATTTTCTAATTGCAGAACAATAGGTGTAGGTTAGAGATCCATCAGTTAAATTTGTTGGATTGTTTCTCTTGCAATTATATTAATGGTTGCCCCTAAGTCAACTAGAGTGTTCCTAATAAGTGTGCCATTAATTTGTACATCTACAACAAGACTCCAAGGATTCACATATTTTTGGAAAACTATGTTTCCTGACATGATGTCAGCCAATTTTCCTAAAACATGGACAATCAGGGGGTATTTCCTTTTCCTGCCTAGATTTTTGAGGCACAATTCTATCACAATTTGTGTATATTGGTACTTAATGTCTTGAATCAAGGGTATCTTTACACAAACATTCTTGAGTTGGCTCAAGAAACTAAATTATGGCTCAAAATGAGATTTTTTTGCTGTTAGTCTCTCTATAAATAGTGGTTCCTTATTTGTGATGTCTTGACATGTCTACCTTGTTTAGGTTGCTTTATTGAATTTCTAGTGGTTTCTATTATTGGTTCCTCATTTGTAAGTTCTATCATATAAGGAGATGATTTTCCAACAAGTATCCTTCCTGAACGGAGGTGGAAATGATTTACCTCAACCCCATAGGTTGTGTACATCATGGATTCATTAGTGTAAGCCTATTGAATAGGCTTATTATTAGGATTTTATGTAGATTAAGCCAACAACTGAGGTGCTCTTGGTTGCGTTGGGAATAATATGGATGGCTTTGGCATCATAGCAGGTTGTTGTTGTTGCAAATATTATTGTAGTTGTGGGTAGCTAATATTTTTGTTTTTACATTGTTGGTTCCCACACCATTGTGGTGGCCACATCCCTTGCTATGGAGCCCAATTAGATGATTGGGATATTGGATATGATTGATTTTACATGCTATTCCAGGGTTGATTATTCGAAGTAGAGAAGTTTGTATTACACCTAAGAAAGGGAATATTATAAGAGAAGGGATCTTGAGGTATACCTTGTCTTTATTTCCATGGCTTGTGCTGAGCAATATAGAACACTTGTCCTTCCTCATCCTCCCGGGTATGAATTCAAGTTTCCCTTGCTTCTCCTAAAAAATATTGGCAATATTTTTGCAATTATAGTTTACCCTCTTCTAGCAATAGTGTGGACAATATTTAGTGAGAGAAGCCTCTGCATCCTTCTATTTCTTTTATGTCCAGGGTACCCAATTAGGTAGCTAGATGAATTATTATATCCTCTTTCATATTGGACAAAAGGTTTCTTAATTCTACCTTGGAAACACCCGTGGATATTTTCATGGAAGAGAAGGCTCTAGTACCCTCAATATTCTTCATAGATGATCTTGAATAATTTCTACATACCCGATATATTTCTTTGAAAGGTAATTGAGAAATATCCCCATCTCCTATGAGGTTTAAGGAATCCATGCAACCTCCAGTTTCTCCTCAAAAAACTACTATCTTTAGTGACTCTAGAGAGAACCCATTCTAGTGTGACTTTTTTAGGAAAATTGAAACCTTTCTACATAATCTTCAAGCGGTTCTTCTTCCTTTTGTGACATCCTAAATATGTCATCTCTCTTCATGTCTGCTCCACGATAATAATCCTTGTATTTTTTCAAGAATTTTTCTTTCATTATTTCCCAATTTGGTACTACATTTCTTGTTAGCCCCATGAACTGACACAAAGAAACATTTTTCAATGTTGTCCGAAATATTTTTAATCTATGAGAATTTGTGGTGTAATCATAACTTCTACATAGAACATAAAACTCAAATAGGAATGTGTTTGGATCTTCTATAATCAATCCATAGAAATTGGGCAAGGCTAAAGGGGGTATATTCTTGAGGGTAGCCGCTTGTTCTTGATTTGTGATTGAAAACTCAAATATAAAAAGCTTTGTTGGATTATCCACCACTTCCTCTACCATAATGTCAAGATTCCTTATCGGAGTTCTCCCTAGGTATGGAGTGGGTACTAGTGTGAGGGGTAGTTCTATATTGTTGATTCCCTCTATTGGTTCTTCACTTGCACTAGTATCTTCAAATTCTTCTTGATTTGAGAGGATAAATCTTCCCAAAGCATCTCTCTACCTCCACATACAATAGTATCTTTAGATTTAGATAACTTCTCTTGTACATTGTTAGTGAGTAGTTTGGGGTCAATTTTAAAAAATATATACTATTTTAATTGTGGTAATTGAAATTTTCCTAGTTTATGAAAGTAATGAAAAATGAATTAAAACATGATTAGGAATTTTTAACTTAGCACAATCATCATTAATGATGGAAAAATTGTAGAGCTTCCCCTTATTGTTGCAAGTATGTGTAGTTGGGGTTGTCATTGGTGTCAACTGTATGAGATATTTTTTTGCAAGGATGTGCAGTTGGTATTGAGCTGATTTTGTCTCTAATGATGCTTTGATTGGTTGCATTATGTTTTCATTAGTAAGCTACTGGTGTCAACTTATAGTGTTTCTTTGATAAGCTTCTATTCATGGATGCATGGTTGAGTTGCTATGTTGCAGTTGGCTTGATGGTGATGATGAGCTACTGAAGATGTTGATGATATGTTTTTGGTGCTTGGTTTCCAAGTTCTTTTGATAAAATTGAATAAAAAGAGGAAACAATATTTTGTAGTGGTGTTTTGTGTTGCAGAGTAGTGTTCTAGTTTGGCTTTGCATTTCTTCTAGGTTGAAGATCAGCTTGTGCAGTTTGGATATGTTAATTATAGGTGTTCAGAGGTTTTTTATTCATAATTTGGTGTGTTGAATCATTACACAGAGGAAGGTGTGTTCACTAGTGTGTGAATTGTATGTTGCAGAGGTTTCTAGGAGAAATGTTCTTTCTCCTCATTTATCCACAGAGTGGTTCCAGGTCATGTGGATCTGGAAGAGTACTGATAGTGTTTGTATCATTCTTCAGATGAAATTATTTGTGGTTTGGTTCTTTGTAAGTCAATTTCTTGAGTTGTAGTGTATGGCAGAGTTGTTTGAGTGTATTGGGTGTGTAAATTCTTCAAGTAAATTTTTTTGTGAAGAAATTTGTTGGTTTCCAAGGTGTTTGTGGAATATTCTAGACCGTGCTCAAGTTTTATGTGATGTCTACAAGTCATCTTTGGATTTGAGGAAGTGTGTACTTAAGTATTAATGGTGTTAACACATGTTCAATCAGCCTTGGGTGTTTACACTACTTGCAAAGTTTCTTTGATATTTTTGAAGCATGATATGGCATGTATGAGTGGATTTAGATCCTATCTAAGGAGTTTTTTGGTCCACTTTCATTCCTTTCCACTGTGGGTATGTTTTAGTGTCAACTTAATTTGAATTTGCATGATTGAGGTGGATAGCCAACCTTGGAGAGTGTTTCAAGGTTGAAGATGATATAAATACGTGTTGATTTGTTGAAGGATGTTAAGATATATGAGTATGATCCAAGTGATGTGAATTACAAAGTTGTAGGGTGTGAATTTGAGAAGTGCAGTGTGAGCTTTCATGTGTTCGATTACTGGATGCAGTGAGCAAAAGGTGTCTACGATTCTTCAAAAAGACTACTAAGTTGTTGGTGATGCTCTGGTGGACTTTTCTTTTGCTTTGATATGGATTTCTCATTTTAACATTCTTCTCTATATTTTCTTCTATTCTAGCAGTGAACCTTTGGTAGTGAGCCTTTCTTTCTTTTAGGTAGTGAGCCCTCCAACAATAAGCCCTATTGTATTTGGTATTGATATTATTTTATATTGTGAGTTAATCATCACTGTGGTTTTTCCCATCTTTGGTTTTCCACATAAACTTTGTTTTTCCTTGTGTACAATGTTGATTTGGTTCTATTTCTATTATTTCCTTTCATGATAAATCATTCTAACAGATTAAGGGTTAATTGGATTAATGTGGATCTGAATGTTTGTGAGCATTTTAAAATTTTAAGGTATGACTAATTCAACCCCCCCTCTCATTTGTATTGTGCATTAAAAAATTGGTATCAGAGCAAGGTTTCTTGGAAGAAAGCTTAACCACTTGAGGTAGATCTAGGATGACACACAAGAAAGATGTTCCTATATTTGATGGATCAAATTATGCATTCTGGAAGACAAGGATGGAAGGTTTTTTTTGTTTCTCTTGGATTTGAGATCTAGAGATTTGTTGAAAGAGGATATACTATTCCTACAAATGGTTTGAGAACAAATGATGAGACAAAGGCCTATGAAAACAATGGTAAAGCAAGGTATGTTGTCTTAAGTGGTCTTGCTAATTTTGAATTGGTGAAAGTTATGAATGCGAAGACTACTAGAGAAATTTGGGTAAAGTTAGAAAGTATTTATGAAGGAGATGATAAGATCAAGCAAGCTAAGATACAAAATTTTAAGATCATGTTTGAGACCTTGCAAATGTTTGAAGATGAAAACATCACAAGCTACTTGCAGAAGGTGGATGAAGTTTTCAACAATATTAGAGGTCTTGGTGGAGAACTGAAAGAAGTGGTAAAGAAGGTAATTATAACTCTTCATGGAGCTTATAGTCATAATTTTTTTGCTATTGAGGAATTACAAAATTTGAATCAATATACTAGAGATCAATTGTATGGTTCTTTAATTTATTTTGAGATAAGCAAATTTGGTACAAGTAGTGCAAAAGTTGAGACTGCTTTTAAGGCTGGAAAATCAGAGAAGACTATGGAATCAGATGAGGAGGATCTTGATTGTGTGGAAGCTAAATTTGTGAGAAGAATGAAAAAGGGGTACTGGGAAGTACAATGGTAAGTTTCCTTTCAATTTTTTTAGTTGGGGAAAGATAGGTCATTATGCTTCTAGATGTCCAAGCAAACCTTTGAATAGTAAAAATAAGGAGAACAAAGGTAAGATGATTAAGAAAATTTATTATGTTAGAGAAGATGCAAGTATATTCGATGATGAATCTAATTATAGAGATGATGAAGATAGTGAATGCTTGTTCATGGCTTTAAAAGATGAAACTAATTCTACTAACTATGAGAGATGTGTGAAGGAAAGGGCTTTGGAAGCAAGTGCTAAAATTGAAGGAACTTTGGTGTCTGTTTTTCATGCTAGACAGGAGAAGAACTATTGGATCATTGATAGTGGATGCTCTACTCATATGATCAGTGATATAAGAGTAAGTTTGTTAAACTTTAAAAATATGAAGGTGGACTAGTTAGGTTTGGTGATGATACATCTGCTAAGATATGCATAAAATGTTCAATTAGTCTTGATGGAAAGAATAATACTGCTGATGTTTACTATGCTAAGAGCTTAAGGCATAACCTCTTGAGTGTTGGAAAAATCTATAGCAAAGGGTACAATCTTATGTTTCAAGATGATGGTTGTGGGATCAGAAAAGGCTCTAGAACTGTGATTGTTTCTAGAAGAAGGACATATGGAAATATCTATCAGATCAAAGGTGTTGATGGTTATTGTTTCATGACTCAGACCAACAAGAGTTGGCTATGGCATAGAAGAGTGTGTCACATCAGTTTTGATAGCCTAGTGAGAATAATTTAGTTTAAGCTATGATAGATCTACCAAAGATTACAAATACTATCAATGTTGTTTGTAAGGAATGTCAAGTTAGAAAGCAAGCAAGAAGAATTTTAAAAGTCAAAGAACAATCTTCTACTAGACTATTGGAATTGGTGCATACATATCTTTGTGGTCCTACCGAAGTAAGAATTATTCAAGGTGACAAGTATTTCATGCTATTGATTGATGATTATTCTAGAATGGCAAAGATTACTTTTCTCAAAGAAAAATTAGAAGACCTAGATAATTTTAAAGCATTCAAAGTTATGGTTGAGAATGAATGGATAGAAAAATAAAATGTTTGAGATATGGTCCAGAGGTGTAGAGTTCACCTCCAATGATTTTAACATCTTTTGTGAGAATCATGGAATAAAGAGGCATTTATTTTCCCCTAGGACTCCTCAAGAGAATGGAGTGGTTGAAAGAAGGAATAGGATTGTTCAAGAAGTTGTAAGGACAATGATAAAAGAATAAAATCTACTAGAAGTCTTCTAGAGAGAATCAATTCATACTATTGTTTATATACTTAACATAGTGCAAGCAAGGGAAAATAACATAAAGACTCCTTATGAGATATGGTATGGAAGGATTCCTACTATCAAATACTTCAGAGTGTTTGGAAGAAAATGCTATATCAAAATGGATGAAGAAGACTTAGGATAGTTTGATGCAAGGTCTAATGAAGGTATCTTCCTTGGATATTCTACTAAAAGAAAAGCTTATTGGTGCTGCAAAAAGAGGCTAAGAAAGATTGTTCAGAGTGCAAGTGTCAAGGTTGATGAATACCTATAGAAGAATTTAGTGGTAATAGATGGATACATATCAAACGATTCTACTTACAAAGAAGAATACAAAGATAAGGAAAAAGAGGTATATATTGAAGAGGAAGAAGCTCTAGAAAAGGTTCCTAAAACTCCCAAGTATGTCCAGAAGAATCATTCTGAAGAACATATCATTGGTGATAAGAACAAAGGTGTATTGACAAGAAGGAAAGTTGTTGAAGAACAAGTAAATCTATGTCTACTTTCTGAAGTTGAACCGAAAACAGTGATTGAATCATACAAGGATGAGTATTGGATTAAGGCTATGGAAGAAGAGATAATGCAGATTAAGAAGAATCAGACTTGGGAACTTGTCCCAAGACCAACAAACAAGACTTTAATTGGAACTAAATGGGTATTCAAGAACAAACTAAATGAGAATGGAGAAGTGGTAAGAAACAAGGAAAGGCTTGTATGTAAAGGTTACTCACAAGTAGAAGAAATAGAATTTGAGGAGAAATTTTCTATGGTGGAAAGGGTGGAAGCTATCAAGATGTTTTTGGATTTTGCAGCACATAAATATTTCAAAGTTTATTAGATTGATGTGAAGTTTTCTTTCTTGAATGGTGAATTAGAAGAAGTATACATAGAGCAACCAAAATAATTTATGTTATTAGATAAATTGGATATGGTTTGTAGATTGAAGAAGGTATTATATGGATTGAAGAAAGCTCCCAGAGCTTGATATGCAAGGTTGGATAGGTACTTGTTACAATAAGGTTTCAATAAAGGTACTATATATAGCAATCTGTACTTTAACTTTGAAAAAGATAAAATCTTGATGTGGTTGTATATGTTGATGACATTCTTTTTGGAGGAAATGGAGCTATGTGTAAGAAGTTTACAGAAGAGATGCGGAAATAATTCAAGATGACAATGTTTGGGGAGATGAATTTCTTCATTGGGCTACAAATCAATCAGACAAAGAAAGGTATTTTCATTTCACAATCAAAGTATGTTAAGGAAATGTTGAAGAGGTTTGGAATGAAAGTTATAAACCAGTATGTATGCCTTATGGTTACCGATTGCAAGTTGAGCAAAAATGATGAATCTCCTAAGGATGGTCAGAGCAAGTATAGATCAATGATTAGAGGACTGTTATATCCGACTACTACTAGACTAGATATTATACATGCAATTTTTCTTGTGGCTAAATTTCAAGAAGATCCTAGAGAGGCAAATGTTACAGCAGTAAAGAGGATATTTAGATACTTGAAGGGTACTTTGAACATGGCTTATAGTATCCAAAGGATACAAAATTTACTCTAAGTACTTACACAAATGTAGATTGGGATGGTTGTGTAGATGATAGGAAAATTACAAGTGGTGGTACATTCTTTCTTGGATGTAGATTGGTGTCAAGGCTAAGTAAGAAACAAGATTCAGTGTCTTTATCTACTACAGAGGAAAAATTTATTGCAACAACATCTTGTTGCACACAAGTCTTGTGGATGAGGAAAACATTAAAGGATATTATAGTGGTATATGATGAACCAATATCTATTTTTTGTGATAATACAAGTGTTATCAATATTTTGAACAAAGAAATCAGTAATGCATTCAAGGACAAATCATATCTCAATCCGATATCACTTCTTGACAGAGAAGGTTGCGGAGAATGAAGTGAAGCCTCAATATGTTCCTACAAAGGATCAGGTTGCTAACATATTTACTAAGGATCTTCCTAAGGATACTTTTGAGTATCTTCAGGAGAAGTTGGGGGTTATTTCCTCTTCTTCCTTGAACTAGATGCATAAGGAGATGCATCAGTCCAATAGATCTCAAGATTCATTCTTGTTTCTGGATTGGTGTTGGTGGCTACCTCTTAGGGGGATTAGGTAGTGGCAATTTTGGTTGCAATCAAGATAAGTGAGTGTTGTCATTGTGTAGTGGTTGTTGATTGATATGCTCCTAAGGGGGAGTATGCAGAGCAGTAAAGGAAAGGAAGTTGCAGAGAAAGTGGTAAACAAAATGATTAATGCAAAAGGAGGAGAATAAATGATGTAAATACTTTTTCCTTTTCCATTAAACTCAAATGGGGAGAGTAATGTGAAAAAGATCTAAGGGGGAGAGAGAGAAATGTGAAAAATAATGAGCTAATTGTCTAAGGGGGAGAAAGTAAGAGAAAAGAAATAATGAGTTGGTATGAAGAAGAGTATTGAGGATCAAAGCTATGCTTTTTTTATGGCTTTTCACATCATGTGTTGACATCAATGACAAAGGGGGAGATTGTTGCAATTATGTGCAGTTGGTGTTGTCATTGATTTCAACAAGCCTTGGTGTTGTCAGTGTTGTCAATAGTATGAGAAGGAGTTTGTTGCAAGGATGTGTAGTTGGTATTGAGTTGGTGTTTTCTTTGATGATGCTTTTATTAGTTGCATTATGTTGTCATTAGTAAGCTACTAGTGTCAACCTCTAGTGTTGCTTTGATAATATTTTGTTCATGCATGTATGGTTGAGTTTTTGTGTTGCAGTTGGCTTGATAGTGATGAGGAAGTACTAAATATGTTGATGATGTGTTTCTAGTGGTTGGTTTCCAAGTGCTTTTGAGAAAATTGAATAAAAGAGGAAACAGTGTGTTGCAGTAGTGTTTTGTGTTGCAGAGTAGTGTTTTGGTTTGGCTTTGCATTTCTTCTAGGTTGAATATCTACTTGTGTAGTTTAGATATGTTGATTAAAGGTGTTCAAAGGTGTTTCATTCAAAATTTGGTGTGTTGAATTGTTGTGCAGAGGAAGATATGTTCACCAATGAGTGAATTGTATATTACAGAGGTGTATGGGAGAAATGTTCTTGTTCAATATTTCTTTGCAGAGTGGTTTGAAGTATTGCAGATCTGGAAGAGTTTTGATATTGTGTGTATCATTCTTAAGGTGAATTTGTTTGTGGTTTGGTGCTTTGGAAGTCAGTTTCTTGAGCTGCAGTGTATCAAAGAGTTGTTTAAGTGTATTGGGTGTGTACATTCTTCAAGTGAAAGTTGTTGTGAAGAAATTTGTTGGTTTACAAGGTGTTTGTGGAATATTCTATTTTTTTTCAAGTGTTATGTGGTTTCCACGAGTCATCTTTGGATTTGAGGAAGTGCGTACTTAAGTGTTAATGGTGTTAACACAGGTTCGGTCGACCTTGGGTGTTTACACTACTTGCAAAGTTGCTTTGATGTTTTTGGAAGCATGGCGTGGTGTGTATGAGTGGATTTAGGTCCTAGCTAAGGTGTGTTGTGGTTCACCTTCATTCCTTTCCACTACAGGAATTTTTTGGTGCCAACCTAATTTGAATTTGCACGGTTGAGGTGCATAGCCGACCTTGGAGAATGTTTTAAAGGTTGAGGATGATATGAATAAGTGTTGAGTTGTTGAAGGATGTTAAGATAGATGAGTTGTGTGAATTTGAGAAGTGTAGTGCGAGCCTTCATGTGTTAGATTACTAAATGCAGTGAGCAGAAGGTGTCTACAATTCTTCAAAAATATTGCAAAGGTGTTGGTGATGTTGTGGTGGAATTTTCGATTGATTTGAGATGGGTTTTTAATTGTAACACTCTTCTCTATATTCTCTTCTATTCTATCAACAAGCCTTTCTTTCTTTTGGGCAGTAAGCCCTCCAATAGTGAGCCATATTGTATTCAATGTTGATATTACTTATATTGTGAGTTAATTCTCACTATGGTTTTTCCCATCTTGGGTTTTCTACATAAATATGGTGTTTCCTTGTTTATGGTGTTGATTTGGTTATGTTTTTGTTATTTTCTTTCATAATAAATCATTCTAATAGATTAAGGGTTAATTGGATTAATATGGATCTTAATGTGTGTGAGGGTTTTGAAGTTTTAAGGTACAACTAATTCACCCCCCTCTCAATTTTCTTGTGCATTCAACACTTATGTATTAGAATCAACTAATGTAGATTGCATACATACTACTTAACGGACCTACAAATCCAAAATTAAGCAATTTATTGTTCAAAAGATGGATTCATTAAATTATCAACTAGGGGATCATAATATTGAGACGATGCTAGCCCTATATGCAGTTCAGAATCCTATGCTTTCTTAATCGATTTGGTATAGGTAATTGAACAAGAGTAAATTCATCTAAAAACTCTTAACTTGAAATAACTCCTATTTGGAAAATAGGTTTAAGAATATGATAGTTATTATAAGTGACCTTAGTAACTACTATGGGTTCTTATCATTTCACAAACTGTGACTAATGACTCTTTATGTTGTACTATTTCAACTAATTGTTTAATAGATTTTCGCAGAATGTAAATTGGAACTACAATTCAGAAATTACAATTCATAATCTAACTAATCATTTAAACTAACATGGATTATGTAGTACCTCAAGTGGCCCTTTCTTGAGCTGCTACAATCCATAATGTATCCCTTCAAATACTAACTCATAAATCCATGAAACTGAAGTATCCTTCTTTATTGCAATTCAAACATACACCAAGCTTCAAAATAGAGTATAGAAAGTTTTATATTCAATCTATTTCATGCAAAGATCTAGCTAGCCAGTCTCTCACAAGATTATCCATATAAACAAGGTCTCTTATTCCAAAATTATTATTATTTTTTTAATAACTATCAACACTTCCAAAAACATAGGAAGAAGACTAGGTCTTAACTTAATAGAAAAATAGCAGAAAGTGGAATTAAGAGAGTAAGAGTCTGATAAGGACTCTACACCAATTAAGAAGATTGTTATAACTAGAAAAAGTACCTAACAAAGCAGTCTTTATTATAAACTACTATCCCCTATTAGAACATTCCTCTTCTTCCTCCCATGGTTTATTGAAGGGATGGAATGATGCATGAATATTCATGTTCACATCCTCATACCATCATCTACATCATCTTTGGGAAATACACATGTGTTGTAGTTGGCCAGTTCCTCTAGTTGTGTTGAACCAACATCCTTATGTTGTGGGTTGAGAATCCTTTTTTTGTGGGTTGACAAGTTCTTTACTACAGGGTTTAGTCTTATTTTGAAGGAAATTTTATTATTAATAACTATAATTAATCATAAAACTATACTAAATTCCATAGACATTCAAAGACCACACACTCATCTATGAATATAACATATCATCTTCAATGCTTTTTAAACTCTTAAAGTATATAGAAAGGTTTAGAAATGTCTTTGAAACTTAGCATAAATGAGATAAAAAAACATGAAACTCAAGAAAGGAACTGTACATTTTTAGGGCTCATCATCCCTAATGTAATTTGTGCTTCTATTTTACACTGCCTCTCTTTGAGGTGGTCAGTAAGATCTAGTTTTTGATCTACTTCTCTTTCCCTGTGCTCACTCTCTATTTGAGAAGATTGATCAATATCATGGAACTTAGTCTCTACTTCTTAATAAGTTCTTGGAGATGAAGTAGGATAATTTTTACGATTGTTTCCCCTTAGGTTTCTTAGATATAGAGGCAAAGGAAAAAATTTGTCTACTTTTTTTGTATGCGGATTCTAAGATGCATTTTTTTCCTACATCAACATTTTTCTCCTTTTCATGTCTACCAATATAATTCCTAAAGGTTCTCCTACTATTTTTTATACTATTATTAGCTAAATCATGTGATGTATACTGATCATATTATTTTTATGAATCGCTTCTATTTGAAATTCCCATTTTTTAATAAAAGAGTTATGTGGAGATGATATACTTGGATTCTTAGCCTTCTATTTTTCTCATTGCGTTCTTTCATAAAAGGAAGCACCTTCAATAATTCTTAAACTTTTTATCACTAATCCTTTTCTATTGTTTTGTATTTTTAATTTAACTTATGGATCTTCCTTGACAAAGTCGCCACTCCTTAAAAGGAGAAAATAATCTAGATCAATAATTTTTTAATTACATTGGCCAAGTACCAATAATTTTTTGTTTGCACCATGGTTACTAATTAACCTAAGTCTTCAATTTTACTTTTGATTTGAATTACCCTCAAGAAAAATTCCAATTTGTTGGTGATATGATCTATAAACCGCAAATCCCTAAGGTCTAATAATCTCCCAAGTGTTAGGGGTGTCGAGCTTGGGAAGATTACCACAAACAAATCTTTAGGTTGGGACACTTAGGACCAACTATCAAGGTGGGTAATATATTCTTCAATTATAACTCTACAAAACCAAGGGGTTTTCTCTAAGGTACTAGAATAGATATCACCACATAAGCATAACACTTACCTTGACACAAACCATACCCACTTGCATAGTGCACCCCTATTTTGGTTGTCACTTCATGCCTATATATTGGTTTAAGGAATTCAAGGTTAATAACCTTAATAAAATAAATTACCTTCCATATAAGTGTTTGAGAATTTGGTATATGATAACCCCTTATGATGTTATGCATATTCAAACTAGTTGGAACACACAAATGAATAAAATTGAAATGTTGTTTAAATTGATCTATTTTGAGTGTATTGAGGATGATGGGGAAATAAAACTAATAATTTAGACTATTTCCTTATTGAATTCCGAGGCAACAAATTTTTTAATTTCAAACAAAATATGTAATAATTGAAACCAAGTTGATGCATTAATCAACACACCAAAAAAGACTAGTTTTTTCAACATGCATAATAAGTTGGGATCTACACATACATTCAAAAAAATAGAAATAGTTGTATAATATTAAATGATTCTACTTATTAGTACATAATCATACCCAAATATTTCCTTTATTGTACTGGGAAGATACCTTGTAAAATATTTACATGGATTTTATAGCCATCTAATTGGCTAACTAATAAAAAATACATTAAAAAAATAACACCATGCACAAGGAGACACTCATTCAAGTTTGAATCTACCTTTAATTACTTGATCTATAAATTTTACAAAGGTTATTAAAATTTTGGGATAAACCTAGATCATTACAATACAAAATTGACTATATCTAGAGCTACAAATTGAAACCCTGGGGCTTCCTTTGAATTTCTTTTGTTAGTTTTGTAACTACTCATCTTCTTCTAAAATTTTGTATTATGTTATCCTCACTATTTCAATTTTTTGTCCAAGAAAATATACCCATGAACAAATGGTGTGTGGAATGTTAAAAATTCATATTGCACAAAAAACCCAAACCATGACCATAACCAACACCCATCTAATCTACACATTGATTATTCATGGGTTTGAGGGTCATATTAAGTGAAATCACAATATTCTAAAAATAATAGATGAGGTATGGGAACCATAATTTTCCATTGAATCCATGCCAAAATATAATAAATGTCTTTAAGGATTGTTCCTAGATCAAGGCGTGGGTAGTTTTAGTGGTGGTTGAGTGCTAATGGCATTGCAAAGGGGGCCAAATTCTTATCCTAACCATTTGTAGGAAAATGACCTCCATCAAGTCATGCAAGAAAATTATTTCCAAGTGGATATGCATATATCAAATCTTTCTCAAGTTTACCTGAGACATTATAACCTTTACCTTTACTTATTTTCCTTTATTCCTTAGCATTTTTTTAACCATTACTTCACCTTTGTTGTGATTTGGAGGCTCATCAGGAACATTCAAAACATCTATGGTCATATGGACCAAGCTCAATATACATTCCCACATCTTCTTCATTTTTCTCTTCTTATCACTCCATGGAACTCTTACTTGCTACTAAAATACCCTTTTAATTTGTGTCGATTAAATTAGAATTTATCACAAGAGGTCAATAACATACTAAAAGTCTTCTAACATGTAACTTAGCTATTTTTTATCCATTTTTTACCAAATTTGAACTAGGGATACCCATTCAAAAGTTTTACAAGGTGGAGGGCTCATGAATTTCCCATAGTTAATTTCAAGATTTTGAATTTGGGTATTTAGGCCTAAAGAAAGGAATAGATGTAAGGAAAAAAGGTAAACCCTAAATATGACAAACCCATTTAGAATTTATTAGATTAGTTAACATGATACAAATTCAAAAGCAAAGCGTAGACCACAAGAGAATAACATGGAAAAATGAGACACGACAAAATGGGTTTCCAACAAAGTAAAAGTAAATATTTATATCCATGAGAAAACCATGTCCTTTCTTCTCACAAAAAATTAATCTAAAAATTTTAATTTCAAAAATATCTATTGCATTGATGGAAACTCATGAAAGATATCTCCATCTTTCATTTGAAAAATACATATGGAAACACACCCAAGATACTGAATCATATTTTTTGGGTGGGAAAATAAATTGGGAATGTTTCAAAGGTATAATTGATTCCTTAATGGCCATTTGGAATTTGTTGGGGTAGGTGGACAAGTGAATAATGTGAAGCATAAGACACATACTATTATTAGGGGTTAGGGTTCAAAGATAGCTCATAACATGTACCTAATGAAATGGATGGCCAAAAGATGGAAAATGCATTAAGGGATGAAGAGGAATGTGTACCTAGAGAAAGGGATGTGAAGAAATTTAAATCAAACTTGATATTTAAGGGATGCTCAAGAAGTACTTGGGTAAAGGGATGAGAAAAATTAAAATTTTAAAATATGTATAAGTGAAATAAAAAATTTAGGGTTTGGGAATGACAAGGAGCATGTACCTAGGTAGGATGAAGTCACAACTTCAAATTTAGTAAAATATAGATTTGGGAGTTGGGAGTCAAGAATCTGTAGGGATCAAGGATTAGGGTAATGGCATACTTGATACAAAAGTAAGGGGTAAATCTGATACTTTGATATTGAGGGGAAATTTGAAGGAGTGAGGGTTTAAGAGATTGGGTGGATGAATAAAATGGTACTCAAGGAAGGGTAACTCCAAACATATACCGGAAGAATAATCTTAAGGTAAATATTTAAGGTTTTAGGGGTCAAGGGTGACAAGGAAATGGTACCCAAGGAAGGGAAGCTTTGATAACCTAAAGCACATAGGATCTTGGACACAAAACACTCAAACTTATACATTTTCTTTGATTTCATAACTTCCAACACGTTAGGGGACCACTTGGAATTTATCATTAGAAATTAATAGTGGATAAAATAATGCAAGGGACTCAAGAAAAAAATTGTACTACAGGATTTAGTCCCAATAGTGACTTTGGTTGGGGATGTATGCCTCTTACAAGTATAACAAAAATCCAACTATCTTTGAGATTAGATAAAAAGAAGAAAGGGACAAGGATGAAATGGAAAGAAACAAATAAATAATGTATTTATAAAAAAAATTATATACAACACAACTTATAACCAATTAAATGAAGCTACATAAACATTGGGAAGTATGACCATAAGTAAAACTTTACTAACACTTGAATGTTAGACCCTACAAAGAAGATCCATGGAACAAGGCCATGGACAAGCTACTAAATGATACTTACCTATATCAAATGCAGGCATATTGAAGGAGATAATCTCCATCAAACTAGTGTTGTATCTATCTATGAGTTGCAATAGATATTAATTTGTGCACACATACACATGTGTGCTACCACTATTTTGATCATCATACTAGAGGGAGAAATGAGAATTATTTGAACATGGAAACCATAAGTAGTAGGATCCATTCCCACACTCAACCAAATTGTAACATATACCTATAACCTCCTTAGGAGCATATGCATATCCTAACCTACACATAAATTAGCACAAAAAAATACATTCATGTTCACCAACATTAATAGTCTCGTGTGCAAGTACAACTCCAAACTAGGTTGAATCATGTAGACATTCTAGTTCATCCAAATTTTGCAACCCATATATACAACAAATGTTGATTATTCCTCCATGATTGAATTAAAAATTTGATTCAAATCCAATTTCATATCCTTAGTACACAACTCTAAAATTTGAGGCACTTCCTATGAAGACTCAAAATCTTCAAATTATCTCTTTATTTTATATTATTCAACATAATATACTAGATAAAATATGATACTAATAAAATAATTAGTGACTTTTTCTCCTTCACCCTCCCATAGAGAAATACCATGATCCAATTGAGAACACAAAACCACAACATCAATAGGTCCACCTAATGAGCTCAAAAATATGTCCTCAAAGCAATTCCCACGAGTAAAATATAACTACCCTAGATCAATATTTAAAAATTCTCATGTCAAAATATTCAGGGTTGGAAATTGTTAAATCATGTACACCCTCACACATATCTCTATCACTTACAAAGAGAAGTGTATGAACCTCATGTCCTTAGGATCAAAAAATTAAGGAAGGATGTCAAATGAAAAATAAATTTGCTTCACCTCAACTTCCTTACCTACATCTTCAACAAAAACATCATTATTGATATCAAAAAATGACCCACCAACCTAACAAGGAGGAACAACTACATCCCCACTAGCATTAGGAAATATAATATAAATTCCAAGCACTAATTGAATTTCACAATCCAACTCAAACATCATACTCAAATTATTTGGTTTGTACACAAGGGGAATCAAGGTTTCCCCGAGATGGAACACCTCAAAATACATGTCTAAGCACAAAATTTCATCAAGTTTGTACTCATGTGAGAGACCATTAATACTACAAAAAACTTACCATGAAAATCCAAAACTAATTCTCCATCATTCATTTTGAGTTGTTCTAGATTTCTATATGAAGGGGTGGGGTCATAGATATGAGCATCTAACTCATTGAAATAAATATTAAAGTCATCTTGTTCATCATTAAACATTATCATTATGAACTTTTTGGCACTTGTAGATACAAATTGGTTAAGTTATTGCTCACTATCAAGGTCAAGAATGCATATATGTCTTACTAAATAAAAAATCTCCTAGTGTATGGGTTAAAGAAATGTGCAACAGGAATAACCTTATAAATTTTAAGTGCACAACTTATGTGCACTCAAATGAGGTATCATCAGATTAATCCTAATAATCCATGATTACCAAACATAATTCATGTTGAAATAGGATTTTATTATTTTTAGAAAGATAGACCTTTGTATAATAAAATAATTCTTCAAGAGACAATAAAAAAGAACACCTTTGTGTACTTTGACCAATTTTTGTACCAATTTAGAAAAATATTTGTATCATTACCAACAAGCATAGGATACCAACAAAAGCTTTGATTTAAGACAATAGATTTGTCACATCATAAAAATGAGGAAATTGTCGGTACACATAGAGCCAACAAACATTAAAAAATGTGGTTCTTATCACCAAGGAAATACTAAAATCAATATCAACCCACTAATATCTTCTTGAGATAGAAACTTTCCAACATATGCCAAGAAGATCCCCCCTAGAAACAACACCATTATGTTGGGTGCCAAAACTAGCTCCAAAATCCTATATTTTTTGTTTCATCTTCAAGGCCAAGGGTTGTCATTAAGAAGGTAAAGGGTCATCCCACAATAATGGGTTACACTTTTTGGCCAAACTTGACACTGAAATCAACATTTTCAAAAAAAACTTCACTTTCTGACACCTATAGTAGGTAAACTATTAGGAATTTGAAAATGATGTAAACTAGTGATTTGTGAGATTTTTTATATAGATTTTAAATATATTTTTAAAAAAAAATTGGAATTAAATTGTTTTTTTTTTGTGTCTCCTTTGATAACTAGTTTTTAATAGTAAACAACATTTTTTAAAAGTGATGTGTACTTCAACACACATAACTTTTTTTCTACAAAGGATAAAATTTTGATTCTTTTTAATTTAGGTTGCTAACACTGGTATCTATTGGTTTCATTTTGTTTCATAACGTTTTGTTGAATATTTTTTTTTTTAATTAAGTTTTGAAGTCAAAACATTTACAATTTAGACATAGGTGCACTTCGGCATGCATAACTTTTTTGGTATGTATTGAAATTCAATTTTTTTTTTTGTTAGAATGAGGACACCAATACCTAGGGCGTATATATTTTTCAAATTTTTTTTTCTCAAATTTAATATTTTTCCACAAGGTTTTTTCACTAAACTTGATGTTTAGTGAAAAACCTATGTTCAGTAAAACTAAAAAATATAATATAATATAAAAACAAAATATATTAAATTTATAGTTGTTGGAAAGCACGTTTCAATCTCTACAATCATCCAACTTGGTTTATCAAGTTGACTCCATTTTCACCTCCTTCCCAAGCTTCGATAGTCAAAAAAATGCATAAATTTTGAAATGGTGGAGGAGAAGGTGAAAAAAGGGGGTTCATTCAAACCCCCCTTATATGGTGCAAAATGGGGTTCATTAGAAGGGAGGGGGGTTCATTAGAAGGGGGGAGGGTTCATTAGAAGGGGGGTTTCATTAGAAGGGGGTTGGTTCATTCGAACCCCCTTCATTAGAAGGGGTAAACCATTTTAAATTTTTTGATGAGCATTTCTATTTTTTCTTCGTTCGAAAAATTGTAACCCACTATTGTGGGTTTACCCTAAAATAAAGTTGAGCATCAATAGATTGAGGGTTTAAGGCCAATTAAAAAGAGTGGGTATTCTATCTTAAACTTTGAGATCATCTTAAACTCAAGAGGGTATTCCCAAACTATCCTTTGATGAGTCTTGAAATTATCCTCTTTTCCTTGTTTAAGTTTCATACTTTTCATGATATTTTTGATGGTTTCAAAAACATTATCGAAATCTTCCTACTTATTTTAAGTAGTAAAACATTAAGGATGACATATATTATATTGCTACATAATTGTGTGAATTTGTGAATGTTTATAAAATTTAATATAGTTTTCTATTGATTATGGTTATTAATAATGAAGAGATTCCTTTGAAATAAACTAACAACTACAGTGAAGGATCTATCAACCTACAACAATGAATTCCTATCAACCCATATCCAAGGGGATGATCACCTACATCACATGTAGTCTTTTGTAGCTAATGGAGGCAGTGGTCAAAGATCGTGGAAATGATTTATTTATAGATCATTCTATTTTTTACTAATTTTGTCACTAGATAAAGATAGTTGTGGGGGAAATAATATATTTGTGATAATAGTGGTCATGGCTCATAAATAACTATGCCCTATTGAGCATTCTTTTAGTTATAATTATCTTCTTTATGATGCAAAGTCTTAATGTGATTATGACACTCCTCACCTCCACATTCTTAGTTTTCCAGTATTGTTTAGAATAAGACTAAGTCCTCTTCCCATGTTTTTGGGAGAGTTGGAATTTCTTTGCAAGTTGTTTTGAGTCCAAGAATAATTACACTCTCAATATTTTATATATATGTTAGATCTTGTGAGATGTCAAAGATCTAGTATGTTAGTATTAGTAGAATTGGATTTAGGTACTTTTCTTATCAAATCAATGCTCTGCTCTCAATTTATGTTATTTGTTTGAATTAAAATAAAGATAGATTCAGTTATTTTTATTAAATTTTGATTTAAGATTTAAGAGAGATACTTTGGGATTGTAGTTACTCAAGCAAGCGCCACTTGAGGTAACTGCAATGCTCCTTGTATTTTAGGTTATTACTAATAGTAGAATAAATTGGTAAGTTCTATTTCATAATTTAAAGTAGAACTGAATTGTTGAGTTGTAATTAATTGTTATCATAGTTATTTAAAGTAATTGTAGCACATTTGATTCACTAATCACAATCCTCATAGGAGCATTTACCCATAATAATTATTATGCACTTAGGTTTTCTTATAGATAAAGTTGTTTTTAGTTAAGTTTGTTTTCAGATGAATTTTTTTGTTAACTCTTCTATACACAATTGATTAGGACAACCTATAACAAGCATACATTGCCAGCATCATCAAGGAAATTATGATTCCCTAGTTGATAAATTAAATGTAGTACATCTGGTTCAATGAATTGCTTAATAAGGGATCTATTGGTCTGTTGAGTTGTATGTATACATCATTTGCATTAATTAATTGAATATATATGGAGCTAAATAGTTTTTGGTATTATTTTTGAGGATGATGCTAAATTTTAGAATTCCTAAGATTTTTTTGTTGTTCATTTATATATTTCTTTCTTAATTTAGGAGTTTTTTATTTACAATAATTAGGACTAGTAGAATTTATAAATCGATCCCAAACTATTTACTAATAGTGTGCAAGAAAATCTATTAAGCTCAATCACTATTAGATGCAACAACGGAGAGACACTCTAGAAATATTTCTTCCATCGAACTAGAATCAAGAGGAATTATTTGAAGATATTGGTGCAAGAGAAGAACTAACACAACTATAGGAGCTGGCTAAGGGAATCAACGACATAGAAATACCACTCACACTAGTAGCTATATTAGAATTTGGGATAATTACCATAAGACATCTCGACATAATGACAAATGAGGAACTAGGCAGCCCAGTTGAACATGTTACATTTGAATTCCCAATAGAAAATCAAGAGCGAGCGGACTCCTTGAAGAACATACCTCCTTCAACCTTACCCAATTCTATGGTTTAATCACAAAAGACCCTGATGATTTTTTATTCAAATTTGATGTTTTATGTTGAAGCTATGATTATATCATAGACACCCATAGGCTAAAAATATTTCTTGTCACATTGAAAGATGTCGTTGTATGATGGTTCATGAGGCTAGGCAGAAATGTAGTGCCAAATTGGGAAATAATGAAGGATTTTTTTTATAAAAATACCAAGATTACTATTGGGGAGGAGATATGAAAAGAGATGATATCTTCTGAATTTCATAGGAGTACGAACCCCTTGAAGACTACGTTGAGATATTCCAATTCTACCTTAAAAATTCACACAAAAATAGGCTCTCCCTATTCACTTAAATTGATATTTCTAAGAGAGGTGAATGAAGATTTTCTAGATGCATTGAACCTGATTAGATCATGGGATATTTCTCATTTTCCTTTTGATGAAATCTACCAAATATGTAGAAATTATTCAAGATCAACCATGAAGAAAACTAGGGGTTCTAGAGCCTTTTCTTCCACCAAAACATCTACAGGTGTTTTTGGTGAGGAACTTAGCAACCTTTTATTTATATGAAGATATAATCAGCCACCATACAATCTAATTGGACACTCTACACATAAAAAAGAAACAAGAATAAGTAGATGTTACTCTCACAGAATATTGTCCACACTACCGTTAGAAAGGGTTAATAGTAAGTGCAAAAATATTGCTAGTGTTTCGAAGGAGAAGCAAGGAAATCCTCAATTTTGTACCCTAGAAGATGAGGAAGGCCAAGTATTATGTATTTCCCAATAAAAACCATGGTAGTAGAGACATGGTATGCCTCAAGACCCTTTGTCTTACATGTTCCTTTTCCTGAGGTCAATTAAAATGTCCCTAACTAAAACAATCCACCTTGGAATAATATGGTCAACTATTCAATCATCTAATTAGATTCCACAATAGGGGACATGTGACAAAAAAACCATATCAATCCCTAAATTATATTCCACTGTCGCAATCATCTTAGAACCTATACCAAACTCTAACAATAAGCCTATTCAATATACCTATACTAATGAACCCATCTAATACCTAACATATATGATTGAGGTTAGTGATGTCCACCTACATTCAAAAAAATGCTTGTTGGGTCGTCATCTTCACATTTTACAGAACTTACTAATGAAGAACCAACAATTGAAACTAATGACTATATGAATGAGAAAATTAAAAAAAACACATAGAAATAAAAAAACAAGGAATCGTCATTTCTAGAGAGGTTGACAACTCCAAAAATCACCCTAAACCTGAATTTGACTTCTTGAGTCAAATGAAGAATGTTTATGTCAAAATTTCCTTGATCCAAGCTATCAAGGAAGTTCCCATCTACACAAATATTGTGAGGGAACTATGCCTCAAAAATCCAATAAGGAAATGAAAGGACCCTCAGATTGTCCATGTTATAGGTTAGTTATCTATTATGTTGGGAAACTTAGTTGTCCCAAAGTATGTAGACCCTGGTAGTCTTGTGGTAGATGTACAAATAAATGACACACTCATCAAGAATATTTTGATTGATCTAGGAGCAATAATAAATGTGATGACAAGAGAAACAATGAAAAACTTCAACTAATGGATCTAAGACCTACACCCATAATTTTACAACTGGATGATAGGTCAATAGTAAATCTAGAGGTATCATTGAAGATTTATTCATCACATTAGACTCATGGGAATACCTAGCAGACTTCATGGTCTTGCATGTTGGGAAAATGTGTTTCAATCTTACAATTACATAAGGTATTGTTCATAATTTATTATTCTAAATTTGGACCATTCATCATTAGGTATTAGATTTAATGATAGATATTTTATTAGCTTGACTTGCCCTAGAAGGTAACCCTATTTTATGAGGTTTTTGTATTACAGTTGTTTAGTGTGATGTATTTTGAGATTCTGATAGTAGTCGTGCTGCCTCTAGATCTCTATTTGGTGATACTCCTATGAGAAGCTTGCTCTACAAGTATATTGCAATCTTTGTGACTTCTGAATAATATATTGGGCATCTTTTGGAGTGTGGTATTTTTCTCTCAAAATGGTTTTCCCCATGTAAATCAATGTGTTGTGGCATGCATGATATTTATGTTTATTTATGTTTAAGTTTCAATAACTGTTAAAGATTTGTAAAGTTTTGTATTATCCTCCTCTCAAGATTAGTGTAGGAAGTTGTTCTACTTCCTTAGCTTCCTTACACTTCAGCCTAAAGCCAACCCAAGAGGATGTTGGTCTAAATAGGTTCTTTTCCAATCTATTCATTAGTGGCTCCTATTTACATGTTAAGTTTACTTAGGTCCTAGTTGTGTTTTCTAGAAATCTTAATTGTCTAGATAATATCTTATCATATCTTATCTAGTTGGATTTTATTTAATGCTTGTATTCTAGGTCATTTAATATTAGTTGAGTTATTTGTCTCATGACATAGAATAAAGACACTTGTCATAATCCTGTTTAATCCTATATATCACCTTGTCTATATAACCAAGTGGTCTCATGTGTACAACATCAATTCATACTAATTCATTGATGAATCATATCATCACAATCTATCATTCACATCATTTGATATAATAACATTATTCTATCATAGTTGATCTCTCTTGTGCTTTCATGAAGTTCCTAGATCTTGGGTGGCTATAATATTTAGCCAAATATTGCATGGTGTAGAGTTATTCTATACCAACTCTTACATGGTATTAGAGCTTCAGTGTTATAGACTTCTTCCCAAATTTGAGGGACCTATTTTGGCTTGAAGATTTTGATGGGTGTGATTGGGGGGGTTCCTCTTTGTGACTTTATATTGCAAGTTTATTTTGGAGCTTGTTGGTGTAGATCTGAGCTCACCATTGAACTCAAAGGGTCCAAGAAAGTCATTTTTTCCTTTTGTTTCATCCACATTAGATATCTGAGGAAAATTTTATGAGGATTTGTAGAGGGAGGTTCATTGCCAAATCCAACAAGGAGCCATCATTTTAGAGAACTTTGGATTAAATTTGACCATGCCATTGCACTCAAAATGCCCAAAACCCCCTATTTTTATATATAATACTTCATTTTTTATGAAGAAATTTTTTGGTGATTTTCTTATTTTTGACCGACTATCTTAAATTTGACAACCAAATGACTTCCATCAAATATTGTGCTAAATTTGATGGCCAAATGACCATCAAAATTATTGTCTCAAATTTGACAATTAAATGACCATCATCTATGACTGTGTTAAATTTGACGACCATATAATCGTTAGCAGGTCACTTCAATCTACCCCCCTCTTCATCAACAGTTTTGAATTTGCAGTCCAAATTCAAATGGCCATAACTTAGTCATTCAACCTCCTTTTCCAAGATTTTTTTTTAATTTGGGGTATAATTTTTATTTTTTTTAGACTGCAGGAATCAGAATTTGGGGTATAATTTTATGCTCTATGCAATGGTTTAATTATTTTTTAAATTTTTGTGCTTGTTTTATCCAAAAATTATAGATTCTCACAAGTTTTAGTAAGTCGTTCTTATTTTGGGAACTTCTAGGGGTTCGTCCTTGCTCCTACTATAACATTTTTGGGTGAATTTTTTTAAAGTGCATAATTTTTTGTGTAATTTATAGTGGTTTAATTAGATTGATCCCATTTTGTGTAAAAGTTTACTTTTAACTTGTGGCCAAATTTAGAATTTGTGAGCACTAAGATCAAGTCCACTTCATTGTTTTTAGCAAGTGGCAACTATAATCACACTAAATATAAAGTTCCACAATCATGTATTGTTGGGGGGTTATCTTGATTGATTAATTTATGAGGTAATCTTGCAGTGTTTGGTTGCTTTATTTTCCTTGTTGTATGTTTTTGCAATGGATAAATCTTAAATTGAACTCCTAACTCCATATAATTATGGTTCATGGAGAAAATCAATATGGAATTATCTCATGGGTAAAGGTTGTCTTGGATATCTAAAGAAAACTATTCCTCAACCTACTAATGGTGAAGAATTGGAAAAATGGGAGCTTGATCATGAGAAAAAACTTCAATGCATATGTTCATTAGTCTCATTTGGTCTAAAATTTCATGTTGAATCATGCTAAACACCTAAAGAGACTTGGGAGACTTTTGAGAAATTTTATGGTAAAATTGATAAGATTAGAGGATATCAGATTGATAATGATTTGATGAATCTTGATCCTAAATTTTTTGACCAAATCTAAGACTACATTGCAAGGTTAAACAACTAAGAACACAACTGAAAGATTGCAATATTGATAAGGAGGATTTAAAATTGATTTTGAATGTTTTATCCAAGCTTAGTTCTAAGTATTCAGTGTTTGTTTCAAGCTTTCATGCCCATTGAATTTCTATGGTAGCATCATATGTTGATCCTACATTTGATGACTTTGTAAATATCCTAATCCAAGAGGAAGCAAAGTTAACTCATATGGGTCTCATCAAGTATTCTAAGTCACAAAAATTATTGCCTAGTGAGTCAAAGGTACAAAAAGAATCAGGGAATCCTAAAAAGAAACAAAAGAATATGAAGCCTCCCCCTCTAATGGGAATCATCTAAGAAGGATAACCTTCATTTGTATATTGTAAGAAAACTAGGCATTATAAACATCAATGTTATTCAAAATAGATTGATGAGTTGAAGCATTTTCTTAAGAAGAATCAAATTAATTTTCCTTCATTATCAAAATTTTCATCTTATTCTTCATCATCATAAAATTCCAATCGACATAAAGGACAAGAACTTTTTGTATTTGTCTATTTTGAGTTAGAGAGGTGGATACTCGATTCAAGAGCCTTACATCACATGGCTTCATTAGAGAGTATGTTCGCTTCATTTGAAAATTGTTCATCACCACACATCCTGATGGCTAATAAAACATATGTGTGTTTTTGGAAAGGGGTCCATTGACATAGATGAAAAATAATTTAATGATGTTCTTTGTATTCCTTCATTTTCAAGCAACATCCTTTCTATCTATCAGATCACACATGGTGGAGTAGGTAGGAGTGTTGAGTTCACACCAAGTTTTGTCATAATTTGATATTTGCATAAAAAAGATATAGTTACAGTTGGGGATGTTGATCACCAACATCAAGTCTATACCTTCTCACATTTTTCTCCTAATGATTCAATAGATGTTCATATTGAGGCATCTTGTGTGGACATTGTTGAGGAGATTCAGTATGGTTATTTGAATCTTGGTATTCTTAATAAGGATCTAGAGATATGTGTTGATAATCCATCTCATTTATCTACTATTGTACCTGATGATGCTTGTGATTCCATAGTTTTGGCTCCTTGTGATTTAGTGTAGTAGGAAATACATCGTCTTGTAGAGATGGCTACCTGGTATGAGTACTTGATAGATATTTTTGGTTTGTTTTTTGAATCCCACATTTCATATTTGGGAGACATCATTGATTGCATTCATCTTCTCTTTGATGGAGATGATCCTTCTTCATTTTTTGTGAGGGAATACTTTGACCCTCTTGTTCATTCTCCACATGATCATTCTTCATAGTTTGACATAAGTGTGGATTCTTTTGGACAACATTTGGAGGAGACTTCTTTGTCTTTAGAGGAGGTATATTTGTCTTTATATTGTGTTCTACAATTGTTTCTAGGATATTCTCGATTTTCCTCTTCCGTAGTGTGGCCTAGAACACTTGTTTGGAGTGTGACAAATTTCAACATTGATGTGGAGACACTTGAGAATTCTTCAAAGAAACCATCCATAATTTTTCTTCCCTTATCTTACTTTCAAGAATGGAAAGATATTTTGCATACCATCTTGGTCTTGTTTCTTCCTAAGGGGAGGAATGTTGTTCGACGCTATTGGATCATCTTTAGTAATCAATGTCGAGTATCTACAATAATTGCATGAGACTCAACATTGAGGAGGGTTGCATGGTCTCTCTTCTTCTAGTCTCTTATGGGAGGGTATTTGTCCTCACATAGGAGTTTGTCCTTCTCATTCTTTATTGAGATTATTTTGTTTTCATCTCTCTTTTTGGGAGGAGTTTTGTCCCACTAGTTTTTCTCCTTTTCTCTGCTTGTGAGAGATTACATTTGTACATGGATACCTAACATGGCCTCATAGTTTGGATCCATCCTTGTATCATTTTCATAATGATATACTCCCTAAGTTGTAGTTAAGCGGGTTTTTGGTGTGAATAAGTGTTTACCTATCTAGTCATCAGTGGATCCTATTTACATGTTAAGTTTACTTAGGTCCTAGTTTCTTTTTCTAGAATTCTTAGTTGTTTAGATAAGATCTTATCATATCTTATCTAGTTGGATTCTATTTAATATTAGGTCTTAGTTTCTTCTTGAGCTTTCATGAAGTTCCTAACTCTTGGGTGGCTATAATCTTCAGCCAAATCATGTACGGTGTAGAGTATTCTATACCAACTCTCACAGAGGATACCCATTAATCATAGGAAGACCATGGTTAGCCACAAAAGGTGCATTTATTAGATGTAGATCTACAAATATGATCATTTAAAATTTGAATAGAACAAAAAAAATTGGTCCTCTATCCACCTACACAACCTCATGCTGACTTGGAACAACTTGTCTATCCAAATCTAGAAGATGTTGACCAAAATTCTCTTTAGACACTCATGAAAATTAAATTAAACCCAATGGTTAATATTCAAGATGAATATGAAATTCTTTAGAATTTATACAAAATTCTTATGGTATGGACCCACAACAATACCAATGTCTAGCATGTTTGAATTGCCTGTTGCATAATATTATACCTACAAAAACCTTTAAATCTACCTAACAGTTATTCCATACATTACATCCTTATAATTGTAATCTTAATTTATCAAGGCTAGATGTTGCTTCTATATGAATTCTACAATACTAATGGAAATATCACATAGCAAAACACTTAATATCAATAATCAATTAACAGTTTTATAATAGTCTGAATTGTTGAAAATGTTGCAAGTGTACACAACAACATTTGCTTGAGAATACCATGACATGAAGGGCATAGATCCTAATATTTGTATGCACATAATATACATCAATGAGGGATAAAAACTAGTAAGATAATCACAACAAATGATGAACCCAACTATAAGAGATATAATGAAAACATAGTTGTCAAAACTATTGGATGCAGTGTTCATATATCCAATATCATACAATTAGCGGGTTTCCCCATTGGTAATAGTAGATGTTAATAAATATTTAACCAGCTCCCTTCGGGTTTATTTTTCCATGCGTCAGCCCATGCATCGCAGGGTTTGCTCGCCCTTTTATCTAAGTTTTCCTCTATTGCTCCACGTGTCTATTCCTCACAACTCTGAGTCCCGAATTTCCTTTTGCATCCCAGGAAACTCCGTTGTGCTTCCACGTGTTGCGGCTGTGAGATACTTTTAATCATGTTTTCTTGCTGCCTCATCGGGCTACAAAATGCTACCATGAATCCCTCATTCCTAAAGGGTTTTGGTGGGCCCCATGGTTGCTAACTATGGTGTATACTTGCTATGTGTCTGCCATTCGCACATCTTTCAGCGCAGAGATGAATTAGCAATCGTGGGTAGTGAAATGATGCCACGCGTCTCTTCTGCACCTGTCTGGTATTTGTTCCCTCTATTGTTGATGAAGGCTCCACCCATTTGACACGTGTAGCATTAACGCAAGTCCTCAATGGCAAAGGAGAAGAGGTTCATATGGGAAGCAAAGGGCTACCACGTGCCTAACCAACGGATCTCATATGCAGGCGATGGACCGGATGAACCGAATAATGCTATTGGTCAATGCGTGTTATAATCATTTGCACAAGGGAGTGACACTTGTCTGATCGAGCCTTGTTGGGACCACCACTATCATTGCAGAAGATGCACTTGTGCCTGGAATGACTGGATGCTTTGTTTTGGATCGATCCTATTGTAATGGCCTTAGGAATATTATGATTTAGGCATCATTGTCGGGGATCGTGAAATATTTTTTGTTATTACTCTCTGAAGCGGTGGGAGGTTTTCTTGCTATATATACTTTTCTCTGTGAGGAGAAAAGGGTCCAAGAATTGGAAGGAAAACATTGGTTATAGTAAAAGACACTAGGCCTTTATTACTATTTTATTTGATTTCAAAAACTCTCAGACTGTGCGAATTGTTCGGCCTTTCTATTTTTCATGCTATTTGATCAAACTATGAACTGTGATGTTTATTGTCTTGACACTTCATTTGAGAACTTCTATATATCTTGGATGCAAGTTTTCTTACCTAGATCATGTCTAAGGACTCTTCTTGGCAGTAGGAATGTATGCAATGTTATTTTATGTCAATGAATGAATTGTCTATGCTATAATCTTAAGTCTCTGATGTTCTGGAACACTACAACACCTTTCAGGCCCTTAAATCTATGATTTATCGTGCCCATCATTAAATCTTGGTGCATCACCTTAGGTTAGACTTAATTTTATTATATCTACTTCCTTTTCCCTTTCCAAACCCCAATATAGAAGAAGTCAGCTTCTCTAAAAACCTAGAGGTTACTTAGATTTGTGCAAAAGGTCCCCCTTAAACTGATTTTCCCATATGGCTCTGTTACCTCATCAATTTTTGGCATCAACAGTTTGTTCCTTTTTCTGGCACACCCGGTGGGACCGAGCTTAAATGAAATTGTATTTTAGAAGGGTGTATGAGCCATCGGCCTGTAACTAGATCCCAAACCACAGGCAACCCCAGTTTACTAGTACCTACCCTAGGGACAATCCAAATCACAAATTAGCTGGTAAGCGTTCCATTCCCACTGCCCTTTCCTCTCACCATCTTGCCGGCCGCCAACAAAAACTACATGGCATGGGACATCGAAAGTCCCCTAGTGGCCCCAGTAGCACCCACTGTTTGGGGCGCTATCCCAGTTTCAGCCATGAAATCTATACCAAAGTTTACCGGAGACAGCTCAAGAACGCCAACAGAACATTTGCAGGATGTGGTGGATGTATGTCTGGTACACGAGATTACAGCACAAAATGTAGCCCTAAGGCTTCTCACCACATCTTTTAAAGGCAAGGCACTAGATTGGTACCAAACACTAACACCTAATTCAATTCACACCTGGGATGAGCTCGGAGATCTATTCTATGAGAGGTTCTCGAATGACGGAGATCATTCTTCATTGTATTATCAACTATCTGTCATAAAATGAGCCCCTCAGGAGGCTCTGACGGACTTTAATGCCTGATTTCACACAAATTGGCAGAGGATTCCTGTTACCATACGCCCGACTCCTGAGTTGGCATTTATATTTTATCTAAAGTCCATCAACTCTGACATTTCTATGATGATCAAGTCTTTGGGGGGATCTACTCTACCAGATGCTTATGGTATCACTATCAAATCTGAGAGTCATTTAATAGACTACGTAAAATTACCTCCTCAACCTATTATGCTGATATTTCCTGAAATATCGATCTTTGCGCAAGAGGTTGCACCAACTTGCGCACCGACGACTAGCCAGTCAATGTGGCTTCTACATCAGGTTCTTCCAAAGATTAAATGAGTGAACTTAAAGAGATATTGCGAACCATGGCAAATGATACAACTACTATTAAGCGGAACCAATCAACACCTCTGAAGCATGCATATCAAAACTATCAAGGCGGGCGATCTTCTTATCAGCAAAAGCAATACCAGGGAATGCCTCACACTAATCCACCAACCCTGACTACAAACCAAATAGTGTCGGTGCCTACTCCGCTAACAAGCGCATCGCTAAGCTCGAGTAGGGAATTATCTGCAAGGAAAAACAACCTTATTGATGATATCAATCCATGGTGTTTCCCCTACAGCAATGTGCATATGCCCCGGAACTGTCTGTGTGGCAACTTACAACAAAAGGTGGCGGAGCAACGCAGCCAAAGCGTGGCACCAGAACATGGAGGTTATATATATGCCTCACCACAAATGGAGAGTGCGGTCCTTACCACACAAATGCAAGGAATGTCTTTAGAACAAGAATCTGATATTGCTTCTGATCATGCACTCTTCTCCTGGATGGAGGAAGAAGAAACAGTGTTTGCTAATGATGCATTCATATCCAAAACACCACAAGTGCAGTCTAATTATAACACACGCTCAAAGAGGAGATTCACCGGTGAGTCAGTTGTTTCGCATCCAGCCAGCCTGCAACTCAAAGGCGTTTCCAATCAGATTCCCAGTATTTCAACCGTCCCTTCACCTTCTCAACCACGAAAGGAAATTATTATAGCAAGAACCAAGGAGCAGAAACCTCTGAGTTTGTCACCTTTTAATGTGGTAGAGCAATTGAAGAAATCATTCGCTAATGTGTCTCCATGGGACATTCTAGCTATCCTAGAATAAAAGACGCTATTACAGAAGGCGCTTCAAGAAGAGGTCAACCTAGCACCAATAGAGTCATTTTTCGGTGCAGATGTTGTTTATCAAATACCACCAGCTAAAGTCCTTACAAACAATACAAAGGAATCCCCTGCCAAGGACAGGAATAAGTTGAAACCTCAACCCTTCTTGACTCTCATTATAGGAAAAAATTTATTGCACAACGCTATGATTGATTCCGGAGCTAGTACCACGGTTATGCCTAAAGAGATAGTCAAAGCTTTGGGACTCAGCTAAAAACCTATGAAAAGAGGGGTAATGCAGCTTGATAGGAATAAAGTTGAAACCATAGGTGTCATCAAAGCACTTCCTTTAACTCTATTTGCTTGTCCTAGTATCACGGTCCCGCAGGACACGGTGATCATAAATGTTCCTCCTATGTTTGGTCTTTGTCTATCTCGAGAATTTACTTCAAGGGTGGGCAGATATCTATCCTTGGATTGGTCACATCTGATACTTAGAACCAAACACGATGCAAAAATGAAAATAGAATCGAAGGCTTTACATTCTGAACATGTAGTGGATGAAGCCTTGATCAATTTTGAAGCCACACATACCTCTATCACCAAGCAAGAAATGTATTGCATTGAATTGCTAGAGGAAGAGAAGGTGAGCGAAGATCAGAATGATAAAGAAGATGCTCTGTTGAGTGAACACATAGACAATGATCCTTTCGGCAATTATCATGCTATAGGATTGGGCACATATGTAATTTATGATGAAGACCAAGTGCTTCCGAGGGTCGCCAAAGAATCTAAAGGTAGCCAAGCAAATGAGCTATGGACACTATACTTTGACAGAGCAAGAAGCAAAGTGGGTGTTGGAGTAGGGATATATCTAATATCCCCACAAAATGAAAAATTGTTGAGGTCTTTCCGCTTTCATTTTTCATGTTCAAACAATGAGTTGAATATGAAGGATTAGTTCAGGGTTTAAGCCTTGTGGAACGAATGGGAATTAAGCAATTAGTTGTGTTCGGAGATTCTGAACTAGTAGTCAACCAAGTCTGAGGAATTTATGTGGCAAAGAATGTCCGCATGAGATCCTATCGGCACCGAGTCTGGGACCTGATTGATGGTTTTGAAGCTTTCAACATTAAGACTATTCCCCAAGGAAAAAATAGCAACACAGATCACATGGCCGTGATTAGTGCTCAGTTTGATCCTGTCTTTGACCTTATTCATACTAAACATTCAGTACGAGTACTAGTCTGACCAGCAATTCCCGACAATGATTAGAGTTGGCAAGTTTTTGAAAGTGATGAACACATCGCCTCATTTATCCAACACTCAGGGGAGTTCGCCGATTAGCTTCAACAAAAGATTGCTGAAGCTTATGAAGGAAAAATTATGCAGCTCAAATCTAGTAAACTTCTGAAAGGATTGGTTACTCTTGAAAAAAAATTTGATTGTGATGATGCCCGAAATGATAAACAGAATTTTGTAGTAGAAAAAAGTGATTATGTGGACCTTCAGGCCTCCAATGGTAGGAATCTCTGAGTCGGTAAAAATGTCCCACACCATGATAAGGAAAGACTCATCAGTTTCTGCAAAAAATATGGAGTAGTGGCCTGGTCCTATAATGATCTGGAGGGATATGATCCTGACATCATTCAGCACACTTTGAGCTAACAGAAGGTGCAAAACTATTCCAACAGAAACAAAGGCCCGTCAACCCTAAAATTAAAGCCCTAATGGTGCAAGAGCTAACTAAACTCATTGAGTTGCGCATTGTCTTCCCAATCAACCATAGTACTTGGGTATCGAATCTTGTCCCGGTCTGAAAGAAGAATCGAGATATTCATTTATGTGTGGACTTCTGAGACCTAAACAGAGCATCCTTAAAGGACCACTATCCACTGCCTTCAATGGAGTCAATCCTACAAATGGTTGCAAGATCGAAAATGTTTTCTCTACTGGATGGTTTCTCCGGCTATAATCAAATCTGAGTTAAAGAAGAGGATTAGCACAAGACTACGTTCACCATGAAGTGGGGAACATTTGCATATGCTAAAATTCCTTTTGGTTTATCCAATGTAGGGGCAATATTCTAGCGGGCGATGGACATCGCATTCAGCGAACTAATCAATAAGTTTATTCTAATTTATTTGGATGATCTTACTGTGTTCTCTAAATCTAAGGATGATCATTTTGATCACTCAGAATTAGTTTTTCAAAAATTCCAAGAGTTCAGAGTTTCCCTAAACCCGAAGAAATGTGTATTCGGAGCACCGCAGGGTAAGTTGTTGGGGCATGTTGTATCTAAGGAAGGGGTTTCAATTGACCCCAAATGGGTGAAAGCTATTAGGGAGCTTCCCCTTTTGGTGAATAAAAAAGGTGTCTAGTCCTTCTTAGGCAAAGTAAATTTTGTCAGCAAGTTTATTCCCGATTTCGCGAGAATAATTAAGCCGATCACCCTGATGCTGAAGAAAGATCAGACATTCAAGTGGACGACCAAAGCTCTGGAAGCTTTCGAAAAGGTCGAGGAAGCTATTTCCACAGCTCTAGTGCTAGTTAATCTAGATCAATCCAAGGATTTTATAATGTATGCATTCAGTAGTAAGTCTAGTATTACTACTATCCTAACCCAAAAGGATGACAAAGAAAAGGGGGAACATCCAGTAGCGTTCTATTCCTGGACCCTGAAGGAATATGAGGCGAATTATAATTTTGTTGAAAGGTAGGCCTTTAAAATAGTGAAGGGACTTAAAAAGTTTCGACATCTAATTTCCTACAACAAGGTGTTGGTGTATGTCGCACATTCCAGCGTGCGTGAATATATCATGGAAGGGGAGATCATAGAAAAAAAGGGCTAATTGGATCACCAAGATCCTTCAATATGACATTGAAGTCAAGCCTACTAAAACTATTAAAGGAAGAGGATTGTGTGAGTACATGGCATAGAACGAGGAGGTACCTTTCGCAGAGGAGCAACCGGAGCTCGTCTTGATAAATGAATTAGAATCGGAAGGCGGTTGGCTGGCTGATAGAATGAGATTCATGTAAACCAGAAAGTATCCGCCAGGTCTCTCATCCCAAAAAAGGAGATACTACTGACTGCAAAATTGCGGATATACACTAATAGAGGGATTCCTTTTCAAAAGGAATTTCAATGGTGGTCTCCTGCGATGCATCAGTTCGGAGTAGGCAAATAGGATCCTTGACGCGTTTCATAATAGCATTGTGGGTGGACACTTCTCTGCTAAGACTACCGCCATTAAAATCATGCATGTTGGTTACTACTGGCCTACACTTTTTAATGACTCCCACTCTATGGTAAAATCTTGCAGAAAATGCCAGTTCTTTACTGAGAGAAGGAAGAATTCCACAATGCCCCTCAAACCCATAGTGGCATATGAACCATTTGCGCAAAGGGGCTTGGACTTCATTGGAATGATCAACCTGATTTCTAGCACCAGAAACAAGTGGATTCTGACCACCATGGATTACTTCACAAGATGGACAGAGGCTATTCGGCTTAAGAGCACAACAGAAACATAAATTTTAGATTTCCTTGAAGAGTTGATGACAAGGTTCGGTCCTCCAAAAACTATCATTTCGGATAATGCCAGAGCTTTCTTAGGCACAAAGGCATGTCACTTTGCATTAAAGAATGGAATATTCCTCAAGACATCATCAAACTATTACCCATAGGGAAACAACCTAGCAGAGTCAACGAACAAGAGCCTAGTTCGACTCCTTAAGAGAATTGGTTCAGAATACCAGAGGGAATGGCATAAAAATCTTCGAGCAGCACTCTGGGAAAACCGCATAAATCCTAAGAAAGTCCTTAAGACTTCACCTTATGAGTTGGTATACGGGAAAGAGGCGTTGTTACTTGTATCTATGGAGATTCCGGCACTCCAATTGTTGAAATCTCTTGAGATAGAACAAAATGGCACCATGGAAGTTCGGCTTGTCGAACTGTTAGAAGTACAGGAAAAAAAGGAAAATTCACTAATAGCCATGACAAATGGTCAACAAGTGGTCAAGTGATAGTTTTGCAAGAAGGCTTTTGACTAAATTTTAAAGTGTGGAGACTTGGTACTAAAGTATGATGAAAGGGCTGCTAAGCCAGGTCAGCACAGTAAATTTGATAGCCTATGGGAGGGCCCCTTTAAAATCATTTGATGCAAATAACATAACGCTTTTGAGCTAGAAAATATGGAACAGGAACCCTTAGGAATCTCGATTAATGGGATTCATCTTAAGATGTTCCATTAGGTACCGAGCTCTATTTTTGTACATATGTGCATAGTGCTTTTATTTTATTTTTGTTTCTTTGGCCAGTCTTTTTCGAAATTAGTTTGTGCTTCTGCGAAATTAACCCATTATTACGAAGGGTGAAATGCCAGGATTGCTTTACACAAAACACACCTATGTGTGGATAAATAACACATACGCTATAAAGAGCCCATAAAACTGAAATACAGAATGAAGGAAAATGCATGGGTTTTCTTTAAAAGGATATATATCTATTTATATATATTCTTTACATTGTAAAAATGGTTGGGAAGCCGTAATCCAAAAATTTACAAGTATTCAGGCTACTATATATGCAATATGATACCCTTTTTTTGGCTTATATACAAGCTATAAGGCAGGTATTCTGAGCAGCAACAAGAAATAGAGTAAACAAGGAGACATTTGTTGAGAGAAAAAAGGGGGTTTTCATCCAAAAGCATGGGAGGCAGCAATTGACGCATTAATAGTAGCGTCCACCTCTTCCTCATCAACAGGTTCTTCGGTAGCACTGGCAGCATCATTCGACACAACCACCATTGGCGGGGGAAATGCTAGGATACTAAAATTAGTATACCAATCTAAGTCATAGAAGGGTATTAGGTTGTAGATGCAGAACAGGAAATGTAAGGCCTAGGTAACCCTTTGATGATGTTCGTCGCATGTCTAAAGGCAGAATCTACTGAGAAACGGCAACCAAACGACTACAGCTTCTTCCTCGATAAAGCGACGGAGGTCGCTGGCTAATGGCAGACCTACTCCATAGGCGGCATGAGCAACAACCTCACCAAGACCATTCAGGTATTTTTTTGGAAACAATTGTTTAACAAGTTTCAGGATAAGAGGCCGAGGGACGTTGATGTCAAGCATGGACGCCACGAAGTGCGAGCATATGTCGGTGTTCACCCAATACTTGTCCTCATATTCTATGCAGTCTTTACCCATAACCCACTTTATGGCTATCAGAACCAAAGAATGCTTATTCTTGGTCATATGTTTCAGCCTCCTAGTCGAAACCTCCCCTAGGAATGTCGTCTGCGACTTATATGAGGTTAAATGAACCAGAGCGTCCATAATTCTAACACTATTCCTATGCTTTTGAGCTAATGCTGAAATTTATCTATCACCTAACCTATGAGAAGGCTTGCTTAAAACTCTGCTACCAACCTATCACTGCTCAAATGCTAAGTATGATTTCCTCACTACTTACTGGCCTATTTATAGAAAAAATGACAAGACGCATGCTAATCTGTTTCGAGAAAATGTGATAATAAGCTAGTTTCCAACTTGAAAGGCGTGCCTGCATTTGCTCACATTTCTAGGCCAGTTGCATCTGCGAGGGTACAACTCAATGTGTTCTAGTATTAATATGAGCTAATTAATTAGCTTTAAAAAGGTGGCGCTCATTGACAGTAAGACGTATGGTCGTAGGCTATTGTGTCACCTCAGAAACGTTTCCCAGAGCCCAAGGTGATATTCATATCTTTTCAAGTCGTGATCGTTTGCTTTGGCATAATCATTTCGGCCAAGATATTAGTTAGCAGTGTATGCTAACGCAAGGTTAGAAAGAAAATAGTCGGCTCAAGTTCCAAGGGTATCATAGCGTATCACATGATTTTCAGACGCAATAATGAACTCTGATCACCTCAAAATGGAAAGCAGTTCATTTTGCACGAATTGCAAAATTAATGGTACATGCCGAATTAAATGCAAAAGGCATGCTTTTGTCTACCACCTTGAGGAAAGATTGTCAAATATTGCATGAAAAGGCTTAATATTTCAAAGTCTTTTCACAAACGCCAAAGCTAAAAGTGCAAAGTTGTTCTTCTTCTGTGTATCTAGAACCGAGGAAGATTGCAGAGTCAAGAACTTGCGGAGATCTTCACCCAAAGAAAAATGTCGGAGACTTCATCTCAGCCAATGCAAGAAGAAATTAGCCAGGAGTTGTTTATAGCTATACATTCTTTAGAGGAGGTATACGTCTATGAGGATGTGGTGTATGCTACACCTAGTATACCCAGCAAGCCAAAGAGGGCCTATACACAAGAGCTGAAAAGACCCAAGGATTGTAGAAACCAGAAAAAGGTTGAAGAGAAATGGGATAATGTCTACGATCCACGACTCGCAAAAAACCCTAAGTCCCTAAGAGAGGCAGCCTGCACAAGGTTGACAACACCAAAGGCAGACCAATCTAGGGTGAAGAGAATTTGGTATAGTGGTCTCCCTCAATACATGGTCTCACTGGTGCACTACTACCCGAAGGTAGTTGATGCTGCTATCCAGCATTATAACCATGATACCCACTACATTGAAAGCTGCAACTTAAGGGTGCACATCACTCCACAGGCCATCTGGCACATGCTATGCATCCAAGACCCAAGTAAGAGAAGAGAGAATATTGAGTCTTTTTACCCTAGAAAAGGAGAGAAAATATGGAAGAGGATGAAAATGAACTCAGAGTTCTTGTTGGAGGAGACTGGTAAGAAAAGCATCCCAGCCACTAAACTACCAAGTATTCCATTGTCACGCGGTGCATTACACGATGATCTAAAGGATGCCATGTCCATGCTAGCTTTTGTGTGCGGTCGAGACTCTGATGAGAAGGTGGAGACTTTTCAACTAGGACCGGCATTACAATTTCACAAGCAGCATGATCTCTTCTGGTATGATTTTGTTGAATTTATGGTAGACGAAATTATACGAAAAATAAAGAATTACCTGGCAGAGAAAAAAATTAGGTTTCTTTCTTTCCTAGTCCACATGTTTCTACATCAGAACCTAGATTTCTTCGCCCGGTATTTTTTGTTATCAAATTTTTATGAGAAAAATAAAAGGAAGCCAATGTCCACATGGACGCCTTTTCTTTCCACATCATATGATTATTATGAATTTTTGGACTATTTCATAGCTCCAGTCTTGCAATGATTTAATCAGAAAGGGTGACATAATTAGGCTCGAGAAGGAGCAGACCAGATATATGCAGAGTTTCACTACCACTTGTGACTGGTTCTTAGGCAAGGATTTCAAGATTCTCTGGATGTAGGGCTTTACTAGTAAACATTTCCTGCTTCTAGCCTGTGTCACAAATAGGGTTCTCACACTGAAAATGTTTCAGCAGGTGTGTATCATTTATTTTACCTTCTGTAGCAACAAAAGTGTCAAGAAGAAGGGATTCTTCTCTTGTCCGAAGAATTTCAAGTTGGTAACTCTGATAAAGAAATAATCGGACCAGTTGTTGGAGGACAAGCTGGCTTATCTAGGGTTGGTACTAGTAAATGATAAGTTGGAATACAACCCTTTCGATGACTTGATGAAGCCACACATGAGAGTTACCCATGTTCCCCAACCTTACTGGGAGAAGCGGCGTAACCCGTGGGCAGACAAAGATGAAAATTTTGTTGAATTGGCATTATCCCTACCCAAGATACTAGAGGGTCATGGCACAAGTTCTACTTTGTTGTGGCAGTGGCCCAAGATAATGTCCTCATAGAGCATGTCATGTACAATAGGTTGAAGAAGGATGAAGAATAGACTAAGGAAAAAATAGAGGCTTTCTAGAAGTATCGCCAAGAAATAGCACAATTGGATGCTCCTTACAACAATCTGAAGGATGACCAAGAATTTGAAAGATGGTGGAAGGAGGGCCACCCCATCCCGAGCTCTAGTATTAATAGGAGCGGAGACCTGGAGGAAGAGTCTGAAGAGCAAGAAGAGGAAGCAGCAACATCAGCCTCGTCTGTGCTGAAAGTAAAAGGCTACAGATAGCCCACCTATATGGCCACGAATGTGCGCTTTAATATATTAGGGGCTTGCATACATTCACTTGGGTTGCTAAACTAACCAGGTTATCACTGCATCAAACGGAGATGATTGTCAAAGCTAGAGAGACCCCACCTACGAAACGACAACGCACGGAGAGCATTATCAGAGAGGGTTCGCAGGAACCTGCCAGAGACAATGTGCTTATAGCTAGCCAAGAGCCTAAGGCTGAGGAGGAGTTGCTGACGATTCTAGAGCCGCCATCAACCAGTCAACGGGTAAAATTCACTCCTTCCCTTACCTCTCATTCCTTGGTATCTGCCTTTGCCTCACTGGCGATCCCTACCATAAGTACTGGCCCTCTGCCTTCTACTTTTAGTTTGATATATTCAGTAGGCTTCACCTAGTTTTCGCAAACCACTCCGCTCATCTTTCCTCCTTCGCGGATCCTTACACCTGCTGCTACCACTTAGACTTTCCTCGCCTCGCTTTCAGAAAGCATTCCCCTTGCGAGTACCCCTTCTTTTTCCATTATTATTGCAGATCCTCTTCCATTGCAATAGGCTGACACCCCATTGACAACTCCTCCATTGTCCCAGCCAATGAGCCTTACGGTTGATTCCCCAATTCAGTCATTATAAATGATTAGCCATGTTGTTGGTTCTCAAACCAAACTATGGAACGTGCCCCACTTCTCCCCACAAACTATCACTCTCCAAAAGAAAAAAAATGTCTGCGCCTATGAAAGTTACCTATCCCTATGCCCTGCCTTCTGATGCTCCTTTCGCAGGTGGACTAGTTTCATCACCAGCCGAATTCATAGTACAAATAGATTGCAGAAAAGAGGCATGCACAAATAGAATTAGAAAGCGCGGGGAAAAAGATGACAGCGCTTTTGTTGAGCCAAAAGTATAGGCTCTTTATGATGAGGCCCGACAAGAATTGAAGTTCGCAACCATGTACCCGCGGGTAAGCAAGCCTCAGGGAGAAATGCAACTAGAAGACTATGAGATATATGTTGTAGGACTCGACATAAAGGTAGCTCGACCGTAAGATAAAGTTGAAATCATGGAGGGAACGCAATAGGTAGTCACTTCTGATTTCCTTAAAACTGGTCGCCAGCTAAAGAAGAAATTAGATGAGCAGCTTAAAGCAGCAAGGGAAAGGGTTAGTTTTCTGGAGAGGAAAAAGAAATCCTTAGAGGTGGATGTTTCTCGTATGACTGAAAGGGTGCTGGCAGCAAAGGATGAGAGGAACAGACTTCAGAGAAAACTTGCGAAGACTCAAGCCACTGACCCTGCCGCTATAAAGGAGTTGTGCTCCAAGAATCAGGAGGCGAAACCGAATCTGCAATTGAAGGATGAAGAACTGGAGCATCTTCGCCTTGAGTATAGTAAAGGAATGGCACAGAGAAATGAAGCATTGGAACACCAACAGGCTCAATATGAGCAAAAAATACAAGAAAAAGAGGCTAAATTTAAAGGCCTAAAAGCTCAACTAGAGGAAGAACTCTGAGAGACAAAGTTTTCTATGAACAAGCACTTAGCAAATCACTCCCGAGCTGAGAAGAACTAGAATAAAGAAATGAGCAGCTCTACGGAACAGCTAGCATCCAAAAAAAAGAAAAGGGAAGAATTGGTTGAAGCCATTATTTCAAGAGATGTGGAGATTGATTCTCTTAAAGGATCTCTCTTGCGTCCCCCTACATAGCCAGATATCATTCCGCTGATTAGGAAATTATACATCTCTCACTGGGAAAAAATTAAATCCTTTTACCTAACACTGTAGCCTACCCTCTAATTCATAACCAAGGCATCAAAGCTGAGCCAGGAGGCCCATGATACGATTGAGAAGTTCCCACAGTTCATCTTGAAGAGGGTTCTGAGAGAAAAAGATCTGCTCATTAAGCTATACTCGGTCTTTGATGAGAGCCTTGCTGGAGCGGGTATTGAAAATCGGGATGCTGCTACTCAAATGGAAAATAAGTTCATCCATTTCCACTTCGACTTCCAGTGCACTGAAGCAGCCACGACTATTCTAAGTAAGAAATTAGATAGCATACGGGGAAGTTTCGCCAGTTTAAATGGGATGGGTTTATCATCCTAGTTCCTTCAAGATGGTTCTATTTCCACAGCCAAGTAGATTGCGGAAAGGATAGAAGAGAGGGAAGATGATCCAGAGGCTTTCGGGGATTTCAGTGATCCTCCCACGGCGACCGACATTGAGGGAGTGATTCATCCGCTCTCACAGCTACTATTCCATTGTGAAGCAGGGGCTGGTTTACCCAATGTGTTGCCTCACAAAGAAACTGTTGATCTAAGTGGAGCACAAGAGAATTTGTGCAACATGGTGAAGCCGTTTGAGGATGAATGGTCACCTTTGCAGGTGGCTCTTTCCAATCTCTGACTCCATTGACTAAATGAAATGTCACTCTAGTATGTGAAACCGGAGAAATTTTGGGTTCTCCGTTCCTTAGTTGAAACGCCCCTGATAGTTGCTAAAAGTTGTTAATAAATATTTAACCAGCTCCCTTCAGGCTTATTTTTCCATGCATTGTCCTGTGCATCGCAGGGTCTGCTCACCCTTTTATCTAAGTTTTACTCTACCGCTCCACATGTCTATTCCTCGCAACTCCAAGTCTTGGCTTTCCTTTTGCATCCCAGGAAACTCTGTTGTGCTTCCACGTGTTGCGGCTGCGGGATACTTTTAATCATGTTTTCTTGTTGCCTCATTGGGCTGCGAAATGCTACCATAAAGCCCTCATTCCTAAAGGGTTTTGGTGGGCCCCACGATTGCTAACTACAGTGTATACTTGCTACGTGTCTTCCATTCGCACATCTTTCAGCGTAGAGATGAATTAGCAACCGCGGGCAGTGAAATGCTGCCACGTGTCTCTTTTGTGCCTGTCTGGTAATCATTCCCTCTATTGTTGATGAAGGCTCCGCCCATTTGACACGTGTAGCATTAACACAAGTCCTTAGCAAAAAAGGAGAAGAGGTTCATACGGGCAGTGAAGGGCTGCCACATTCCTAACTAGTGGATCTCATATGCGGGCGATGGACTAGATGAACTGAATAATGCTATTGGTCCTTGCGTGTTATAATCATTCGCACAAGGGAGTGACACTTGTCTGATCGAGCCTTGTTGGGACCACCACTATCATTGCAGAAGATGCACCTATGCCTGGAATGACTGGATGCTTTATTCCGGATTGATCATGTTATAACGGCCTTGGGAATATTCTGATTCAAGCATCATTGTTGGGGATCATGAAATCTTTTATGTTACTGCTCTCCGAAGCGGTGGGAGGTTTTCCTGCTATATATACTTTTCTCTGTGAGGAGAAAAGGGTCCAAGAATTGGAAGGAAAACGTTGGTTTTAGTAAAAGACGCCAAGCCTTTATTACTGTTTTATTTGATTGCAAAAACTCTCAGACTGTGCTAATTGTTCGACCTTTCTATTTTTCATGCTATTTGATTAAACTGTGAACTATGATGTTTATTGTCTTGACACTTCATTTGAGAACTTCTATATATGTTGGATGCAAGTTTTCTTACCTAGATCATGTCTAAGGACTCTTCTTGGCAATAGGAATGTATGCAATATTATTTTATGTCAATGAATGAATTGTCTATGCTATAATCTTAAGTCTCTGATGTTCTAGAACACAACAACACCATTCAGGCCCTTAAATCTATGATTTATCGTGCCCATCGTTAAATCTTGGTGCACTGCCTTAGGTTAGACTTCATTTTATTATATCTACTTCCTTTTCCCTTTCCAAACCCCAATATAAACGAAGTCAGCTTCTCTAAAAATCTGGAGGTTACTCAGTTTAGTGCAAAAGGTCCCCCTTAAATTGAGTTTCCCATAAGGCTCTGTTACCTTGTCAAGTTTTGGTGTCAACAGCACCTAAGAAAGGAGGAAAGTGGAAAGTATGCATTGACTATAGAGAATTAAATATAGCCATAAGGAAAGATCATTTCCCTCTTCCCTTCATTAATCAGGTGTTAGATTCATTGACAAGGAAAAAGTACTTTTCTTTCCTAGATGGGTTCAGTGGCTACAATAAGATTAAAATAACTCCTAAAGATCAAAATAAAAAAACATTTACATGTCAATGGGGTACCTATGCCTACTTGATCTTGTTGTTTGGGCTATGTAATTCCCCTACAACCTTCCAAATGGTTGTTTTGAGCATATTTTCAAGTTTTTCCCATGATTCTATGGAAATATATAAAGATGACTTCACTGCCTATGGAAATTCTTGTGAAGAAGCATTAGAAAAATTGGAGAAGGTCCTTCAAAGGTGTCAAGATCACAATATCTCTCTTAATCATGAGAAATATTTCATGATAATGATTGAAGGAGTGGTTTTAGGACACTTTGTGTTAAGAAAGGTAATTCAAGTGGATCCTAATAAAATAGAAGTGATCTCCACTCTACCTAACCCCAGAAGCAGAAATATGTGAGAAGTTTTCTCGGCCATACATGATATTATAAGATATTCATTAAATATTTTAGTAAGATAGAAGCTCCCTTGCTTGTCCTCCTATCTAAGGACATTGAGTTTGAATGGACCACTTTCTACTAAGAAGCTTTTGAATCTCTTAAACATCTCTCACAAAGAAACCTATTTTGAGAGGACCTATCTAGATAGTTCCTTTCACATACATATAGATTCCTTTGACTTTGCTATAGGATTTTTTTTAGGAAAAAAGGAAGGTAATTTGGAGTATATTATTTACCACATAAGAAATATACAATTTTTTGAACTTAATTACACTATTGCAGAGAAGGAGATGTTAGCAATAGTCTATGGAATTAACAAATTCAAACACTATATTATTGGTTATCCTCTTTTGTTCATAATAATCATACAACAATCCAATACTTTATGAACAAACCATTGGTTGGTGGGAACATTATTAAATGATTATTATTGTTGCAAGAATTTGATATAACTATAACTATTATAGATCAACTGAGCAAAGCAGATGTGGTAGCTAATTTTCTCTCTAGGCTGAATATCAAAATATAAAAAGAAATTATGGATGATGACTCTTTTCCTAATGAACACATGTTTTCCTTAATAGTGCACACACCTTGGTATTCAAATATAACTAACTAGTTGGTTGCAAGTAGGACACCCCCACATCTTTCACCAAGAGAAAGGTGCCATTTAGTTGAAATTATCTTCCCATATTCTTGGGTGATTGGCCACTTATTCTACATAGGACCTGATAATATTATCTGGAACTGCATAAGGGAAGATGAATTTTATGATATTTTAAAGGCTTATCATGATGAGTTTTGTGGAGGACACTTTGCAGCCAAAAGAACAACCCTCAAAATCCTAAACACTAGATAATATTAGCCAACACTACGTAAATATGCAATCAAGTATACAAGAGTGATGCAAGAGCATCCAGGAAAATTGGCGATCTGCATCACCCCAAAAAATATTTCAAATTGATTAGTTGTTTCATTTTTGAAGTACAATTTAATTTTAGATTTGTGGTCTTTGGAGGTGAGTAAAGCAATGTTTTTGTCATTTCATTTGACAAAATGTCGGTTTTCTAATTTGCATTGTGATAGGTTGATACTTGTTGAAATTTGATTTTTCGGAGGTTGACTGTGGCATGTGAATTAGAATCAAAAATTGCTTGAGGTTTTTACTCTATTTTAATGTCAATAAGAGATAGAGAATCCATGCTTCATTTCAACTTATGGTTTGCGCATGAATTTAAATAAAAAATCAAATATTGGAAACAAATTCATTTATTTATTTTTAGTCCAAATGATAATATGGGAGCTTTAATTTTGAAAGAATCAGGTGGAGTGTAATGTGAAGTGAGAAGGTTGTGTGGGATGAGAAATGAATTGGAAAGAAAGATCAAAGTTTATGCAACCAAGAGGAACCATGATAGGTAAGAAAATAGATTAAAATAAATGAAATTTAAGAATGTTAGTGCTAAAAAAAGAACAAGAAATGAGTCACGTTGGAGGTGAAGAGAAGTCACCATTGAATAGAGAATGGAAAACCAAGGTTCACACATATAAGGAGGATGAAACAATGAATGAAAAAAATCAAAATAAAAAATAAAAAATGCTATGCATGTAGCAATAAGGGGTGTTTTTTTCCAAATAAAATATGGCAGACGAGAGACATCACATATAAAAAGAGAACCATGAATTAAATCTGCAAAGACACAGAGTTGCAAATAGAATTAAAGCTTGATTTTGTGTAATAGTTAGAGATTATATGAGTAATGGAAGTGCAGTATTAGAGGAACAGGGAAGTATGGGGTAAGTAAAACTATTTTAGATTTAAAATAGATAAAATAGCAAAGTAAATATGTGTGTAGGAGTAAAGGAGTTGCTTGGTGGTATGAGAGATTGATGATCATAGTCACAATGTAGGGAAAAGAAATAAAACATTAATGAATAGAGTTTTGGAGCATAAGATCAAATAATTTGGATATTTGAAATAATTAGATTTGTAGATTATTTTATTTATTGTAGCCAATGGAACAAGAATCAAATAAAAATTAATTCAATTGCTTCAAAATTTTGGTATCATTTAAATTGAATGTAATTTCAATTGTTTTCTTGGGATATTTTGACAGATTGAGAATATTTTTTGTGAACTATTGAATTGGAATTTAATTGAAAAATGAAACTGTTAGTTTAATTTGGGTTGGTTGTGAATTTCACCATTCTGATAAGGCCCATATAATTTAATTTGCACCAAAGGTGTGATCATTGTCAAAGGATGGGTAGACCTACAAAGAGTGATGAGATGCCATGCAACCACAATTGGTCAATGCACCATTTGATAAGTGGGGTCTTAATTTCATTGGACCAATAGATCCCAGTTCCAACAATAAAGAGTATAAATTAGTATGTAATGACTATCTAACCAAATGGGTAGAGGTTAAAGAATTGTAGTTTTATAGAGGTAGCAAATTTGCAACATTCCTATATGAAGAAATCTTCAGAAGCTATGGCATGCCTAGGGAGATAGTCATAGATCAAGAACCACAATTTACTTCAGATATGATTACCCAGTTGGTCAAGGAATATGAGATCAAATATATGAAGTCAACTCCTTACCACCCACGATCAAATGGGCAGGTGGAGGTTACAAATAGAGAAATTGAAGCCATCCTAACCAAGATAGTCAAATTGCATAGAAAGGATTAGACATCACAGTTACTAGAAGTTGGTTGGGCATATAGGATGACCTAGAAAAAGGTTAGCCTTCCCATTAGATTTGAACATAAAACACTCATAACAATGATGCAAATTGGAATGGATCTCTCTGAATCACAAAAAGGATAGACTACACCATCTCAATGCTCTAGATGAGGTACAAATGGAAGCATTCCATCATACATAAATTATGTAAAATTAAAGAATCAAATTGCATGACCAGTTCATCAAGAATAAATAAATTCATGAAGGGGACTACGCATTGCTTTATGATTCAATATATAAGGACCACAAAGGTAAATTAAAAACATAGTGGTTAGGTCCTTATGAAATAAAGAAAATATTTTAAAATGGAGTAGTACTTAAAAATGATTGACTCAGTCAAATTCTCTTTGATGGTAAATGGATACCGCCTCAAGGTCTACAAAAATTAATTGCATAAACAAAAGTTTCTACAACACTTGCAGTAAATATTTACACCACTCTCAAGATTACCATATTCAACATTGATTTTCAATCATGAAGCAACCACAAAATCATTCATTTCTACATCTGTAGATGAGTCCACCACCTCACCTACTGATATTTCGTAGGTATAATTTTCATTCAAAATAAAACTAAAAAAAAATGAAACACACATGCACACATACTGCATCTCTAATAAATCATACAACCAACAAAATCCATTCTAGATACATATGGCATCGTTACAAGAAATTCTTCTCACAAGACCTGTAGCAAATAGGACTCAAGAGGTGAATGAGCCATCAATAGAAGGGGAAGAGGAATATGTAACCTCTTCCCAAAAAATTTCTCACTTGCTTATAGAAATGATACACAACTAGAGCCAGAGATATTGGAAACCCAACCTATAGCCTCTGAGGCATAGCCCACAACATCTCTAGAATCTAAAACCCATGTTTCCATTAAAAACCATTTCATGCCTAAAATTCATAAAATAAAATATACACCTTCCTCCCCTACATCTAAAAATAAATATAAATGGAATATGTACCCTAAAAGGAAATCACACTGATTAAAAGAAAAGGACATTGTAGGATGAAATGCTCATTCTCAACAAAAAAAGGTTGTTATGTTGGATATTATTGCACTATGTTGTATTTAGTGTTGTCATCAATGTCAACCTATTTCAATCTATAGTGTGGTCATGTTGAGAAGGAGTTGTGGTATTGAGTAGGTGTTGTTGATGAAGTAGGTTCACTTGGTTTCCAAATGCTTTTGGGAAAATTTGAATAGAAAGTGTACAAGGTGATAGAGTTGTATTATGCATCGTGCTCTGCATTTCTTCATGGTTGAAGATGTGCTTGTGTGGTTTGGATATAATGTTCAAAAGTTTTCAAAGGTATTATATCTAGAGTGTCAAGTTTTGAATCGTGCAACAGTGGAAGATGTGTTTTGTTGATGTTTTTTCCAACAAAACCTTGGAATTCTATAAAGAGTAGCCAACCCTTATGCTTAAGGATCTTCAAGGTTAGTGTCCAAAGAACAAGCAAGAGTTATGAGGCCCTTCTACTCTTTGGGCTCTGTGAAACCTAGGAGGGTGATCCTTATCATGTTCATATGATATTTATTTGATCAAGAACATTTCTACACACAAATGGATTCCCATAAAGTGCAAATAGATGATATTCATTAAAGATTTGGAAGACCTTTAAAAAAATTATTATCTATTTCAAGGAATGAAAAAACACTTTAGATCAAGACATTGTAATTGAAAGTATTTTAATTCTCATTCTCGTTCCAAGCCCTTGGTCTGGTGCATTACTAACTTACTTATCTTTAAGATAACCTAATGAAAATATCAGTGCATCGTCTATTGGGATAATGGAGTCACATTTATAATTTATCAATAATACCTTAGTAATTTAACTCAATAATTGGACAATTGGTATACTACTTTGTAGTATTCAACTCACTGCATTTAAAACATAACTACTTACCAAATCTTATATCCTTTCCTCACAAACCTATGACCTTATTTTAGCATTTAATCAATTCTTTGAATTGAAGCAGAAATAAACTAGTTCATTCAATTTAAACAACTGAAGAAAAATGAAAGGATCATTAACCATTTCATTCATAATTTGTAAGAAAATTACACATGAGAGCATATATTTTAGAACTAATACTTTCTTCTATAAATGTTGCTACTGTAAAACCATTTTAAGATCATTACATCATGACTCATACCCTAGTCTCGTTCTTGATATATTCATCAGTTCATCTATTTATAATTTTCTCCTTTCTGAGCTTAGCTTTTCACCTAGACCCTTTTGAGACTCAAAACTTGAACCCTTGTAATCAACCTTGCAATCTCTTTTATAGAATAAGGGAGCAACAAGAAACGGGCTGAATTATAGTTACATTTCATTTTCATTTGACAACTAATTTCACCTAAGTTTGAGATATTCCCTAGACAGTTACATTTAATCATTTTAGAATAGGGGAAGGAAAAAGACAAAAAATCCCCATAACTAGTTGAAGCATACTAGTCAGCCTTCCAAAATGTGTTGTTCGTTGCTATCGTAACACCAAAACACCTTGTCCTTGTTGACCAAAGAAGATTCTCCATTAGTAGCCAAAGCAAAAACTTATATGCTACCTGAAAAATGTATACTCACCATCGAAGACATGGGGTTCAACAAATCTACCTCACACCAGCCCAAAAGATTTCCATGTCAGCACCAAAGACAAAAAATGATATACATGTTGAAGAGGATGATCTTGTTGCAGTGGCAATGGTGTCATAAAAAAAAAAAGGGGGCCAAGACACTAATCTGATTCATCAACATCAGAGTATGCTCGCCCACTTCATGTTCATGCTGAAACAGGAGGAGCTACCACTTCTTCCTCATCAAAATCATCATATGGAACTAAGGAAAGAAGGTAATGGCCATATTCTGGGTCAGTTTCTCCTCTAGCGCCTAAAGGGTTGCCTGAAACCTTAATAGGAGCATTGTGCCTCCCTAGACAAGCCTTAGGATACTTACTCTTCTTCTTCACTTTCTTCTTAGGCTTAACCAGCTCCTTCTTTCCAAACTTGACCAATTCTTCTGAAATGGTCCTACTTCTTAAATTATAGGTGCTATTGACCACACTTTTCTTATTCTTCCCACAGACACTTCTCTTGCCCCTTGGTGTTGCAGGAGCTACTGGTACACCAAGTTTAACTTCAGGAACATGATCTTGAGTTTCATGTAGGTTGAGCCTCCTAGACCTTCTAACTAGCTTGACTAGCTCACTCAGTTCACTCATCTCACACAAAACAAGACACAGACTGGAAAACCACCTTACAGAAAGACACCAGCCTATACCCTCAGAGTGTTTTTTGCAAGAAAGAAATCTCAAACCAACCCAATGCAAACCAACCCATAATACAATTGCGACCGATAAAACCCTTGCCACCCTAGGGAATTAAAACATGGCAGCTAAGTCATGCATAATTAAGAATAGAACACATATGCATACTCACTTATTTTACTGCTTCTATGATTATTCGCTCTACACTAGCACATTCCTCCTCCAGTATCAAAGCAATTATTTGACTCTTTGATAATTGCATATGGTGAGATAAATTGTAGGAAATCCTCATTAAGTGGAGTGATTTGAGCATGTAGCAATTAATGACCAACTTGGCTCATGCGAGCGAACAAAAAAATAATCGCTCGATATTTAATCTTGTTCGTTGATCATTTTGGATTTAAAACTTAATCAAGGATGCTCTTCAAGGATTGCCACTTGCTGTTTCATCCGTACTTGGAAATAGCGATGACATCCTGAAAATCTGCCACATAGTTATCCACATCTTGGCCACATTGTTTACAATTCGCTAGTTGTCACAGAAGTCCACTTATATCACCTCCAAACTTTGGTGACAAGAAATAATACTACATTGAAGGGAATATTCTTGGATATACACCCTATCGCTTGTCGCAGAAAAGCAATTAGACGGCTTAAATGTCTCGGCAAGGAGAACTTCCTAGTAATGCCTCTAAACAACCCGATCCATCGCGTATCACTATAATGAACTTGAAGTTGAAGATTTCTTCAGTGATGAGAAAATCTGGTGATGGGATGAAATTTAGACACGTGGCTATCATACCGTTCCCTTCCATTCACTTCCATTGCTCATCGCAGAAACTAGAAAAATTCTTGAAACATTTCAGTGATGGTGTGATACAAAAACATCACAACACCCATCACTCATCACTGAAATGAGACAAAAGGTTTGAATAACTTCAGTGATGGGCGATGCAAAGGGAAACCAAGGCCCATCACTTGTTGCTGAAATGAACCTGACAACAAAGACAACTTCAATGATGGACAATCACTTAAGTGATTAAGGATTTGCATGTGCAAATAAGATGTTTTGAAAAAGGGGGCATGCTAGGATGATGCATAAAAGGCCTCAAAGGATTCACACCATGCTAATTCAAAAATATAAAGGCTCTGTAAGGTCAATAAATTAACCTTAGCATAAAAGTATTTCTCACCTAGGCAACCAAGACTGGTAATTTCATGGAATCTAATGGCTCAAGAGGTTTTAACGTGACCGAGAATAGGAAAAAGGTCACTGACAGATAATAACATTGACAAGGGTTAAGACCTCAAGGGTTTTTAAGAGAGATCTTGACAAAAAAATCCCAATGCAATAATAGTGGGAAAAAACCCAAGTCCAGATACGTTAGACTGGCCAAATTTTATGGATTTTATAGATGGAACCAAAAAAAATTTAGGGGTTCCACCATGTCTAACAGTGTGTTGTCTAGGAGAAATGGAATTGCCTCTCATTTCTCTACGTTGAGGTTTCTTATCTTTTGGATTTGGGAATGTACTTATATTGCTTGCATCAACCTTCCCTTGGAGTGTTTGGTATTCAATTTTTCCGCAAGGTTAGTTAGTGAGTTGTATGTCTATGGTAGTGTGTTTGGTTGCACAGGATGATAGTATTCTCAGTTTCAGGTGGTTGCGATAGTGTTGATAAATATTCTAATGATGTTGGGATATTCCAGGATATTGTGTGATGTTGCAGCATGGTTCACAGGATGTTTCCAAACCTAGTGAAGAGTGAATTGATTGTTTGATAGTGTTAGTGAAGGTTTGGTCAACATGGCATGCTAGCGTTGATTGCAAAGATGGTTTATTATTTGTGGAAGCATGATGTAGTGTGTCAATATAGATTTGGGTCCTATTTAACCCTTAGTTTGGTCTACCTTCACTTCTTTCCATCGCAAAAGTGTTTGGTGCCAACCTATTTGGTGGTTGAATGTTTGAGGTGCATACGTTTCATTAAGGCTGACCTAGAGAAGATGTTTGAGGTCACAAAAGATATATAATAAAGGTTAATTGTAGGATGTAAGGTGTAATCAAGGGAAAATTTTCAGATTTAAAATGTTGAAAACAACAAATTAACTGAACCCTATCAAGCACCATGAAGCACAAACTAGAATGAAAATGCAAATAAACAAAGGAAATGCAAACCAATTTTCAAACTAGACTTGATTGACCTCCATGGCTCTTCTCCAGCTGGATAAGAATGCAAGATTTTGAAGGTTGATTGTTGAGGAATGTTGGTTGCTCAATTTAGTAGCATAACATTGACATGGGGATGATAGATGAATGACAATAGATAGAAATGGATGAAAGACTCAAGAATGATTTTGACAGCATAAGGATACTTGAAGAATCAACCCCTAAATGGCTTTTATTGAAATTGTAGTATGGAATAGGGTTAGGTCAAAATTAGGGCAAATGATAAAGATGAAGGGTTGAGATTGAATTATGAGATAATTCAATCAAGGGCCAAGATTAAATGAGATGTCAAGAGATAAGATTTGATGTGGAAGATAAGATTGGCACAGATAAAGAGGTTGTTGGAGAAATTAAATAATAAAAATTATTTAATTTAGGTGACCAATGAATAATTAAATAATAAAGATATTATTTAATTATAAAGGAATGTGACAAAAAGAATCATTTTGAATTAAATAATGATTTAATTCAAAATTCAAGTGAGTGGACCAAATTAAATAAATAAAATTTATTTAATTTATGAGAGAAGAGGCTAATGAAAAATTAAATAATTAAAAATAAATATTTAATTATAGTGGAAAGTGGACAAAAATTAAATAAATTAGAATCTATTTAATTTTAGAAAGAAGGGGACTTAATTAGTGATGTAATTAAATAAATAAAATTTATTTAATTAATCAAAGAGGAGAATAAAGATAAAAATGAATTAATTAAATAATTAAAATTATTTAATTAATAGAAGAATTATGACTTTAGAAAATAATTAAATAATTAAAAATTATTTAATTATTAAGAATGAAAGGGGCAATGTTGAATAATCAAGAGTTGCAAGCCTAAGACAATTTTATGTGTCTACATAAGGAAGCTAAGGTAGTGGAACAACTTCCTACACTAATCTTGAGAGGAAAATAATGCAAAAATTTTACAGATCTTTAACAGTTACCAAAACTTCAATAGAAATAAACACAAGTATCATGCATACTACAACACAATGATTTACGTGGGGAAAACCCTTTCGAGAGAAAACCCCACTCCAAAAGACATGCAATATATTATTTAGAAATAACATAGTACAATATACTTGTAGAGAAAGATTCTCATAGGAGTGTCACCACTCAAAGATCTAGAGGCAACATAGCTACTATTAGACTCTCAGAATACATCGCAATACCCAGTCATAATATAATTCCCTCATAAAATAGGGTTGCCTTCTAGGGAAAGTCAAGCTAATAAAATACCGATCATCAGATATGAGACATAATGATGAATGGTCTAGATTTACAATAACAAAATATAAATAAAATTTTCCTTTTGGGTGTGTTGCCCCCAAGCCCTCACCAGGGCGTGTTGCCCCTCGACCCTAACCAGGAGAATGATCCCCCCAGACCCCTTGTGGGGGGGATCCCCCCATGCCCCCCAAACCCCCCTGGGTCATTGTTGGTTGAACAATACCTTATTTAATTGCAAGGTTGAGACAAATTTTCTCAACAAATCTCCCACTTGTCGAACACCTTGAAAGGACAACGAAAGGGAGTCATCATCATCTCTTAATTGCTAGGGGTCGAAAGGCCCATAGTCTTTGAACGCCATCTAAATTTTTCTATTCTCACAATCTTAGTTAAATAATTAGCAACACCCTACCATATTTGACCATATCTCTAACAAAATGATACTATACATCAATGTGCTTGGTCCTGGCATGAAATGTTGGGTTCCTAGCTAGATATATCGCACTCTGACTGTCGCAATAAATTGTCACTGCACCTTGTTTTATTCCAATATTTGAACACAATCTCTTAAGCCAAAAGGATTTTTTACAAGCATGAGTAGTTGTCATATACTCTACTTTAGTAGTGGACAAAGCAACCACAACTTGTTGCTTACTCATCCAACTAATTGCACCACCAGATAAAGTAAACACATAAGCACTGGTGGATCTTTTGTTATCAACATCACTTGCCTAGTTTGAATCCACATAACCATGAATATCAAAGGAAATCTCATCTTCAGTCATATTATTGCAATAACATAAGGAATAATTTGAGGCACTACACAAATATCTAAAGACTCTTTTAACTACATCCCAATGAACTCTACCAGGATTAGACATATATCTAGAAAGAACTCCCACTGCTTGGGTAATGTCTGGTCTAGTACAAACCATAACATACATCAAACTTCCAACTACAATCTAGTAAGAAACTTTGCTCATGTCTTCCATCTCCGATGGGTATGTTGAACAATCTAAAATAGATAACTTTGTTCCAGCTGAAACAAGAACATGCAATGGTCTACAATTTTGCATATCAAACCTCTATAAAATTGAATTGACATACTTACTTTGGTCAAGCCATAGCTTTCTATTTACTCTATCTCTTCTAATTTCCATCCCAATAATGTGTTTAGTGTCACCAAGATCTTTCATTTCAAACTTAGCAACAAGTTGAGATTTCAGTTCTAAAATCATGCCTTTCCCTTTACCAATGAATAACATATCATCATCATATAATGCAATAAATAGGAAACAATCACCATCAATTTTATAATAAACACAATGATCTGATTTAGAAATCTCAAATCCCAAACTCAACACATATGTATCAATTTTTTGGTACCATATCCTAGGACTCTATTTTAAACCATACAAATATTTCTTCAATTTGAAAACCATTTTACTTTTACCTTTCACCAAGTAGTGCTCTGGTTGTGTCATATAAATATCCTCCTCCAAGTCACCATGAAGGAAATCAGTTTTCACATCCATTTTCTCAACCTCTAAATCATAAGAAACAACAATAGAAATAAAAAATATAATGTATGACATTTTTGCAACAGGAGAAAATATCTCACCATAATCAACACCCTCAACTTGAGAGTAATCCTTTGCAACCAACCTAACTTTGTATTTCTCAATACTTCCATCTGAACCAATCTTTTTCTTGAACAACCATTTACATCCAATAGGTTTTCGTCTTTCAAGCAATGGTACAAGATCCCATATATCATTCTTTTTCAAAGGTTTTATTTATTCATCCATAGCAATCTTCTAGGATTCTGCATCATTCATACCTAATGCCTCTTCTACTGATTTGGGTTCATCCATGTTAGTACTCAAAGAAAAATTACATCTCCAACCATTAGGCGAATACCTTTTAGGTGGTTGTTTGTGCCTTGTAGACCTACAAACAAGCTGAGTTGGAGGTTCTTCCTCCCCTTCTAAAGATTCAGAGCTAGATGAGCTCTCCTCAACTTCTTGTCTATCCATGCACCTTGATTCAACTTTCTCAGGTGTAGAGGGAAATTGAATCACATCTTCCTATTTACTTTGTTCTTGCTGCAATGTAACAAAAGAAGGCTTAGTTTCTCTAAAAATAACACTTCTACTATATATTACCTTTTATGCAGTAGGATCCCAAAGCTTGTATCCTTTCACACCATAGTTGTATCCAATGAAGATACATTTCACAATCTTGTTCTCAAACTTTGATCGCTTCTCCTTTGGTACATGTGCATATGCCTCACAACCAAAAACTCTAAGATGTATTAATGAAGGTTTATAACCTAACCATGCCTCTATAAGTATCTTATCAACAAGAGCTAATGTAGGAGACCTGTTAATTAGGTAATAAGCAGTGGCAACAGTTTCAGCCCAAAACCTTTGTTCTAGACCAACACCGCTCAACATACCCCTATCCTTCTCCATCAGTGTCCTTTTCATTATTTCTACAACTCCATCTATTGTGGAGAATACAAAGTTTTCTTCTGTCTATGAATACCAGAATCTTTATAGAATCTATCAAAATCATTACAAAAAAATCCACTTCCATTATCATTCCTTAAACATTTTACTTTCTTTCCAATCTACAACTCAACCATTGCTTTAAAGTATTTAAATCGACTAAAAACTTCAAATTTACTCTTTAGAAAGTATACCCATGTCCTTCTACTATAATCATCAATAAATGAAACATAATATGTGGATTTACCAATTGAAGGAACTTCTATAGGACCAAACACATCATAATGAATAAGATCCAATACACTAGAAGATTTATGAGAACTCAAGTAAAATTGAATGCAATTTTTTTTCCATAAATACAATGCTCACAGAAATCAAATTCAAGATTACAATTAGATAGACCTTTAACAAGATTTTTATTTTTTAGATTCCTTAGACCCTTTTCTCCAATGTGGCCAAGTCTTTGGTGTCAGAACATAGTTTTCTCTGCAACTAACGTTGATTTAGAAGAAAGAGCACCCTTGGGTACACAAAATCTATGACCATCTGCTAAATGTGAAACCCTCACTTCTTCCACAGACTTTATTTTCAAAGAAGTACTATTGCACTCAACAATGCATGTATCAAGCTTATATAATGTGTCATATTTGAGACCTATAGCAATCACCATAGCACCTTTGAACATCTTGCATCATGCATCAGAAAATACTACCTACACACCTACATCTATTAGTTTGCTCAAAAATAAAAAAAAATTGTGTTAAACCAACGATATGAAACACACCATTAATCCATTTTATTTTACCATGGCCAACAATATCTAAATGAATCATCACCCAAGTACACCTTACCTCCATCAAATTCTTCATATTCAAAAAATCAATCTCTATTAAAGGTCATATGAAAAGATGCACATGAGTCAATTAAACATGCATCATTACCTACATGAGTTGCCAAAGCTATAATGAATGTGTCACCATCTTCCTTCTCAAACTCAGAATCAGAATTAAATTTCTTCTTTTTCTTCTTCTTTTCTTCTTTGCAGTCCTTACAAACATGTCCAAGCTTACTGCAGTTCTATCAAATAACTTTGGACTTTCCAGGAGACTTAGATTTGTCATACTTCTCATTCTTCTTTCCTTTTTCCTTAGGTATTTCATGAACATTCAGGGCATCCTTGGCATTGATGGATACCTTCCTATTTTCTTCAAAAAGTAATGAACCCACATCTTTAGTCTTCAATATAACAAAAGTACTCCCAATAGCCATAACAAGAGAATCCCATGAATTAGGAAAAAAAACAAAGCAGGACCTGACATTTCTCTTCCTCATCCATTTTGACACCAACTGATGCCAACTGAGCCATTAGAATATTGAATGATTCCAAGTGGTTTGTAATTCTTCCACCCTCTTCCATTCTCAAGGAATATAATTTTTTCCTCAAGAAAATCTTGTTCACTAAAGATTTTTCTTGATACATCTCACCAAGCTTCTTCCATAGTTTTTGTTCAGAGGTCTCTTTATGGACATTGATTAAAACAAATTCTTCCAAGAACAATTTGATTAGACTCTTGGATTTACAATCCATAATATCATATTGAGCAGCTTGAGTGGGATTTGTAGGCCTTGAAACATTCTCATCAACAACATCCCATAGATCTCAGTCTACCAATAGATCCTCCATCTTCAGGTTCCACATTTCAAAATTATTTCCAAAAAATTTATCCACCTCTATTCTCCTCAATGAACTTTCCATTTGAAAATTCCTGCAACAAGATCACAAAGTGTCTTCTGCACAAGTCCCACTCAAATATAGATTAGTTCAAAAAACCCAACAACCCATAATTGAAACCAAAGGTGACTAGGCTCTGATACCACTTGTAAGGAAGCTAAGGTAGCGGAACAACTTCTTACACTAATATTGAGAGGATAATAATGCAAAACTTTTACAGATCTTTAATAGTTACAAAACTTAAATAGAAATAAACACAAGTATCATGCATACCACAACACAATGATTTACGTGGGGAAAACCCTTTCGGGAGAAAAACCCCACACTCCAAAATCCACCCAACATATTATTCAAAAATCACAAATATTACAATATACTTGTAGAGCAAGCTTCTCATAGGAGTATCACCACTTAGAGATCCAGAGGCAACACAACCACTATCAGACTCTTAGAATACATCACAATACCCAGCCGTAATAAAATTCCATCATAAAATAGGGTTTCTTTTTAGGGTAATTCAAGCTAATAAAATATCGGTCATTGGATATGAGACATAATGATAAACAATCCAAATTTACAATAATTAAATATAAATAAAATTTTCCTTTTGAGGGCACTACCCTCAAGCCCCCACTAGGTCGCGCTACCCCTAGACCCCAGCTGAGGGGATGACCCCCCTGGACCCCTCATAGGGGGGATCCCCCCACGCCCCCCTGTCATTTTCGATTGAACAATACCTTATGTATCAATAATACCTTATGTAATTTCAAGGTTGAGACACATTTTCTCAACATTGGATATATGTGTTATGAGTAGTGATGTGAAGGATGATGTGAATGTAATCAAGTGTTGTCATCTGAGTGCGAGCTTAAATTCCTAACGCTATCAAAAGTAGTGAGAAATTTTTTTCTACATTTTTAGTGTACCTGAAGTTGTTGGAGGTAGTGAGTCGAAGGTTGCAGATGGTGTAGATTTATTGTGGTGGATCTTCTTATTTCTCTAAGGTAGTGAGCCTCCTTGTAATATTCTTCTTCTATTCTCTTCTATTCCAGGAATTGAGTCCTTTGGGAAATGATCCATTCTTTTCTTCTAGGCAGTGAGCCCTTCCAACAATGAGCCTTTTATAATTAGTGTTATTCATTTATATGTGAGCTAATCCTCACTATGGTTTTTCCCTTATTAGGGTTTTCCCCTAAATTTTGTGTTCTATGGTGTATGGTTGTGAATATGTTTATGTTTCATTAGTTTACATTTATTTTGATGCATAATAAGGGTTTGAATGTTTTAATGTGCAATTAATTCACCCCCCTCTCAATTGTCCTCGGTGTCTAACAATCGATATCAGAGTTGTGGTTCCTTGGAAGAAGCTTAACTGCTTGAGCTAGATCCAGATGGTGAACAAGTTCATGGTGTCAAAGTGTCTATGTTTGATGGATCAAACTATTCTTTCTGGAAGGCCAAGATGGTAACCTTTCTTGTCTCATTAGGGTCTGGTGTTTGGAAGTCAGATGAAAATGGATACACTGTGTCTACTACTCCTCTGAAAAGTGATGATGAGATCAAGGATTATGAGAATAATGGAAAAGTAAGGAATTCTATCTTGAGTGGGATTTTTGATTCAGAACTTATGAAGGTGATAAGCCTCAAACTACTAAAGAGATTTGGATAAAGTTGCAGAGCATTTATGAGGGAGATGCTAAGGTTAAGCAAGAAAAGATGTAGAATTTCAAAGCCAAATTTGAAACCCTAAGGATGTCAAAAGATTAAGATATTATTTGCTACATGCTCAAAGTGGATGAAATTGTCAATGACATCAATGGTCTTGGTGGAAAACTAGAGGAAAGTGCAGTTGTAAAAAAGGTATTGAGAACTCTTCCTAAATCTTATAGTGCTAAAGTTTCTACTATTGAGGAAGCTTAGATTTTGGATCAATATACTAAAGATTAAATGTTTGGTGCTTTAACTACTTTTGAATTAAGAGAGTTTGACAAAGATGCTCCAAGGAAAGAAACTACTTTTAAAGTAAGCAAGAAAGAGAATGATGAATCTGATCTAGATAATCTTGATGAGGTGGAAGCAAATTTTATAAGGAGAATGAAAAGGGGCATTGGAAAATACAGAGGTGAGTTACCCTTCAAATGTTTCAATTATGGAAATACATGTCGTATGCTTCTAAATGTCAAATTAAATTTTCAAATGGAAAACATTAAGATCATAAAATTAAATTGCTCAAGAAGAGTTATTATGTTCAAGAAGATAGTGGTGTATCTGATAATGAGGAATAAAACTATCTGGATGATGGAAGTGATGAATGCTTGTTCATGGCTCTAAATTTTGGAACTAATTCTACTAATCTTAAAAGATGTGTGAAGGAAATTGCTCTAAAAATAGGTCACAATATTGAAGGAACTATGTTGACTACCTTTAATGCAAGAGAGGAGAGAAACTACTGGATAATTGATAGTGGATGCTCAAATCATATGATAGGTGATAAGAGTAAATTTTTTAAGCTTTATAAGTATGATGGTGGTCTTGTTAAGTTTGGTGATGATACATCTGCTAAGATCTGTGGAAAAGGTTCAATTAGTTTTGATGGAAAGAATAAGATAGATAATGTTCTTTATATCAAGGGTTTCTGGCATAATCTTATCAATGTAGGAAAAATGTGTAGCAGAGGATACAATTTGGTGTTTCATGATGATGGTTGTGAAATCGGAAAAGGAAGCTCTACAACAATGGTTGCAGCTAGAACAAGGACATAAGGAAATTTTTATTAGCTCAAAGATGGTGGTGTTAAGTGCTTTATGTCTCAAACTAGTGAAAGTTAGCTATAACATAGAAGAATGTTTCACATCAATTTTGATAGCTTGGTGAAGATCAACTCTACTCAAGATGTGAGAGATTTTCCAAGAATTACAAATCCTATCAATATAATTTGCAAGGAGTGTTAGTTTGGAAAGTAGACAAAGAAGAGGTTCAAAACTAAGGAATATTCTACTGCAAGACCTTTGGATTTGGCACATACAAACCTATATGGACCTACCAGAACAAGAATCTCTCAAGTTGACAGGTATTTTATGTTGTTGATATTGTTGATAGATGATTACTCTAGAATGACTTGGGTGACCTTCCTCAAAGAAAAATCATAAGCTCCAGATAAGTTTAAATCATTTAAGTCTATGGTTAAGAATGAAATGGATTTGAAAATAAAATGTTTGAGGTCTGATAGAGGTGGTGAGTTCACCTCCAATGAGTTTAAGAGCTTTTGTGAAGATCATGGGATAAAAATACATTTATCAACTCCTAGGACTCCTCAAAAGAATGGATTTGTGGAAAGGAATAACATGATAGTTCAAGAAGTAGAAAGAACCATGATGAAGGAAGAAAATCTACTAGATGTCTATTGGAAAAAAGCTATTCATACTGTAGTTTACATTCTTAACAGAGGACAAGCAAGAGTGAACAGTTAAAAGACCCCCTATGAACTATGGTATGGAAAACCTCCTACTGTGAAATATTTCAGAGTGTTTGGAATCAAATATTGTATCAAGAGAGATGAAGAAAATATAGGAAATTTTGATACAAGATCAAATGAAGGAATATTCCTTGGATACTCTACAAAGAGTAAGGCATACAGATGCTACAACAAAAGGTTAATGAAGATAGTTGAAAGTGCAGGTGTCAAAGTGGATGAAGAATAACACCAAAGCTCAGTGTTGATAGAAGGATATGAATTTGATGAACCCCCTTGTAGAGAAGAAGAAAAATAAGAAGAGAAAAAGATGATAGTGGAAGAGGAAGAAGCTCTAAAAATAAATTTAAGACTCCTAAGTATGTGTAGAGGAATCATTTTGAAGATAAAATAATTGGAGATAAGAGAAAAGATGTGTTGATAAGGAGAGTTGCTATGATAGAGGAATAGGTAAACTTTTGTTTACTCTATTAGGTAGAACCTAAAATAGTAATTGAAGCATGCAAGGATGAGAATTGGATCAAAGATATGGAAGAACTTAGGCAGATTGAGAAGAATCAGACATGGGAACTGGTCCCAAGACCAGAAAACAAGAATGTGGTAGGAACTAAATGGATTTTTAGGAACAAATTGAATGAGAATGGAGAAGTTATTAGAAACATGGCTAGGCTTGTGTGCAAAGGCTACTCACAAGTGGAAGGAATGGATTTTGAAGAGACTTTTGCTTCTATAGCAAGAATGGAATCCATTAGGATGTTTTTGGCTTTTGCATCTCATAAAGACTTCAAGGTGTATCAGATGGATGTCAAGTCTACATTTTTGAATGGTGAGTTAGAAGAAGAGGTGCACATTGAACAACCAAGAGGTTTTTAGTTATTAGAAGATTCTTATATGGTCTGTAGGTTGAAGAAATATTTATATGGACTCAAATAGGCTCCTAGAGCTTGGTATGCAAGATTGGATAAGTACTTATTGCAATAGGGATTCAAAAAGGGTACTGGAGACAACAATCTTTACTTCAATATTGAGAGAGATCAATTTTTGATTGTGGTTATGTATATTGATGACATAATCTTTGGAGGAAATGAGGAAATGTGTATAAGGTTTGTAGAGAAGATGAAAAATGAGTTTGAAATGTCAATGTTTAGGGAGATAAATTTCTTTCTTGGGCTACAAATTAAACAATCTGATAGAGGTATATTCATCTCACAATCAAAGTATGTCAAGAAAATGTTAAAGAATTTTGGAATGGAGGACTCTAAACTAGTATGTACTCCCATGGCTATTGGCTGTAAGTTGAGAAAAAATGATGAATCTCTTAAGAAAGATCAGAGCAAGTACAAATCCATGATTGGTGGATTGCTATATCTAACTACTACTAGACCAAATATCATGCATGTATTATGTCTTGTGGCAAGATTTCAAGAAGATCCTAGAGAATTACGTGTGGCAACACTAAAAAGGATATTTAGATATATGAAAGTTACTTTGAACTTTGGTCTATGGTATTCTAGGAATACTAATTTCTCTTTGAGTGCTTATACAGATGCAGATTGGGAAAGTTATATAGATGACAGAAGAAGTACAAGTCAAGGTACTTTCTTTCTTAGAAGTAGATTTGTTTCTTGGTTGAGTAAGAAGCAAGATTCAATGTCACTATCTACTATAGAGGAAAAATATAATGCAACATCTTGCTACACACAAGTGTTGTGGATGAAGCATACATTGAAGAATATCAGAGTACCATTTGCTGAACCTATTCCTATCTTGTGTGATAATGAAAGTGCTATCAACATTTCAAAAAATATGGTAATGCATTCAAGGAAAAAGCATATCTCTATCTGATATCACTTTCTAAGAGAGAAAGTTATTGAGAATGAAGTGAAGTTGGAGTATGTCCCTACAAATGATTAAATAGAAAAAATTTCACAAAGTCTCTTCCAAAAGATACATTTGAGTATCTCAAGCAGAAGCTAGGGGTTATTTCCCCTCCTTTCAACTCGATGCATGAGTTGGTGCATCTATCTAAGTGAGCAATTCAAGATTTATTTTTTTGTCTTGGACTAATGAAGGCTACCTCTCAAGGGGAGTGATTATTGGTGTCTTTGATTGGTGCAATTTGAGCATATCTTGTGCCCATAAGTGGAAAGAGAGGATTGGAGAGAGAGTAGTGGAGAGAAAGTAAATGGGAGAGAAATTAGTTTCCTTGTGTTTCCCTTTTCCATTGATGTCAAAGGGGGAGAGAAAAGAATCCTGAAAAACATAAGAAGAAAGGGGAGAAAGAAAGAATTCTGAAATGTAAGAAATGTCCAAGGGGGAGTGTTACTTGATGCAAGGTTTCTTTTGTTGTCAATGGTTTTTAGAGATGGTGTTGCGATCAATGAAACAGGGGATATTGTTGGAGATTGTTGCACTATGTTGTCTTTAGTGTTGTCATTGATGTCAACCTATGTCAGCCTCTAGTGTGGTAAATTTGAGGAGTTTTGGTTTTGAGCAGGTGTTGTTGATGCAACTAGTTCACTTGGTTTCCAAGTGCTTTTGAGAAAGTTTCAATAGAAAGTGTACAAGGTGAAAAAGTTGTGTTTTGCATTGTGCTTCGTATTTCTTCATGACTGGACATGTTCTTATGTATTTTGGCTGTGATGTTTAGAATTGTTCAAAGGTGTTATATATAGAGTATCAAGTTTTGTATCATGCAGCAATGGAAGATGTGTCTAACAGTGTGTTGCTTGTAAAGAAGGTTGTCTACGAGAAATTGAATTGCTCTACATTTCTATATGTTGAGGTTTCTTATCTTGAAAATTTGGGAACATTCTTATATTAATTTCATCTACCTTCCCCTATAGTTTTGGTGTTCAATTGTTCCGCAAGGTTGGTTAGAGAGTTGTAAGTCTGTGGTGGTGTGGTTGGTTGCACAAGACGATAGTATTCTCAGTTTCAAGTTGTTGTGACAATGTTGTTGAATATTTTGATGATGTTGGAATATTCCAAGATGTTGTGTGATGTTTCTACATTATCCATAGGATGTTTTTGGACCTAGTGAAATGTGAATTGATTGTTCAGTAGTGTTAGTGCAGGCTTGGCCAACCTAGCATGCTAGTGCTGATTGCGAAGATGGTTTGTTGTTTTTGGAAGCATGGTGTAGTGTTTCGATGTAGATTTTGGTCTTAGTTATCCATTGGTTTGGTCTACCTTCACTTCTTTCCATCACATAAGTGTTTGGTGCTAACCTGTTTGGTGGTTGAACATTTGAGTTGCATACATTTCATTGAGGCCGACCTAGAGAAGTTGTTTGAGGTCACAAAAGATATATAATCAAGGTTAATTGTTGAATATGTGTGTGATGTCTCATGATGTGAAGGATGATGTGAATGTAATCAAGTTTTGTGATCTGAGTGTAAGCCTAAATTCCTAAGGCTACTAGAAGTAGTGAGAAGAAGGTGTCTATATTTTTAGTGTACTTGAAGTTGATGGAGATAGTGACCCGAAGGTTGTGGATGGTGTAGACTTGTTGTGATGGATCTTCATGTTGCTATGAGGTAGTGAACCTCCTTGTAACAGTCTTCTTCTATTCTCTTCTATTCCAGAAAGTGAGTCCTTCGGGCAGTGAGCCCTTGGAAGTGAACCATTCTTTTCTTCTGGGTAGTGAGCTCTTCTAACAGTGATCCTTTTGTAATTGGTTTTGTTATTCATATATAAGTGAGATAATCCTCACCGTGGTTTTTCCCTAATTATGGTTTTCTATGTAAATAGGGTGTTTGGTGGTGTGTGGTTGTGAATGTGTTTATGTTTCATTAGTTTACATTAATGTTGATGCATAATAAGGGTTCGCAAATCTATAAGGGTTTAAAGGTTTTAATGTACAACTAATTCACCTCCCCTCCCAGTTGTCATGTGTGTCGAACATGCTATGATAAAGTAAAAAAAAAGCTTAGAAAAGGAGAATTTATTTGTTGATAAAGAATAATCAAGTTATCTAAAATTTATGTGTTTGGACACAAGTTCAAATTCTAAATTTGAAGAGGATATGTTCACAACGAGGAAGAAACCCAAGCATCCTAGTAGTCTAGAAAACCAAGATGAACTTTTTCCCCCAGTTGAGTCTGATGGAGACCTATTTTTGGAGGATGAAGAGGAATTACTTTTAAAATGTGAAGAGGAAGTTAGTGAGTTATAGGTAGATCTTTAGAAAATCAAGGAATTATAAGAATAACTAAAAAGGTACCAATAAAAATAAATAGGGTTGTACAGCAAAGTTAAAGAGGTTGAAAATTATTTGCATGCTTATCAATAGCAAGGAAAAAATTTGGAAAAATTGGCTCAATCATCCATCATCGAAATAAATAATAAATTCCCAAAACTTGATGAATAGAATGATTATCCAACAACATCGAGAACCCTAACTCTAGTTACCCTAGGGGAAATTTTATGGAATAAAATGGAAGAAATTTCTTAGTTACAATAGGAATGGAATAAAGAAAGAATAGTATTAATAATGAAGCATGATAGATAAATTGAGAAGAAAATCTTAGAAATTAAGAGATTAATGATAAAAATTAAAGAAATGTCTGACATGACTATTCAACTCATGATATGTAAACCACCTGCTAGGGTTTATGCCTTATTCTTGTAAGAAAATTTTATGAGTTTTCATTTTAGTCAATTAATTAGTGATCTTGTTTCATTATCATTAGTAACATTATTTTTTAAAAAATATCAAGGAGTCACCCCCAACATGCAAGATCAAATATGTGAATCTTATTTGTCTAATCTATCCATTCCATTTGATATTGTCTGAAACCCACTATTTTTTGTGGGAGATGTTTAGATAAAGGTAGTAGCCTCATTCATTTGGAATAAACATCAATTAGGCCTGTTGCGGTAACATTATCATGAAAGGGAGAAGTCACTTCCCCTCAACATTAGATCAAAAGTAGAGGACCTAAATGAGGTAGTCGAGGAATGGATTGAGCTGGTGGACAAACCTAGGGTGGAAAATAAAATCTTGGAATGTAGGTAAAAATAATATAAAATATTTAAAGAATTGGCATCTAGAACAGGGAAAGAGGAACTCAAATTCTCCCAATACAGATGGAATGAACTGACTCAGGAATTGAAAAGGAAAGATCCCCATTATGTTTTAACTACTTACATCAACCATAAGGGAATATAAGTACATCAAATCCTCCCCTTCTCTTGTATCCAGTTCCATATTGGTAAGAAGGAAGGGGGAACAAGGGACAACAAAGCAAGTCAAATGAGAGAGGATATATATGTTGAAAGGTTTCTACATAAAGTAAGGAGAAGGAATTACTAACCCTATGGACTACATAGACACTACATTATAGTATAACCAGAGGCCCTAAATTGCTTGTGGAAAAGAAAAAAGCTAAGTTGATGGGAATGATGAGTCCTGAAATTGTACTCTTTTTCTTGTTTAAATTTAATGCTTTGCATGATATTTTTGATGGTTTCAAAAACATTACCCATAGCTTCCTACGTATTTTGAGTATTAAACCATTAAGTCTTATATATATTATATTGCTAAATGATTGTGTGAATCTATGAATGTCCATGAAATTTAATATAGTTTTATGTTGATTATGGTTATTAATAATGAATAGATGGCTTTGAAATAAACTTACACTTGCAACAAAGGATCTATCAACTCATATAAAAATATATGTCAACCCATAGTAAAATATTTGTCAACCCACAACAAAAGGTCTGTCAACTCACAACAAAAGATGTATGGAAACCTGCGGGCAAGGGGATGATCACCTACAACACTTGCAATCTTCTATAGCTGATGGAGGCAGTGGTTGAAGATTGTGGAAATTATGTATTTATAAATTATTCTATTTTTTTACTAATGATGTCACCAGGTATTTAGATAGTCATGGAGGAAAGAAGATATTTTTGATAACAATGGTCATGGCTCATATTAAATAGTGATGCTTTGTTGAGCACATTTTTTTTGGTGTAAATAAAGTATTGTACCTAGTTCATTCATTACTAGGGGACTTATTTACATGTCATGTTAAGTTTACTTAGGTCCTAGGAAGGAATCTTTCTAGAAGGTGTTAGTTGTCATTAGTTGTTATCTTATCTTTTGACTTGTAACACATGTGAACCTAGGTAAGTGTGATAAGTTGTCTCATGTCATATGATTAAGACACTTGTCATAATCCTATGACATTTTGTATCCCACCTTGGCTATATAACCAAGGGGTTTCTACTACATTGTACATCAACATCATATCATTGAATCATATTGATAAGAATATAGTTTATTCTTGTCACATTCTATTCTCTCTTTGTGCTTTCCATTTGGTCTCAAGATCTTGGAAGCCATAGCCAGTTCTAACAATTTTTAGTTATAATTGTCTTCTTTATGATGTAGAGTCTTAATGTGTGTGACCATAGTCATAGTATGAACTAAATATGCCAAATCCAAAGGAATTTAAAACCTATTTAATCTCCTAAGCAATGATCCCAATTAGATGATTAGAAATATCAAATAAAATAAGTCATTAAACTAACATGAAATCAACATGAAAGAATGATAAAAACCTATTCTAAGACTTCAAATATTCTCCCATTGGGGGAGTGGTGTCGCATTGATGTGGAATGGTGACCCTTTCCCAATTCCTTGGATAATATGAGTTGTTTCAATCAATTTTTTTGATGAAAACTGATGAAATTGATGAAATATGAATGAAACATGGATGCAAAACTAGTTTAACATGATGAAGATGAGTGCTAAATGATAAAATTCTTGATAAGAAATGGATGAAAGCTAAGCTAAAATGGAAGCCATTAATGTATGCTTAAGCTAATATGGATGAAGATTAAGCTAAAATGCTAACAAGTGCTAAATATGGATGCAAGTGAGTATGAATTTCAGCAGCATAACTTTACTCTGAAAAGATGGATCCATTTCTCTCCAAATGATGAAGTATTTATAGGAGAACAAATAAAGAATCAAGGGCTCAGATTGATTTGGTCAACCAATGGTCAATATGGAAGCAAGAGTGAAACATGGATCAAGGATTCTCATCAATGGATGAAAATCAAAGATCACATGGATCAAGGAAAGCATCAAGGCCTCATAATGATTGAAACATACAGACTTTGTAACAAATTTAAAATTTTGTTACAAAGTTTGTTAGGAAAGAATATTCCATTTTTGGAGCCAAATAGGAGAATATTCCTTTGGAATATTCCCTATGCAAGTGGATGGGTGAGGAAATTAGCAATTTAGTAATTAAAACTAAATTTTAATTGTGCAAGATGGGGAATAATAGGATATCCATTAAATAATTTGTTTATTTAATCAAAAAGGGGATGTAAATGATATTTAATTCAATAATTTAGGATTATTCAATTAAATGGGAAGACATTAGGGGGTTTAAATTAAATAATTTGATTTATTTAATTAAATAGGTTGAGAGGTGAAGGTGAAAGGGGGTGAATTAACCTAATTAAGTCAATTAGATTAATAGATGAAAATGATGCATTTAATTAAATAACTAGGCTTATTTAATCAAACAAGTGAAAAGAAGATGGAATTTAGGATGAAGCGATGTTAATATATCATATTCAAGTGTGTAGTATCATTCAAGATAATTTTAAGTGTCTACATTTTTCCCCTCCTTGAAGTGAGGTACTTGTTACATTGGTTCAAAGACTGGTACTTTTTAGATTAATGTTGTTGCTCAGATCAAAAATTTAAAAATTCCTAATTTTTTGGATGCCCTGCTGTTTCCCCAGCAAAAAGAATTAAGTTGGTAACCTGCCCCTTGAGAGATCGAGCGGAAATTTTAATTTTCAGGTCGAGATCGTGACAAAGGTGCAAGAGCAGTTCAACTCAAAGAGGACTAGAAAGCTCAGATGCTTGATGTAGATAGATTTGATGATGTATAGGCAATCATCAGCCATGGGTAGCCTCATGTATAGTTTGATATATCACACTAATTTGATACTTGGATAGAAATGTTAGTAAAGATAGAAGAATAAAAAGAATAAGATGGATGGATTAACCATTGATTTTGAGATTGATTCAAAATTCCAACAAGTCCATGATTCATCGAGACTTTATTAGATTATGGTGATGAGATTGATGATTTTCTCATTTCTGGGATTGGGACTTTTGGTCATTCCTCATTTTTTATGTAACACATAGACACAAAGCATCAAGGTATTGATAACTAGGATGTCGTTGTATCTAGTGCGATGGAATTTGACTTTGCAAAGAGATAGGATAATCCTCATTCATACCTTGACATAAGAAAACCTCATTGGAATGTAGTTTAGAAGTTAAGAACATTTCAGACCAAAGCATACGCAATAGTCAGCAATCTATTCAAAACAACCTCCCTACACATAACTATGCACGTATTCGCCAAAGTTATTTTACAAGAATATCCCACAAGCACAACAAACAGAAGATAATGATCGATTCCCTAACATTCCTTTCTCTCTAAATCATTTAGACATCATCGAGAGGTCCTCACAATGGGTCAACAAGATAAATCATAAGACAAGATCAAAACCAAATAGTCAATGTTATTTATATCTTTTTCCAAAAAGTGTGTTTTGCAGATAAATATCCAAAGTGATTGCCAAAGATAATGCCCATTGTAGGAAGGATGCATCCTAGGATAGGTTATTATATGTTGGCGAGTTGATAGGTTGTTTGAAAGGTTGTTGATATAAGGTTCCATTGACATCTTTGATGATGATCAAGAGTTATATTTTTGCATTTAAAGGTTCTACTTTTGTTGATTGTACTTTTTATGTTTTTGTTACCAAAGGGTGAGTGTGACGATCGATTTATTATGAATGGAAGTTTATTTCGGGTGAAAGTGAAATGGGATGGGTGGTTTTGGGATTTTCTAGAATATTTCAATATTTTTGGTATTTTGAAAATGTTTTGAGGCTATTTTTGGTCTTTTTGAAATTTTATGTGAATGTTTTGGTTTTCGATTTCTTTGAGGTTGTTTAGGATTTTTGAATGTTTTCTAATGTTTTGAGTTTTCAATTTTCAAATTTGTTTATGTTTTTCTAAGTTTTCAAATGTTTTGGGGTTTTTTGAGTTTTGACCAAGACCTAAAAGGGACTGACCTAGGGCCTCAGGGGCTTATCAAAGATGAGCCTTTCCTATGTTATACATGCAGAGACCATGTAGTTCAAATGACATAGACCAGTAACCGTTATTGATGAAATATGAACATTGATGAATTATCAATTTATTATGATGGACTCCTGAAGGACTAACCTAGGGTGTCTCATGGGCACATCAATGATGGTCTTGCCTACATTCAAGCTCAGAGACCACATAGTTCGACAAGGTAATTTATTTATTTTTTTGATTTTTTGACATGTTTAAGGATTTTGATGTGTTTTAGATGTTTTGGATTTTTTACTTTACAACTTTTTGAATGTTTGTGGATTTTGGCTATACCAGATTTTGTTGTTTTTGGATTTTTTTATTTTGCAAGTGTTTTTGGATTTTTGATGAGGTTTTATGAATGTTTTTAGGATTTTTTGTGAGGTTTTTAAATGTTTTAGGATTTTCGATGAGATTTTGAGGTAAACGATACCTAGATCATGATTTTGATGTCATGTTGTAAGATATAAGACATGGATCAAGATTTATTCAAAAAATAAGAGTGCAATAACCTACCCCCAATGTCTAGCAATGTTTCATAGTGCAATGGACAAACCAAGATAGGTAATGTATATGCGAAGAGTTAAACCGAGCTTTATCATGTTAGATATGGGCTATGGGACTTCATGAGATAAAATGTTAAAGATCCTATCAAAAATTTTCCATGAGTAGAGTTGAACTATCCACCGAATCTTTTTCAAAATCAAGATAAACGAGAATATCTAGATAAATCTAGATTGGATGGATGGATGGAACATTGGATTTATTATGACAAGGATGAGATGCTTCCATCTGAGAAGGATCATATAGATGCTTGATTCTACTCATGACACCTATTTTCCAGGTTTCCATCATAGTACATGCCCAAAGTGCCACTAAAGTGGTTTTCACTGGAGGACAATTTTTATTTTTACTATTTTCTTTATTTTTTTTATTTTCAAAAAATTTCAAAAATTTTACCCTCATGTTGAACCACCTAGTGGTATTGATGTAGATGCCACTATCATAACATTCCAATGATACCTTGCTTGAAGAAGCTTCTTTGCTAAGATACAAGCATTTTGAATGCAACTTTGAAGAACTTTGATTTGTCTTGTGGATATTGGAATTAACCTTGTCTATGTGCGCACATCATGATAGAGTTCCTTTGGAATCCTTATGATGAAGAGTGGATGCCAACACACGATCGATGTGAGAATTGGATATCATGAATGGAGTGTACAGTGTCATGCATGAAGGAATATGAGATGGATTGGTCGATGGTTTGGAACCTTTGACTCTCTAAACTTGGGAAGATGAGCAATGATGGGTTGGAATGGAGGTTTTCATGGAATTAGGACCAACCACTAGATATACTTCATTCCTTGCTTGAGAAGCTTGCTTTTGTATTTGAGGATTCTCTTGATGGATATATTTCCCTTTTGGAGTGGCCCCATAGTTTCTTTGACTGATGGAGTATTATTGGGGTGATTTTCTTTTGTATTCTTCGGTATCCATTTGTATTTACTTTGTTATTTTTGCTTTGCTGCTTCATTTTCTTTGATGATCTTCTCCGTGCTTTGATAGGAATCATTCTTTTAAAGTTGGTCCCAATGATACGACTAGTTGTAGGGTTGGCAGTATTTTCCCCATAAGGATCCTTCGTGCCCCATATGTTGATGTTTGCATTAGACAATATTTCCCCTAGTGTTGTGAAGGTATTATCAATACCTAATCCTTTGGCATGATAATATACCCTCTAATCCATAGCAACTGAATATGACTTGTCATGAACACATGATATTGCTATGGGTTCCTACCCTTCAAGAATATGAATCATTTGCTCTAATTTTATGACATCATTATATGTTGATACTGCTTCAAAAGATGTTGGTGTTGATTCAAAATATGTTGATGATGCATAATCATTGTAAGAATCAATAATCTCGATAGTTACTTTCTCTTATGTGTTGATGTCAAGAGTAAAGGATTCTATTTCTGGATGAAGAATGTCTATATACCCCTCATAGGAAAATATCTCATAGGTAGTGTCTGATATATCCTTGGAATTTTCAATAGATTGAAAAATGTTCATCAAGTTATGATAATACTTTGGGGATATAAGCTCTTGATCTTGACTTGATTTAGAACCACTTTAGTTATATTTAGGAGCATCGTCTTGAAAAGACTCTTGGTTGGATGATACATCATCAGTAAAAGACTCTTCACAACATTTTGTAGGTATGGGTGCAATAAGGGATATTTGTTGCTCCTTTGGAACTTCTTCAACATGCCCAATAATTGAGTCATATGTGGGAGAGATATCACAATCTGATACATATTTGATGCCATTATAGTATGAAATATTACTAGACATCATTGATTGGTTTGGACTTTTTTTTAAAATAGTATCTTGATACATGTTTGATTCCTCATGTTGTGATAAATGAATAACACGAATGTGTCTGACCGTGGTATCATAAGTATGGTTTATGTTATTTGAGGTTGATGCATTTCCTGAATTTTTTTTCGTGATTAGGCATAGGGTTTGTGTAAATTTTCAAATTTTCATTCCCATATTTTTTATCGACATCAATTTCTCTTTTTTCAATAATATATTGTATTAGATGTTTGAGTCTAAAATAATTTTATTTTTTATGACCTTTGTATCGGTGAAATTCACAAAAATAATCGTCTCTATAGCTAGGAGATTTGACTTGTGGTGCTTGATAGTTTGAGAAATTTGGGAGTGTGATAAGGTTAGACTATATCAACTTCTTCAACACATCCTCCATAGGTTCCCCTAAGGGAGTGAATTTTTTCTTAGGAGAACTATTTGTTATTTTTGGTCCATGTTGAGTGTTTGTAGCATTGATCGTTGGTTGATTGTTTGGTGGTTGCACACATGGTTGTTGGATTTCCTAGGAGAAACGACGACCACCTTTACATCAATGACACCATCACTAGTAACATTTTTGTTCTTGGACCAAAATTAGGGTATGTCATTAGAACTAGTGGATGAGTGGTTGTCTTTACACACTTGTGTGTTCCCTTGTGTGATTAGGGATCTCTCAATGTTGATGGCCCTAGGGATAAGCTCATCATAAGATGTGATGCATTACATCTTCAAGTGGAAGGATAGCTCTAGATCAAAATTTGCAATGATAATCCCCACTTGTTTCTCTTCAAGAATGGGCCACTTGCTCTTACTAGCTCTTTGCCTCCACCTTTGTAGGAAATTAGCAAAGGATTCTCATTTTTTTTGCTTGAGAGTGTACATCTCTTCTAAGCTTACATCCATGTCAAGATTGAAGGAGAAATGGTCTATGAACCTATAGATTATTTCTTGAAATTTCTTAATCCCTGGAAGCAACTGTGAAAACCAATCAATTGTTGGGCCCACCAAACTACGTGGGAAGAGGCTCATCAAGTAGGAATCATAGTAGGCAACCTCCATACACATGGCATGGAATTCTTTGATGTGATTCATAGGATTTCCCCTCCCTTTGTATTTGTCAAACTTAGGGACCACAAAACCAAATGGGAAAGGTACCATTGCGATGTTTCTATCAAATGGGTATGGACACAATTTTTGTTGTGTATGTGACTTCTTCTTTTTTACCATTTGAATATCTTGGATCTATTGTGTGAACGCCTTGAGCTACAATGACACATCATCTTTCAGATTTGGTGGAGGAGCATATGTGGTATACTTTGGAATGGTGGATGAAGTGTAAGTTAGACTTTTGATATAATGGGGTGTTGTATGGTGTGTAGGTTGGATTCTGGTATTGTGAAGCTTATGGTGGTAGGGGTGGAGGTGTATATGTTCCTTGTGTTGTTGTATTCATGACATTTTGTTGGGGATTATAATATAAACCATGTTGTTTTTGTGTAAGCATTTTTTGTTGTTGGGCATATTGTTGTGCTAGAAACCCTTATTGTTGGGCTTGTTGTTGCTGGTGTGTGATTAAGGCTTGTTGTTGGGCTTGTGTGATCAAGGCTTGTTGTTGAGCTTTCTATTGTTGCAAAACTTGTGCTTGGGTTTGTTGTTTTTACAATGCTTGTTGTTGTTGCAATGCTTGTTGATAGGCTTGTTGTGCTTGTTGGAAAGCTAGAGTGTGAACTTGTTGTTGTAATGCTTGTTGATAAGCTTGTTGTTATTGCAACATGGAAGTTTTTTGAGTTTGGGGTACATGAGATGGACTTTGAGTGACCATAGTATGAGTGGTTTGGGGATTGATTTGATTGTGGGGGTTTTTTTGTGCTATCACTCCTTGTAAAAATTTTTATTAGGATGGAGGAATGTAAGTTTGGGGCCCTTCTTGATTTTCCATGGTTTGTGAGATCAATGGTAAAGATGATGGTGTTATTTGGTATTGTGATGTTAATGGCACTTTTTGACCTTGGATCAATAGATTAGAAGGGTTCCCTTGACTGGTTTGTTGAGGGTTCCCTTGTTGTGTTTGATGTGGGACCAAGGAATTGCCTTGCTTGATGGGGTTTGTGATCAATGTGTTGTTTTGATTTGGATTGATGATAGATGGGTTGATGTGGATGGTGGATTGAATTGAGTAGTTTGGGTAACCAATTGTTTTGATGTGTCAATAGAATTGTTGGAGCCACTTGTTAAGGGTTGACCTTGCGTGAGGGTTTTAACTTTCCCTTGTTGTCCCACTTGAGGCACTTGGTTTGCATTACCTTGTGTAACATTGGGCACACTTTGGGTACTTGTGATGATGGATGAAGATGGTTGCACTTGAAATATCAATTCTATCATGGTGTTATGGGATGTAAGTGGTTTGTGTGGATGTAGAGGGTGTTCTATAATGGTGGTGGAATAATGATATGGGGCACCAAATGTTGGTGTCCAAGTTGTGTCTTGATGAAGATTGGTGTGTTGGGTACCCAAAAGTGTGTTTCCTCCTAGAGGGAGAGTGTGACCAAGATCAGTGGATATCCTAGTTTCAAGACTAGGAGTTAATGTTTGACTTGGCACAAGGGATGGAGTTGGTTGATTTGTAGATTGGGTTAACCCTTATGTCAAGGTTTGTGCGAGAAAAGTTGGAGCCACATTTTCTAAGGTTTTTGATCTTGTTTATACCCAAGGATTTCTTCCTTAGTGAGCTCAAGTGGGTTGTTTGTGAAATATTCTACCTCATACCCTAAAGGATTTTGTGGTTGTTGTGAGGGGCTATAATGGCTCCTTGGATCAAATTCTTGTGGGTTTAGATCACTTGTGGTGGATTTATTTTTTGTTTGTTCCATGATTCTCTTGTTTTGTGATCTTGTTTTAACCATAAATTGTGGTTCACCTATAGGAGAGGTATGTTGAGATTTATAGTTTTGAAACTCTCTAGTTGAATCAAATTTTGGTAAACGGGACCCTCTGAGTTTTTTTGGACCAATGATGTGAGTGGATGATGAAAAGGGTGAATGATATGGGGGATGAACTTTCTAAACTTTTGGACAACACTTTTGACTATAGGTTTGATGTTTTGATGTTTTGGATAAAAAATGTTAATGAACTTGTAAATATCAAGGTAGACTTGTGATCTTCAAGATAAACTTGTCCAAAAAATGTGATAACCAACTCAAGTAAGTGCATAGAAAATGATTCATTTCACACACAACATAGCTAAGTTAGTGGATTGGTTTGATAAATTTCTAAGTTTAAAGTGTTGGTGTGTCAAAAAAAGTGTCTAAAGTTGTTTGGTGAGGTGAAATGTGAAATGTGATGAAGGTGGATGAAATGTTTGACCCAAAATGTTAACCTAAAATGGACCTTTGTATTGCAAGACCAAATTTGTGAGAAACATGTTATACCTCTAAAGTGATAAAACCTTAAGAACTCAATGATTTTGGTAATAGAACCCAATGATTTTGATAATAGAACTCAATTATTTTGACAATAGAGCTTGCACTCAATGTTTTTCAATACTTTCTTTGTCTCAATTTTTATTGTATTTGGGGATTCAATGTTTAAACATACATCAATGTGTGGTGTTCATTTTGTTTAATCTTTGCTTAAGTGATATTTTTTCATTACCACATCAAGAAATTCTTAATTAATGTTCAAACTAAAAGATGTCTATGTCTAAGAAACCTTCATTCCACAAAGTCCATTTTGTGAAAATCATGAAGCTAAGGCCATAGTTCCCTATGTTAACTTTGGAAAGTGTGGATTTAGATATAATCCCAATATTTAGAAGCCTCTAAGGATAAAATCTTTAGGGACAAGCAGCAATATTAGGACTTTTCAAAAGGTATCCATGCTTAATCCAAAGGGTTTGAAATTTGATAAACTTGATGATGTGTGTTTAAGATGTTCTCGAACCAAACAATGTGTCAAATTGACTCACAAGCAATAGCATTCCTAGCTCAAATGGGTATTTTCTTCTCAGTGGGCTTGCCTCATGCCCTTCATAGTAGAAGAGATAATTTTACATGCAATTTAGGGAAAAGTGTAGAGGTATGTTAAGAATGAACTCTTAATCTCTACACTTCAACCAAAATCAAACATGGAAAGTAACTTCTTGGAAATAAACTTCAATGAACCACTTTAAAGAACTCTTTGTAAGGACAAAGTTGGCCACTACTTAAACAAGGTTCTTAATGACAACAAATTGAGAACACCATGATGCATATTCACCCGCTTGGCCACTTAAGGCTCTTCAACTGTTCTCGTTCCACTTAAGGCATGAGATTAGGTGCAATGTGTTATGGACACCCTAGATTGATGCTAATTTCTCATGATTTCACATCCTTTATTTAAATCCCACCGGTAAAAGTGCTTGTAAGAACTTGACTATGAGTTCTCAATTGTGGGATGTATCTCATAGCAAGTCCTCTCTTAAGGGTGACTCAAAGCATGAAAGTACACTTGAGTATTTCTCTTCACCCAAGATCACATGAAGTGCAAGGGGAGTGGATACGTACTACAAGTGTACACAAGCAATGAAAGTACACTTGAGTTTTTCTCTTCACCCAAGATCTCACGAAGTGCAAGGGGAGTGGATAGGCACTACAAGCATACACAAGCATAGAAATCACTCATTCATTTTAATCCCACAAAGAAAATTGACTTCATTTTAAGCACCAATAGAAGTGTTTGATTGTTTTGTCCAATTTTAACTAATATTTCAAAATAAGGTTGTTTGGGTCCAATTTTAACCAACTTTGAAAGTGAATTTTAAGCCCAATTGAAAGCTAGTTGTCCTAAGATTGTAAGTTTTAAAACCCAATGGAAATTTAGTGGCCCTAAAACATGAAGAAAATCAGCATATGAGGGTTTATACCATCCCCTAAGTGTCAAAACACTTTTACAATAACTAGAACTAAGAAAAAATGAAAATGAATTTTTTTAATTTTTTTCGGTTTTTTCTATGTTCGAGTAAATCACATTTTCGAAGGCCTTCGAAGTAGAATTTGGGGTTGAAACTTTTCATTAGTCCCTAAAAATAAATTTTTGAAGGCACAATTTTTTAGGGATTGAATTAGTAGTTTTCAAGACCTTTCCAATAGTGCAAACAGATTCGAATTCCTAGCACCGAGTAGAAAGTTATGACCCCAACAAGTTGGGGTAAAATAATTTCCTAGTTTTTCCCAAATCTACAAAATCGGGTAGCCTCAAAAAAGAAAACCAGATGTTAATAGAATGTTAGAGAGGATATGAAGTAAAAAATTGAAAGCACGGGGGAAAATTAGCTCTTTTTTTTCTTTACCAGTAAAAAGTGTCGATGAACACAAAGGCATTGCTGAAATTGACAAGGCGTCACTATAATTCAGGGGCATCACTCTAGTGAAAGTTGGAAAGCGTCGCTCTACAAAAAATAGTGACAACAAAGGCGTCGCTATATCAAAGGCATCGCTATTTTTAAATTTATGATAGTTCCAAAAAGTAATAAGTGTTGTTAGATTTGAAGGCATCATTGGATTTAATTAAGCATTGTTATAATTCCTACAAAGGCATCGCTATATGGCGACGCTTTACAATGGCATCGTTGTAGCCCTCAAAAGCATCGATGTATCTACAAAAGCAAGAACACAGGAATCTAAAGATAAATTCATCAAATTCGATTAGTATAGCCCTCCTTCTAGCACCAAAATATGACAATAGTCATAGTATGAACTAAATATGCTAGATCCAAAGGAATTTAAAGCCTATTTAATCCCCTAAGAAATGATCCCAATGAGATGTTTGAAAATATCAAAGAAACTAAGAAGTCATTAAACTAACATGAAATCAATATGAAAGCATAATAAAAACCTATTCTGAGACTTCAAATCTTCTCTCATTGAGGGAGTGGTGTTGCATTGATGTGGAATGGCGACTCTTTCCCAATCCATTGGATGATATGAGTCATTTCAATCAATTTTATTGATAAATAATGATGAAACTAATGAAATATGATTGAAACATGAATGAAAAACTAGTTTAACATGATGAAGATGAGTGCTAAATGATAAAATGCTTACTAAAAAATGGATGCAAGCTAAGTTAAGATGGAAGCCTTTAATGGATGCTTAAGCTAATATGGATGAAGATTAAGCTAAATTGATAACAAGTGCTAAATATGGATGCAAGTGAGTATGAATTTCAGTAGCATAACTTTACTCTAAAAAGGTGGATCTATTTCTCTCCAAATGGTGAAGTATTTATAGGAGAGAAAATGAAGAATCAAGGGCTCAGATCGATTTGGTCAATATGGAAGCAAGGGTGAAACATGGATCAAGGATTCTCATCAATGGATGAGAATCAAAGATCACATGGATCAAGGAAAGCATCAAGGTCTCACAATTATTCAAACAAACACACTTTGTAACAACTTTGAAAGTTTGTTACAAAGTTTGTTAGGAAAGAATATTCAATTTTTGGAGCCAAATAGGAGAATATTCCTTTGGAATATTCCCTATGTTAGTGGATGGGTGAGGAAATTAGCAATTTAGTAATTAAAACTAAATTTTAATTGTGCAAGAAGGCAAATAATAGGATATCCATTAAATAATTTGTTTATTTAATGAAAAAGGGGATGTAAATGACATTTAATTCAATAGTTTAGTATTATTAAATTAAATGAGAAGACATTAGGGGGTTTAAATTAAATAATTTGATTTATTTAATTAAATAGGATAAGAGGTGAAGGTGAAAGGGGGTTAATTAACCTAATTAAGTCAATTAGATTAATAGATGAAAATGATGCATTTAATTAAATAACTAGGCTTATTTAATCAAACAAGTGAAAAGAAGATGGAATTTAGGACAAAACGATGTTAATATATTAGATTCAAGTGTGTAATATCATTCAGGACAATTTTAAGTGTCTACAATGTGATTATGACACTCTCACCTCCTCATGCTTAATTTTCTATTACTATTTATAATAAGATCGAGCCCTCTTCCTATGTTTTTGGGAGAGTTGACTTTTTTTACAAGTTTTGAGTCCAAGAATAATTAGACTCTTGAGATCTTCTATATATGTTAGATTTTGTGAGATGTCAGAGATCTAATATGCTAGTGTTAGTATATTTAGATTTAAGTACTTTTCCTATCAAATCAATACTTTATTCTCAATTTTTGTTATCTGTTTGAATTATAATAAAGATAGATCAGTCATTTCCATGAAATTTTGAGTTAAGATTTAAGAGAGATACCATGGGATTTCAACTACCCAAGCAAGTCCCACTTGAGATAAATGCAATGCTCCTTGTATTTTAGGTTATAACTAACATTAGAATAAATTGCTAAGTTGTATTTCCTAATTTAAAGTTGAATTAAATTTTTGAGTATTAATTAATTATTATCACAATTATTTTAAGTAGTTGCAGCACAATTGATTTATTAATCATAGTCCTCATAGGAGCATTCACCTATATCAATTTTTATACAGTTAGGTTTCCTTCTAGATAAAGTTCTTTTAGTTGATTTTTCGTTCAGATGAAGTTAATTAATTTGTTAACCCTTCTATACACAATTGGTTAGGACAACTTAGAATTATTAACTACACATACAGTACCAACATCATCAAATAAGTTATGATTCCCTAGTTGATAAATTAAATGCAACATATCTAGGTCAGTGAATTGCTTAATAAGGGATCTATTGGTTCATTGAGTTCTATATCAATTTATTGAACATAGATGGAGCTAGACATCTTTTATAGGATTTTAAACCAATAAAAATATAACATGCCTATAATAATCAACAACTATACCTAAATATGCCAATAGTGGCATAGTGTGATGGTTAAGTTGTGGTGTTGTTCTTCCCATCAAGGTTCAAACCCAACTGGGGTGTTATTGTTGAATTTTTATATTGGGGATGAGGTACCCCATTTGTGACCTCACTAGTTCATATATTTGGGTCGAAAAAATTAACCCCTTTACAAAACTATAGCTAAATATACATGTGGCCCCTATATTTATCACCAATTCAAGATCAACTAACTACATAAGATCTCTAATATAGTTTATTACAACACCTTGCACATGCACCATAGATGTCAACATCATTACAATCCCCATGGATGATTTTATTTTGCATTACATACATAGTGGCAAGGTGTAGACATAATAGACATGAATTTATGAATAGCATATATAAATCCTATTCTTCTTCTAGAAATAACAAGGATGGAGAGATGTTTAAATGAATTTTTTTTTATGCTTAACCAATATGGTTTGGTGCCTAATTCATTGGGCAACAAAGTCATAAATAAAAAAGAGAAAGAGAACACATCTAATAAAACATTAACGAAACTAGATTTACATTCATATGAAAATTAATATTCTATTTCATGTAATATACATACTTAATAGTCTAGAACCAAAACTGTAATGACCCAAATGGAATGAAGGAATGACCATAACAAAATATTTACAATGTGTTATATGTCATCACACATACATTTAACCCTCATTACACCTATAAAATAAAATGTGGCAAGAGGAAATACATAACAATAATTACAATATTCCCTTAAATCACTACAGACAACTATAGAGACATACCATTACACCCACATGTGTTTTATAAATCATTCCTAAATTTTACAAAATGTATCCTATCATTTGAGTTTTAAACATGTAGCATTTGTTACCATAGAATATGTTTGGAGCATAGAAAACCAAAAAAATTGTCTTAGTGACCAATTATTAGAATGAAGGAAATATAGATATGTACAACCACAATCAAATAATTCCCTTTCCACCCATAAAAATTAGCTGCAGATCTAGCATTTCAAAAATATTTACCACATTAAGGATGGCTTCAATAAGGGACCTTCATTTACTGTTTGATAGATTTACTATTTGATAAACGCATATGGAAACTACCCAGGAAATTGAATCATGTTTCTAGCTAGTAAAAAAATAGAAAAAATATAGAGGTCTAATCAAGGCCTTATGATCTAGAATTTTTTGGGGTAGGTGGATGAATGGACAATACAAAATTTAGGATGTGTCAATTTTTGAGGGGTAAATGTTGAGGATACCTCAAAGGGATGGATGATAGATGTAATGGGCATAAGGGAAAACAAGTAATAGGTACATATGGAAGGGGATGTCAAAGAAATGTAAATTAGGCTTTGAGGTTTAGGGTTGCTTAAGAAGAAGTACTTGGGTAAGGGGATAAGTATATTTTTTACTCCAAAAAAAATGTATAAGGAAAATGATGAAATTTAGGGTTCAAGAATGATAAATATTAGGTACTTTAAATTAGGAATAAGGTCACAACTCTATATATGATAAATTAACCTAGAGAAAATATTTAGTCATGATTCAAGTGTCAATATTTTAAAGGGATCATGGATTGAGGTAAAGTTGTACCTGGTACGCAATTAAGAGTAAGCCTAATACTTTGATGCCAGAGGAGAAGTGGAAGGAATCAAGGTTTTAGAGATCAGGGGATGAAGGAAATGGTACTTTGGGAAGGGGAAATCTAAAAATATAATGGAAGAAGAAGCTTAATGAAAATGGTCGAGGTTTTGAGGGTCACATGTGTTAGGTAAATGGTACCCAAGGAAGGGAAACTTAAACAACCTAAAATACCCAAAACTTAGAAATTTTATTAGATTTTTACAACTTCCAAAACATAAGTGGACACAATATAAATTTCTCATATCATTAAATGGTGAGAGAATAGTACAAAGGTAATAAAGAGGAAAGGACAAGCAAAAAAATTTACTACAAGATTGACTCCCAATAGGTGATCCTCAATGTTTCATTCCATAGCTATCCTTTACTTGGTAGATAGTATACTAGTCAGTCCATTGACATTAAAACACCCACCTGAATATAATAGGTTATTAATGTACTTGATGTGTCTTTATGTGCTAAACTAATAAGCACCCTTTACATCCAAACTTGAATCAATGTGCATGTTCTACTTCATGTGTTCTCTTGCAAACAATCATTGAACAATCTTGTGTCCAAAACATCAAAAATTTGTAGTAGAAACTATTTCAAGTCAAAATATAAATTTTTAGAGTCCAAATCCAAATCCTTTACAATCCAAGATAACCTGTTACCTTCATCTTATTTCTAATTTTCTTTTATTCCAACCAATCATCCTCTAACCTCTTCATCCTAGTCCATATTCCAAATCATAAAATCAAACATTTATCCTAATGATAACTAATATCCTCATTAAAAAATTATCTTTATCATAATCCAAATTATCCTAACCCACATCCCACATATTTAATCATTCATCCGAATATAATCCCTTAGACCTTAGGTTATCCTAAAAATCAAGAAAACCCAATCATACTTATCCATCTTAATCTAAACCATTCATCCTAATCCCAATATAATAATAAATCCAATCACTCCCTATCATCTTAATCCTAATCACCTTGGCTCAAATCATTATATCTTAAATTTTGATATCATAGAACCAATCATCAAATATTTCTTAATTCAACCTTTCCTTGGAATAAATCATTAGCCAATATAAATATCGTCCTTGGGTCTCCAAAATTAATATCATTCATAGGTTCATTCTAAGAACAAATCATTCAATTTTAATTTCAAATGATTAAAAATATAAACCATCCAAATTTAATCATCATGGGCCCATACCCCACACAAACAAGGCCTAAGATTAAAATCAAAGATTAAAAAACACCGTGAGCCCCTTAGATCAAATTATCTTCCCAAATAAATTTAATGACAATGAATATGATGATTATGATGTTAGCCTTACCAACCAACCAAAATATGAAAAATTAACTAATGAATTTCTAGATGTCATTGTATTGAGTAAGACTTCCATAATATTTAATCACTCACCCATCACTTATCAAAGTCAAAAAATAATTAAAACAAGATATGTTTCTAATTCTACATGTGTTTCTATCCTTCCTCCTTATTATTTACCTAATTTATCTTTAGATACCATTACCATGACTTCTAATCACATACTCCATACTTATCCAAACCAAGAACCAATGAACAGAAGTTATGCCATTCATCTTAAAAATTTATCCAAGTCATCCTTATGCTATCTTTGACAACGGAGCCCATCTCTAACCCAAGATTCGTATTGTTAATCCATATTTTAAAATGATCCTCAATTTTTATACATTATCATTCTTCTACCATTGACAACCTATTTCTAAATCACAATCTTCATATCCCAAATACTTGTCCCCCAATATTACCTTCCCAAACATATCATATAGCCTCCACCTCCTCTTATAATTCACCACATCCTATTCCAATCCTTAATCTTTAAAACCTTCACATCCCAATTCTTCCACCTCCTATGCTAATCCTTCATCCTCAAAACCTGTGCATCCCAATTCATCCACCTCTTATGTTAATATTTCATCTTCAAAACCTTCAAATCCAAATCCATTCACCTCATATTCCAATCCACCATCGTCTAGACCTTTGCAATCAAAACCATTCAAATTATTTAGGGAATTACTCCAAGGACTAATCACAAAGGAACATACACCATAATGTACAAAAAAATTCATGCCATCCCATAATGTCACTAATCCCATACCATCATGCAACATTACTAATTTTGTCATTATATAAAATTTATAATCATATGTCATCCCACAATATTTCTAATCTTACACCATCCCACAATATTGCTAAACATATACCATCCCATGGTATTGCTACTCCCATACCATCCAAATTTCTAATTATCCTATGATGTCATTAATCTTACTCCCAAATTAATTAGTGAAACAAAGTAAAATAGGAACCCTAGCTTTCATGTGTAAACCTGGGATTCAAACTTTTGTTGTTGCGGGTTATTTTCTTATGTTTCATTAAGATGGAGATCAACAAGGTGAGTAGATTGACTTTCAACCATGAAGGTGAGCTAATCAAACCTGAATATCCATCACATTGAGTCTTGGAATGATTTTGAATTAATTTTCTATGATTAACCTAATTAGATTATGTGACCTAATATGTAGAATGCAATATTTTGACAATTAACAGAATGAAACGGTAACTTGTAGGCAGATCTAGGAAGTGTAGAGGATTGTGTACCTATCCTGAAAAGTTGGATCTAATCATTGTATTAGGATAGAGTTTCCCTAGGGTTTATGGGTCCTTGTATGCTACGTCTACTCTATTTTTGAGGTCCTTAATGAGTGATCCAAGCTTCTGATTCCCAGTTGTGTAGTTGTTGAAACTTCAAACCTGAAATCTAAAGATTCACAAAGAGAAGATATGTTGTGTCATTTAGGGGCTTATCTTAGTCAAACCCCATGTTAGTGTTTCCACTTACACAATAGCAATGTCAACGATAAAATGATAATGGATAGGAAGGAATGATGAAATCACAAAGTGCTACAACTCACCACCCTTCAATGGCTTCCTTGAAGGACTAAAGTCATACAAATCACCTCAAGGCCTTGGATTTTGCTTGCTTGATTTGCTTGAATTATTTGGAGACCTACAAAAGTGTTAGCCTTCACAAAACAATGATAACATGAACACTCATAAACTCACATAGGATTTGGCATTATGTTAGGATCTTAAATTGTTGCAATAAAGCTATGAAATTCTTCTTTTGACTTGCTTGATAACTTTCTCTTGATCATAAGTTTTCCAAAATAATTTGAATGAATACTTGCTAGATTTCAAATGATGTAATAACTAGGTGTTTATAGGCATTTCTCTAATTTCCCAAAAATTATATCCTAATAGCAAACATTTACAACTTGAATTTTGAATGTTAAAATTTTGACACCGACATATCCAAAATTGGTCCCCAAAAAAATAGGGGGACCCATATGCCCTAGGGTTAATGGGTCTTGGCCCTATTTTCCAAGACATTAAGTGCCAAGGTCAAAATATTAATTAGATGCATTTGTTCAATGCTTTCAATTTCTTGGAAAGTGGCACAAATGGGTTACATAATGTATAATTTAGGAAATTAGGGACCCAATTAGGCTCAATAATTTAGGGGAACAAAACCTAGTGTGAAATTGTCAAGGGTGACAGTTTTTTATCCTACATTTAGCCCCAACTTTAGTGAGAGTATGAACTTACGCTCAGACTCACACTAAAGTAAAAATATATGTCAAGAGGGATCTAATTATCCAAATGTTGAAGAGATAGGATCACTAAGGATCTGGGAGTGATCAAGCCCCCAGGATCTGAAATCACATGGCAAGCCAACATAAGCACAAAGGAATGAACATATGTATGAAATGGAGCAAGACAACATACACAAACATACAATGTCAAAATGAAATACAAAAAGGAAGGTATATATAATCATGGGCTAGAAAGCTATTTTATGCTAAGATCCATACCAAAGGAATTCATGACTCACACAATAACAAAGTCTGATATTTTCTTGTTGAATCATAAACATGAAGGCAACATGGGCTAGTGAAGTCCAATATTCACTAGGTGAGCCCCCAAGAAAAGGTAGAAAAATGAAAAACACACTAGGTCTAGTGAAATCTACTATTCGCTATGTGTGCACCCATGTCAACCATACCAAGATTTATACTCCTTGATAACTCTGATAAGGTGCTACAAAATGATCAAAATGTTATGCCAACACAACACTAAGTTCAACACCCATGAATGAAGCGAAGCAAAAAATGCCAATGTCAATGTCAATGCATCACTGAGTCCAACGCCTATGAACAAAGTGAAGCAAATAATTCCAATGTATGCCCCCACCTTAAAGAAATTGCAAAACACCAAGCTATGAGAAATTACTTTAAGGTAGAAAAATATGATAAATGTCATGCAATAAAAGGTCACAAGAGGTTATTTGGAAAACCCTAATGCCGATGATATGTTTCCAAATAAAGCTATATAATGATAAGGGGTTGCCCTCAAATGTAATGCAATAAACAACATAGAATATGAACACATAAGGGATCCATAGATTTGGGGTCAGTATATGTATTTGTTATAGTGAAATAATAGAGCTCAAAACTGACATCATTCCCCAAATACTCATGGAACAACGAACAAAATGGAGGAATGACATATAAAGAGAAGACAAACACACTTTTGGGTCAACATGGAAGAGACCTAAATGTCTCAACACATTGCATCTATCAAAAGGAAAACATAATACAAAAGTAAAAGATAGTTTACAATATATAGAATAATGAAGATACAAATAGAAGAGTGTCACGACAGGTTCATTTGCTTTGTGTTGTACCCATAATAATTTTTTGCTTCAATAAGGCATTTTACTTAAAATGAGCTAAATCATGTAAAATTATTGTCAAAATTTTGTTTTATTTCAAACCAAACATAGGATTTTTGTGGGTTTCCATCAAGGAAGATACGTGCAAAATTCTAAAAATTTGAAAATTAGGGTTTTGTACCTCTGTTTTTAGGGAAACCCCTGAAAATAGGACCTTTCCAGAATTAATTGAAAATGATTTTGATAGGATGAATTGGATTCACGATCACACTGGTCAAGTCAAAATCACTAAAAAGTTTGTTTTACTCTAGTGGGTCTACATCATTTTTTTAAGAGAAAAGTTAGGACCTCTGCAACCATTCATGGTAGATGGCCAGTAGTAGGTATTAAAATCTAAGCCTCAAAAGCTTCAATGAAGAATCCATGGCGAAAGATGCTCTGAAAAATGCTCTATGACCAAGGGGATTTTCAAAAGTGAGAAATGTTGAAAATTGACGAAGTCTAAAAATTACATGCCAGTAGCATGGCAGTCAAACATGGAAAAAGCACCCCTACAAGCCAGGAGTGCCCAAGAATTAGATGATCTAGATGTCAATTTTGAGTAAAATTATCTTCAGGTGATCTCCCCGGCATCAGCTCAGCTTTGCAACAAACCTGTTTACCATTGTATAAGACACACCAAACAACAATAGCTATTGGTTGTTCGAGCATGCAAAATGGAGGGAAAATCAATGCACATCAAGTTAAAATCGCCCTTGCAGGCCAAGGCACCCATCATTTTAAACCATCTATTGAACTTTTCAACAACTACTTCCTTCAAGGAATCTACTTAGCATCCTTTTAGCTCCACGACCAATCTAGTTGCACACTCATAGGACCTATCAAGAATTCACAAGTGAAGATCAAGTAGAAAGCACCTGAAAGCAAAGGCAGAATGAAAGACATGAAGAAATGGCTAAGTGTCAAGGAATGCACCCTCCAAGAAATAGGCGCCCAACTTTTTGGGCAATCATATGCAGTCTACAAGCTCAGGGACCTCTAGAAATTCCTTCTTAGTCTTGATCAATCTCAACAATGACATCGTCAACAGGTTCAACAGATAAATCAAACATCTGACAATAGAGATCAAACTGAGGCTATTCGTGAAAGCTTGCAAACTAAAAATGACAAGTCAAAAGGTCAAAGGAACCCCTACAGGCTAGGGGTTCCCAACCTTTTAAGGCACCTAAATCAACTTTCAACATTTGTGAAACCAATCATCCTTTCTAGGACTGAACTGGTTATCCATCCCATGTTTCAGCAAGATCATCGAACTCATTAGTCATCGGTGATCTCATATCAAAGCACTGAAGGTCAAAATGGAGGAATTGAAGAACACTCAAGAAAGTGACCAAGTCTGGTGAAAAATGCACCTTCCCGAGAAAAGGCACCCAAGAATTGGAGGCATTAGACTAAGGTTTAGAGCTTTACAACTCTCAAGCACACTTCATCAAATTTGTTTCATCTCAGTAGTGGATTTTTCAACAACACTTCAAGATCAACTGAGCGACCAGAATCAGCGATTGAACAAAGGCATTTCATTACAAAAAAAAGAATGAAAAAGTGTTCAACTCCTCAAAAAGGGACGCCTAAAGTCAAACTAGTACTAGTTGACTAAAGTTAACAATTTAGAAAGCCTTTTCATGTCTAAAACATCCCATAATTGGTAGAAATCAGTTATGGGAACTTTAGATCAGGTTGATTGACTCCTTAATCATGTGTTGGCAACCAAACTTGATTGCTTCAACATCAAATGATATTTATCAAGCCTATGTGTCATTATTCATCATTTTTCTTTGTAGGTTGAAGCTCAAGAACAGTTATTTTTCTCTCCAAGAAATATTTTGAATATTTGACAAAGGGGTTTTCATTTTTCTTCATATTTTTGAAGATCAGTTGCACAGAAGGAAAATTTATCAGAGGTTGCAGATCTTCAAGCATAATTTTCTTCAAGATCCAGAGAGGCAGTTAATAACTTCCAAAATTCTTCTTATCTTTTTCCTCTATTCATGTCTTAGATCTTCTTGCATGTCCAAATAAATGAAGGATATTCATAGATGGTTATGATCAACACAACTTTTTCAACAAAACCCATGTGTTAGATTTTTCTAGAAACAGTAACCTTGCTACCCCTATTTTTAGGGATTTCTAAAAAAAGTCACAATTTTGAAAATCAAACAAGCTGGGTTTGTTCAGCATTTAAGTACCTACAATACCCAGGTGTCATATTTAAAAAAAAAAAACTTCTCAATGGGTGTTATTTTTAGGGGTTTTCAAAAAAGTTGTTTGAACAGTACCGTGTGCACAGTCAATCTTCAAGGATTTCATAATGCAATTCTCCCAAGTCAAATACAAGACCAAAACGCTCTTGGTTCATGATTTCCTGAAAATGATTAACATCAATCTACATCAGGTACACCTAGAGGTCGAAGCAGAAAGGTTGGAAGGCATAGACCAATGCACATTACAAAACATTGAGCAATCTGGATTGCTTGAGGCAGCATCAATTCCCATCACAACACAGTGTAGAATTCATAATAGCTTGTATTAAGCATTACAATCCTACCACACGAGAGATTCGTTCAGTGGATGGGTGAGTGATATGCAGCCTTAAGCCTAGGGATGTCGAAAGGTGCTTTGTCATTCCACCATGTCCAAAAAATGTGGTCATATCTATGAGAAAATGTAAAAAGGAATTTTATGCATCAAAAGACAAGTGCTAGAAGAGGATGGAAGAAAAATGTCTTAAAGGAAAAAAAAAGGCCAAATTTCCCAAGAATGTGGGATGTGGAGAGTTCTGAGATCAGTATGCAATGATCACTCTCCTCAACCATATCATTGGTCAAGAGAGGAAAACAAATTTTAGTCATGGATGTACTATATCATCACCAAAATTGTAAGCAACATAGAACATTATGATTGGCTCGCCCTCATCAATGATACGCTCCACAAGCAGATGACCTGATGCTTAGAGACTCACAGGTTTCACATGTGTTCATATCCCAAATATTTGATTTCCTTCCAAGGCCAGTTTAGAGTAATGAATAATGAGGGAACTTGGGTGTGCAAAAGGTTCACGAGTCTTTCACGCAGCTCGAGTTCACAAAAGCATAAAGACATTTCAAGAGAGTGAATGATCTCTTCTTGATGCACATTATGAGAGACCTTGATCATGAGTTACATATACGCTTATCACCAGCAGCCAAGGAGGCAATGGTAGATTGGGCGGATTGGTTCATCCAATTCCCCACTTTCACCTACATACATGTATGGGTACTTGGTTCATCTTGCCATGTTACCTCACTATCCATCAAATAGGGTGGTCTTCATGGAATTCTTGTGACAGTCATCTAAAGTACATTCTCATCTATGTTACAAATGCAAGACAGCCACAAACTTTCCTTTTGGGATGGGACTTTACAAGTGCAAGACGATGGTTGATTCCAAGGCCATAGGCCACAAAATGGTGAGACTTAATCTTAAGTATCTCATTGAGAGATGATTGTATGATCCTCAGGGTCACTATGTAGCATACCTTGAGCAACACTCTTCACATGAGTCTTCCATGGAGGACTATTGGTTCAACTGTGAAGATGAGTTTGAAGTGTGAAGACACAATTACAGTTGATTTATACTTCCACAAATTGTTGACTTCATGTCAGAAGACGTGGAAGGCCTATCCGATGATGATGGGGAAGTTATTCTTCCTTCATTCTTCATAGATCGGGTTGAATCCCAACCTCTTGGAAAAGTGGATTGGTATTCCAAGGAAAGTATGTCTATTGAGGAAAGAACATGCAAGGTTGTCATAAACAATCAACTTTACTTGGACAGTAAAAGGACAAGGAAGATAGTTATTCCTCGCATAGAGCCTCCACCAATTCATTCTTCACTACCTTTCATGTCGAGAGCTAAGCCTAGATAGAAGAAATGGAGTAACCCTCCTAGAGGATCCAGAATGTCAGGGTACACGAGCGGAAGAATACAGATTAATGATACAAATCAGCAAGAGATACATGTGGAGACAGCCACAAACATAGTTGAGCTAGTAATGGAAGCAGTTGTAGCTGAGACAGAGCTAGTGATTGAGAAAATTATAGTTGAGATAGAGCCAATGAAAAAAATAGTTATAGCTGACACAATACCTAAGGTGAAAGCAGAGCCTTCGATTCTGCCATCACCACAGTAGTCACTAGTCCAAATTAACTTAGACTCACCACCACGCGACATCACTATGCAATCACATTCATCGGGAATTCAAGGGCCTAACATCCCTCCTTCTAGCGAGGCTAGTCAAGATTCATTTTGGCTTGAGAGTATCCTAGGAAGGAAGAGAGAAAGGCCATCCTACTAGTTGGACTTCACAGAATATGACCATGTCCCTCAAGACATGTCAATAAAGAAGCTGAAGAAGCAGGTCCATGTAGGAAAGAATGCTGACAATGAAATTGTCATAGAGACAGTTGTGCCACCTGAAGATAGGAATGCACATGAGGTAGAGGTTGATGACTTCACCTTGTTGAAAGTCAACCTCGGTAAAACCACTCGATAGGTGGAGGTAGATCTCCTTGAAGTTACATCAGTTAGTGTCAAGGAAAGAATGGCTAAGGATGGCAAAGATAAAGTAGCCTTAAAGGTTGGAAACCAGTAACTGAGATTATATATCTAGCTTGATGCACAGTACACCAAACATCTTTTCCTTGCCATAAGAGATACTACACCTCCCCACAAATAAAAATCATCACCAAGTGATCTTATATGGAAAACACTTGAGGAATCAAGTAGAAGAATTTGTCATCAAAGGACGGTGTATACTTGTAGAGTTGTACCAATTAAGGTATAGAGCTCATGATCTCCATGTGGAGATTCAATAATCAAAGCAAGACACGAAAAAGAAGAGGCTTTTGGATGAGATCAATTACTCATATTTGTAGATGGTATACCAATCAGTTACTATAGAGGAGAACAAGTAACATCTTTCCGCTTGGAAAGAACAACTTGCATACAAGGTGAAATCATATGAAACCAACTTTGTAGAACTGATTGAGTACCAATAGGTTGTGGCAGGTGTTATCATATTCATGAGAATGTTGGTAACATCCATCCCTTTCCTTTACTAGCATGAAGGAGGTGCATACATCGAGCAAGCTGAAGTGAAAACACAGTTCCAATATCTCATATGTGATAGTTTTTGTGGTGACCCTATTGGTTGCAAGTTGAGTAAGATTGCAGTCATGTCAACAAAGTTGGATGATGCAGCTGTAAAGATTATTGAATATCAATAGCAGATTATGAGTGGTGAACAGATGTTGTGGAGACACATCATCATCCTATAAAACATTAATTGTCCAGAGGAAAAAGAAGTGAACGACTGGCTAGAGGAGTTGTTGACTAGAGGTGAAGAGGTGTAAAACAACTAGTTAGGATGTCCTACCCTCCAAAATAGCATTTATGAAAAACAAGAGTTAACTTGAGGCCTCTTTCCAAGTTAACTCACTGTCCCACTAATCATCCATGTCTATTTCCACTAATTGTGGATGTCTCTTTTGGAGGAACTTTTGTTTTTGGAGTTATCTTTTAGTTTAGTTTTAGTTAATTGAAGTAGATTTCCAGTTAACTGTTAGGTTACCTAATTTTAGACATAGGAATAAATCTTGCATATTTTCAAGAACTCATTGTTAACTCAAGGATATTTTAGGGTTGCCTACTCCTTTGAGCTTCTATAAATAAGATCCTTTGCTCATTATTTTGTAACTTTACTTCATGGTAGAAAAACGTTGAGCTAAAAATCCTTTGACTTTGTTCACTTAGTATATGTTCTTGAATCATATTTGTTATAGTTAAAAGCCAAGTACAGCTTGCATTCTCTCTATTCAGATAGGTGGGTTCAATCCATGTTCATGTATTTTTGGTTGATCGCTCCATGTGTGATTGTCTCTTTGACACAAGTTGTTGTCCAAAAGTGTAATCTTTGATGGAAGTTGAGGTAATAAATTAGGAGAGCTACCTTTCCTTTGATCCAAAAGTCTCAAAATCTATCATTATATGTTGTTCTTAATAATCTTTTTTTTATTTACACCTCGAAAAGAGAATTGTCTCTCCTTGGGAATTTAGAGAGTAGGACTATCTTTATTAGTTGTTTCTAGTAGTCTACCTTTCAACCTACACCTCAAAAAGGACATAGTGCCTCCTTGGGAATCTTGAAGTCTAGCCTACCATTTGAAGATTACTTGTGTGGATTCTATTTTGGTGTAAATCTGGAATTTCAAAGCCTTTAGATGCATTCTAACGCATTGTGCTTTATGCACCCTTGTGCCTTGTCACTGAGTAAAAATATAGGAACATTAGTTTACTTTAATTTTCATGTAAACATAGAAAAAATAGGGAGCTTCCCCTCCTAATTTGAAGATTAGTTACTACACAATGCGCATAGTTGTTCATTTCCAATAAGTACTCTAGAGGTGCTAATTGAAATGCCAACAATTTTCTGGTGCCCACCATGGGGCAATGAGGCATAAAACTTCAAGAAAAAGCTAACACTTTTATGTCATGGGAATGACCATCTGGCATCCTACTGCTCCAATTGAATAGCCGAGTCTCACACCCTCAATTTTTCAACCAAATTTTGCATTCATTCAAGGAGAGAAATCGGACATCATTAGTAGCCTGTGCACCTTCATCTTCGAGAAAAATACATCACTTGCTCAATGGAGGGCTGCAGCTATTACTCTGGGTGAGGAAGAAGAGAAGGTTGATCTTGCAACCAAAAGGCTAGTATTACCACCTCCTACGTGGCAATAAGTACCTTGGCTTATCAAGTGTATACAAGGAGGAGATTAAATCCTTTATTTCAAGAAGATGTTGGAGAAGCCTTCAATGTAGAGCCAATCGTCGAAGAGGTTCTCGATCACTTTCAAGAAGAACCACAAGTAGAACCTCAGGCTCAACCAAAATCAATGGGTGACAATGACAACAACAATGACAATGGCCGAAATGGGAGAAATCCAAGATGTCCTATCCCATTGCCTTGGGGAAATAACATCATCTCATTGGCCTTGCAAGGACATCACGACCTGCCCAAAGGCTCAAGAAAGCACTTCCCAAGGTTTCACAAAAATAAAGCTCGTCACCCTGACAAGCATATATCAGCATTCACAGTAGCTTGCCCCATTGTACATGTGCCACACAAAGACATCATCGTATGTCTCTTTGTTGAGACTCTTGAGGAGAATGTCGCAGACCGGTTCAATCATTTAGAACCAAGAATCATCACAAGCTAGGCGATCATGAGTGAGAAGTTCTTATCAAGATCAAGCCCTTTGAAGATATCCATTAGTTGTTTTCACGCTTATCAACCTCAAAGATGGAACCAACATAACCAATGAGGGAGTTCATAGCAAGGTTTAATCGCCTCTTTACACATCTTTCTCATACACTCAATCCATTAGATGAGATCCTGATGAGTAGCTTCATCAATGCGCTCCCCTCAGAGAGCATTTTTCTTGAAAGGAGGACACGAAGTGGACCTACTAGTTTCTCAAGAAAATGCTATCAATCTTGAGGATAATATGATCACATTAGACAAAATGAAGGATGGCACTATTAGACCACTAGACCAAGTGTCAACAGATTCATTGCTACAAAAAGGTAGAAAATGAGGTGACTATCCTTAAAATACAGTCACCCCCTCAAGGGTAGCAAGCACTTCCCACACCACCACCATATCAACAACAAAAATAGTACCAACCTCAATAGCCTTACTAGCCAAAGAGGAACAATTTATAGCCATTTAACAACTACAAGCCTGGATTTCTAGGCCCTCCACCAAGACAAGCAAAGGCTAAGAAGTCTAATGTGTTTTTTTGTTTCCATGATGCAGAAGAACATATCGGATCCAACTACCCTAAAAATTTGAGAATGAATCAAATTATGGGATATACTAAAGCTACACCAAGCTCAAGTTTTGTACCTTCAACAAATGTGAATGTTGTCTCACCACAAATAGACAACTTCAATGGAAACTCTGCAACGGGATACTTCCATAGCAAACTCATAAATCAAGAAGAAGACTATTGTTAGTATTCTCTCACTATCAACCATGAGAACATTTCAACACATGTGTTCACATGTTCCCAACACTTCAAAGCATAGAAAGAAGAAGAAATATGGAAGTCAAATGAAAAGGGAAAAGAAGTGCCTTCCACTTCTAATACCAAGTCTTTGCATGAGAACAACACGCCAAATGCTCAAGATTTGTCTTCAACTAATTTTAACATAGTGTCTTCCATGATGAAGACGAAGGTACATATACCATAACTGGAGTATCTCCAAGATCATCCCAATCAATTAGATCAGATTCTCAAGGTAGTAAAGAAGTTGGCTGTAATCTAGCCCACATTGCTAGAGTCTTCCGTACCAACGGTAGAAAATTCAAATCCTTTCTACATATCTCTGTATATGGGAGGGTTCAAACTCAGAAACTGTATAATAGACTCAAGGGCATCAGACAATGTCATGCCTTTGAAAATCATGAATGCATTGGGACTTTCATGCACCGAGACTCACAACAAGTGTTACTCACTTGAGTCAAAGCTAGTGTCATTAGTAGGTCAACTAAAAGACGCTCCAGTGAGGTTGGCATCCTATCCAAAGAAAAGATCATGATGACCATCCTGATATCTGACATTCCAATCAGTTACGGGATGCTATTGAGTAGGAGCTTCTACAAGGATCTCAAAGGGGAGATTTAGCTAGATTGGTCGTATGCAACGACCCCATTAAAGAAAGGCAGCTTCAAGTTGGAACCTGAGACTAAGTCAAGATTCATAGTGGTAAAGTCCCAAGACCCCCAAGCTCAGGTGTTATATCAAAACACAGGTCCTAGCATATATGCCATGTTGTTTGAAGTGATAGAATAAGAGAAAAAAATTACATACTCCACAAGGACAGCGAATGAAAATTCAAAGATGTGGACAATGCAATTCGATGGAAGTTGCTCTACAGCAAGCTCGGGAGCAGGAGTGGTCATCACTTCTCCTAAAGGTACTTTATACCCGTTTGCTTACCACTTGTAGTTTGATAATACAAACAACACTGTACAATATGAGGCGCTTCTTTTAGGTCTCAAAAATGCAAAGGATATGGGTATAAAATTCCTCCAAGTTGAAGGCGACACAGAACTAATCATGCAGCAGATCAAAGATCATTACCAAGTAAAGAAAATTCACCTCTGGTCTTATTGACTTAGGGAGTGGAATGCAATTGACTGGTTCGAGGCATTCAACATCGAGTTCATTCTGTAGGAACATAATAGCAGAGAAAATTACTTTGCGGTATTGGTTGTTCTTTTCATGCCACATTCTGACTTCTGTCAGAATGTATTTTCTATTGAGCTCATGTATAGGCCAACTATCCCTGACAATTGTGACAACTGGCAGGTCTTTGATGATGATGATCACATCAAATATTTCCTCTGTGTAGCGGATGATTATGAAGACTTGTTCTTTGAAGGTAGTGCTTCTCCCTTCAAAGAATCTATAGCAGAAGATTTCAAAGCAAGGGAATTAGGCATCATACAACTAAAGGGAAACAATATCCCCAAGGGTTTAGTATCCTTGGAGGATATATTTGATAGACATAATAGACATGTCCAAGATCAAAGTAATTTGACCAATAAGACGTCAGCTGACTACCATCAAGTCAACATTGGTATTGAAGACAAACCTCAACTTGTCAACTTGGGAAAATGTTGCACTATAGAGGAAAGAAACAACTTCATCTCCCTATTCAAGCAATATCGAGATTTCTTCGCATGGTCCTATGAAGACTTGAAAGCCTTCATGCCAAAGGAATTGTCTCACACAATTTCACTTAAGTCTAATGTCAAAAATTTCAAGTAGAAGTAGAGACACTACAACCCATGTATCCAAGATACGATCTACATGGAGGTACAAAAGATGGTGGATACAAAGATCATATTCCCAATCCACTATTCTACCTAGGTGCCTAACATCATTCCTATGCGCAAGAAGAATAGAGAAATATGAATCTGTGTAGATTTAAGGAATCTCAACCAATCGTCACTAAAGGATAATTATCATTTACCAATCATGGAGCACACATTGCAAATGGTAACTAGATCAGAAATTTTGTCATTACTTGATGGCTTGTCTATATATAACCAAATTGCAGTGGTTGAAGAAGATCAAATCAAAACAACATTCACCACCCCATGGGGAATGTTCACCTATGAGAGGATTCCCTTCGGCCTCATTATCACTGGTGCCACCTTTCAGTGAGCCATTGATTTGGTTTGGGGACCTAAATGATAAACTAATCATCATCTATCTTGACAACCTTACCGCTTTCTCAAAGAAGTGGCAAGACCATTTTCAACACTTAGTGAAATTTTTTGGGAGATGCAGATATCACCACATATCATTGAATCCGAAGAAATCGATCTTTGCAGTGATGGAAGGCAAGTTTCTAGGCCACATCATCTCTAAAGAAGGAACTTGGATCGATCTTAATCGGGTCAACTCAATCAAGAACTTGAATCTCCCAACAAATAGAACTAGGGTACATTCCTTCTTCAACAAGGTCAACCTCATACAAATATTTGTACCCAACTTCTCAAAGCTGACCAAGGATATATCAACAATGATGAAGAAAACATTCACCTTCAAATGGACTGAAGAAGGAAGGAAGGTGTTTGATCAAATAAAGGAAGCCATCATTAAATCACCAATGTTGGTTTGACCCAACTTCAATAAGGTATTCATTCTTTGTTGTTACGCATCGGAACACACTCTCTCTGCCATACTGACGCAAAAGTTGAATGAGGAGATAGAATTTCCAATTGCATTCATGAGTAGTAGCTTCAAAGATAGTGAGTCTCAGTACTCCCAAATCAAAAAGAATGCATATACAATTGTGAAGGCAGTTAAGAATTTTAGATTCTACATCCTGAACTCGCACACCACTATGTATGTTACAGACCCCGCAATCAAGAGTGTCCTAACTCAACAAGAGATGGGAACCAAAAGAGGTAATTGGATCATAAGAGTCCAGGAATACAACTTAGAGATAAATCCAACCAAGATTATCCATGGGAGAGGTTTATGTCAGCTGATTGTAGAAGATGGTGATCTAAAGCACCAAGTTGTTGATGGCATCCTAGAAATAGAAATTGAAGAAGACCTTCCAATGGTCTTACTAGTTGATTCTGAAAAAGAATGGTACACTAAATTTTGGTACTATTTGACTTATGAAGAATGTCTAACACACTTGGGAAAACAACAAAAGATAACATTGAAGTTACAAGCACAAAGCTATGTGCTTATAAGTAATTTTCTATACAAGTGTGGACTTGATGGAACTTTCTTGCTATGTGTCAACAAGGACCAACAATGACAGTTGTTGGAGGCATTTCATAATCAAGCATGTGGTGGCCACTTCTCATCAAGGGTTACTACATTCAAAATCCTATGAGCACTATTCTACTAGCCGAATTTTTTTTGTGACACATATGGTTGGGTGCACATATGCCAAATGTGCCAACAATTCACTGGAAAACTCAAGCTGGCAGCCATCCCACTCAAGTCGGTAATCATAGATGCTCCATTTCAGCAATGGGGTATACTTTGTAGGTCCAATCAATCCACATTCTAGTAAGGGGAATTTCTATGTCCTTACAGAAATAGATTACTTCACAAAGTGGGTTGAGGAAATTCCTATGAAGCATGCTACCTCTGAAGTCATGTGCTACTTTCTCAATGAAAACATCATTACGTGCTTCAAAGTACCAAGAAAGATCGTGACCGATAATGCAACAAGCTTCTCGTCAGAGGAGTTAATATATTTTTGTTTTGATTTTGACATCACCTTGTCCCACTCTTCATATTGCTATCCACAGGCAATGGACAAGCCAAATCATCCAACAAGAACATTGTTACAATCGTGCGCAAGCTAGTAGACTCCAATCAACAAGCTTGGCATAAGAAGTTGTACAATGCTCTTTGGGCCAATAGGATCACTCCCAAAAGAGCTATCAGCACTTCCCCCTCCACTATTTTATATGGCATGGAAGTTGTGTTACCCATCACTCTAGAGTTGTCCACTTTACAACTGCCATATGCAATAGAGGATGAAAAATTCAAAGATCCAATCTAAAAATGCATCATGTGCCTAATGAAACTACAAGAAGAAAGGCTGGAGGTGGTTGATAAGATCACTCAGCATCAAGAGCGAGTGAAAAAGATCTTCAAAAAGAAGGCTCGTCGGCGAGACTTTGGGATTAGAGATAAATTTATGTTATGGGAGTAGAGACACGAGCCTAAGGGAATGCACGGAAAACTCGACTCCCTTTGGCTAGGGCCGATCCAAATTCATGAGTTAGCATGAGAGAATTCTTACATTCTCTCACATTCAGACAAAAGGCTTTTCCTACTACCATACAACAAGCAATACTTGAAGCATTACATCCCTTTGGGGGTAGGTTGAGTTTCTGTAAATATTTTTCTTCCCTCTTTTTTGTTATGTTGTAATGTTTTTCCCCATTTTGTAAAGTATTGTCATGTTTTAAGTGTTTTCTTAGGTAGTCTTGTTTTAGATGAATAATGAGAACTCCAATTGTTAGGTGAATTAGGAAATAAGTCCTAACCCCAATGCCCAACTAATAAGAATACTGGTTTGCGAAACTAGAGATTCTTTGTTCTCCTATGTTGTAAGTATCTGACATGGTCACCAGCTGGAGCCTAATGTTGTACCCATAATAAATTTTTGCTTCAATAAGGCATTTTGCTAAAAATGAGCTAAATCATGTAAAATTGTTGTTAAAAGTTTGTTTTAGGTCAAACCAAACATAGGATTTTTGTGGGTTTACATCAAGGAAGATACATGCAAAATTTAAAAATTAGGGTTTTGTACACCCTTATTTTTAGGAAAACCCCTAAAAATAGGACCTTTCTAGAATTAATTGAAAATGATTTTGATAGGATGAATTGGTTTCACAATCACACTAGTCAAGTCAAAATCACTAAAAAGTTTGTTTTACTCTGGTGGGTCTACTTCATTTTTTTACGAGAAATTTTAGGACCTCCACAGTCATTAATGGCAGATGGCCAGTACTAGGTATCAAAATCTAAGCCTCAAAATCTTTAATGAAGAATCCATGGTGAAAGATGCTCTATGACCGAGGGGATTTTCAAAAGTGAGAAATGGTAAAAATTGACTAAGTCTGGAAATTACTCGCTAGTAGCATGGCAATCAAACATGGAAAAAGCACCCCTATAGGCTAGAGGCGCCCAAGAATGAGATGATCTAGATGTCAGTTTTGAGTAAACTTGTCCTCAGGTGATCTCCCCAGCATCAACTCAGCTTTACAACAAACCTCTTTGCTAATCTACAAGACACATCAAATGATGGTAGTTGTTGATCATTCGAGCATGCAAGATGGAGGGAAAATCAATTCACATCAAGACAAAAGCACCCCTATAGGCCAAAGGTGCCCATCATTTTGAACCATTTATTGAATTTTTCAGCAACTACTTCCTTCAAGGCATCTACTCAACATCCTTCCATCTCCATGACCAATCTAGTTTCATACTTACATGACCTATCAAGCATTCACAAACAAAGATCAAGCAGAAAGCACTTGAAAGCAAAGGAAAAATGAAAGACATGAAGAAATGGCTAAGTGTAAAGGAAAATGCACCCTACTAGAAATAGGCACCCATCTTTTTGGGAAATTAGATGCAATCTGCAAGCTCAGAGACCTCCAGGAAGTCCTTCTTAGTCTTGATCAATCTCAACAATGACACCATCAGTAGGTTCAACAGAGAAACCAAACATCTGAAAATAGACATCAAACTGGGGTTTTTCATGAAAGGTTGCAAACTAAAAATGACAAGTCAAAAGGTCAAAGGCACCCCTGCAGGCCAGGGGTTCCCAAGCTTTTAAGGAACCTAAATCAACTTTTAGGATTTGCAAATCCAATCACCCTTTTCGGGATTGAAATAGTTATCCATCCCATGTTTCAGCAAGATCATCGAACTCATCAGTCATCGGTGATATCAGATCATAGCACTGAAGGTCAAACTAGAGGAATTGAAGAACACTCAAGAAGTTGACTAAATTTGGTGAAAAATGCACCTTCTTGGGAAAAGGTTCCCAAGGATTGGAGGCATTAGGCTGAGGTTTTGAGCTTTGTAGCTCCCAAGCACACTTCATCAAAGTTGTTTCATCTCAGCAGTGGATCTGTCAGCAACACTTCAAGATCAACTGAGCGACCGTAATTAGGGATTGAACAGAGGCATTTCATCATAGAAAAAGAATGAAAAAGTGTTACTCCTCAAAAAGGGACACCTAAAGTAAAACTAGTCCCAGTTGACTGAAGTTGACAATTTAGAATGCCTTTTCATGTCTAAAATGTCCCATAATTGGTGGAAATCAGTTCCAAGAACTCCAAATTAGGCTAATTGACTCCTCAATCATGTGTTGGCACCCATACTTGATTGCTTCAACATCAAATGATATTTATCAAGCCTAGGCATCATTATTCATCATTTGTCTTTGCAGGTTGAAGCTCAAGAACAAATATTTTTCTCTCCAAGATGTCTTTTGAAGATCTAACAGAGGGGTTTTCATTGTTCTTCATATTTTTGAAGATCAGTTGCACAAAATGACAATTTATAAGAGGTTGCATCTTCAGGCATAATTTTCTTCAAAATCCAAAGAGGCAGTTGATAACTTCCAAAAATCTTCTTGTTTGTTTCCTCTATTCATGTCTTAGATCTTCTTGCATGTCCAAATAAACAGAGGATATTCACATATCTGACCTTCTGGTTATGATCAGCACAACTTTTTCAACAAAACCCATGTGTTAAATTTTTCCATAAATAGTAACCTTGTTGCCCCTATTTTTAGGGATTTCCAAAAAAAAGTCAATTTTGAAAATCAAACAAACTGGGTTTGTTCAACATTAAAGTACCTACAATACCCAGGTGTCATATTTTTTCAAAAAAAAATACTTCTCGGCGAGTTTTATTTTTAGGGGTTTTCAAAAAAATTGTCCAAACAATATCATGTGCATAGTCAATCTTCAAGGTTTTCAAAATGTGGTTCTCCCAAGTTGAATACAAGACCAAAATGGTCTTGGTTCATGATTTCCTAAAAATGATTGAAATCTATCTGCATCAAGTACACCTAGAGGCCGACTCAAAAAGGTTGGAATGCATAGACCAATGCACATTGTAGAACATTGAGTAATCTAGACTGCTTGAGGTAGCATCAATTCCCATCACAGCACAAAGCGTAGAATTTGTAATAGCTTGTATTAAGCATTACAATCCTACCACACAAGAGATTCGTTCTTTGGATGGGTGAATAATATGCAACCTTAAGCCTAGGGATGTCGAAAGGTGCTTTTTCATTCCAACATGTCCAACAAATGTGGTCATAGCTATGAGAGAATGCAAAAATGCATTTTATGTGTCAAAAGACAAGTGTTAGAAGAGAATGGCAGAAAAATGGCTTAAAGGAAAAAAGGCCAACTTTCCCAAGAATGTGGGATGTGGAGATTTCTGGGATGAGTATGCAGTGATGATCACTCTACTCAACCATATCACTGGTCAAGAGGAGGTGAACAAATTTCAGTCATGTATGTACTATATCATCACCAAAATTGTAAGGAACAGAGAACATTATGATTGGCCTGCCCTCATTAGTGATACACTCCACAAGCAGATAACTAGATTCTTAGAGGCTCACAAGTTTCACATGTGTTCATATCCCGTATATTTGATTGCCTTTCGAGGAAAATTTAGAGTATTGAACAATGAGGGAACTTTGGGTGTACAAAAGCTTCATGGGTATTTCACGTAGCTCGAGTTCACAAAAGTAGAAAGACATTTCAAGAGAGTGAATGATCTCTTCCTAATGCACTCTATGAGAGACCTTGATCATGAGTTACATATATGCTTATCACTAGCAGCCAAGGAGGAAATGGTAGGCTGGGCGGATTGGTTCATGCAATTCCCCACTTTCACCTACATACGCAGGTATGGCTACTCGGGTCATCCTGCCATGTTACCTCACTATCCATCAGATAGGGTGGTCTTCATGGAATTCTTACGATAGTTGTCCGAAGTACATTCTCATCTATGTTACAAATGCAAGATGGTCATGAACTTTCCTTTTGGGATGGGACTTTACAGGTGCAAGATAGTGGCTGATGCCAAGGCCATAGGCCACGAAATCGTGGGACTTAATCTTAAGTATCTCATCGAGAGACGGTCATATGATCCTTGAGGTCACTATGTAGCACACCTTGAGCAACACTCTTCACATGAATCTTCCATGGAGGGCTATTGGTTAAACTGTGAAGACGAGTTCAAAGTACGAAGACGTAATTACAGTCGGTTTATACTTTCAAAAATTATTGAGTTCATGTCAGAAGATGTGGAAGGCCTATCTGATGATGATGGGGAAGATATTCTTCCTTCATTCTTCATAGATCAGGTTGACTCATAACCTCTTGGAAAATTGGATTGGTATGCCAAGGAAAGCACATATATTGAGGAAAGAACAAGTAGGGTTATCAGAAACATTCAACCCTACTTGGATAGTAAAAGGACAAGGAAGGTAGTTATTCCCTGCATAAAGCCACCATCAAATCATTCTTCACTACCTTCCACATCGAGAGTTAATCCTAGATAGAATAAATGGAGTAACCCTCCTAGATGATCCAAAATGTTAGGTTAAACGAGGGGAAGAATACAAATTGTTGATACAAATCAGAAAGATATACATGTGGAGACAGCCACAAGCATAGTTGAGCCAATAATGGAAGTAGTTGTAGCTAAGACAAATCCAGTGATTGAGACAATTACAGCTGAGACATAGACAATGATGTAAATAGTTACAACTAACGCAATACTTGAGATGGAAGCAAAGCCTCCTATTCCACCACCACCACAGCAGTCACCAGTCCATATTGACTTGGATTCACCACCATGCAACATCACTACGCAATCCCATTCATCAAGAATTCAAGGGCCTAACATTCCTCCTTCCAACAAGGATAGTCAAGATTCCTTTTGGCTTGAGAGTCTCCTAGGAAGGAAAAGGGAAAGGTCGTCCTACCAGCTAAACTTCACAAAATTTTACCATGTCCCTCAATACATGCCAGTAAAGAAGCTGAAGAAGTAGGTCCATGTAGGAAAGAATGTTGACAATGAAATTTTCAAAGAGACCGTTGTGCCACCTAAAGAAAGGAATGCACATGAGGTAGAGGTTGATGACTTCACCTTGTTGAAATTCAACCTCAGTAAGACCACTTGTTAGGTGGAGGAAGATCTCCTTGAAGTTGCATCAATGAGTGTCAAGGAAACAATGGCTAAGGACGACAAAGATAAGGCAGCCTTAAAGGTTGAAAACTAGCAGCTAAGATTATATATCTAGCTTGATGCATGGTACACCAAACATCTCTACCTTGCCATGAGAGATGCTAGACCTCCCCACGGAGAAAAATCATCACTAGATGATCTTATATGGAAAACATTTGAGGAATCAAGTGGAATAATTAATCATCAGAGGATGGTGTATACTTGCAGATTTGTACTTGTTAAGGTACAAAGCTCATGATCTTCACAAAAAGATTCAACAATCAAAGCAAGAAATAGCAGAGAAGAGGCTTGTGAATGAGATCACTTCCCCAAATTTGTAGATGGCGTACCAATCAGTTACTATAGAGGAGAAAAAGCAACATCTTTTCGCTTGGAAAGAACAGCTTGCATAGAAGGTGAAAGCATATGACACCAACTTTGTAGAACTGATTGAGTACCGATAGGTTGTGGCAGGTGTTATCATATTCGTGAGAACATTGGTAACATCCATCCCTTTCCTTTACTAGCATGAAGGAGGTGCATACATCGAGCAAGTTGAAGTGCAAACACAGTTCCAATATCTCACCTATGACAATTTTTGTGGTGACCCTACTGGTTGCAAGTTGAGTAAGATTACAGTCATGTCAACAAAGCTAGATGATGCAACTATAAATATTATTAAATATCAGTAGCAGATTGTGAGTGGTGAAGAGATGCTATGGAGACACGTCATCATCATGTAAAGCATTAATTTTTCAGAGGCAAAAGAAGTGAACGACTGGCTAGAGGAGTTGTTGACTAGAGGTGAAGAGGTGTAAAACACCCAGTTAGGACATCCTACCCTCCAAAATAGCATTTATGACAAACAAGAGTTAACTTGATGCCTCTTTCCAAGTTAACTCGCTATCCCACTAATCATGCATGTCTATTTCCACTAATAGTGGATGTCTATTTTGAAGGCATTTTGTATTTGGAGTTATCTTTTAGTTTAGTTTTAGTTAACTAAAGTAGATTTCTAGTTAAGTGTTAGGTTACCTACTTTTAGAAATAGGAATAAATCTTGCAGATTTGCAAGAACTCATTGTTAACTCAAGGAGATTTTAGGGCTGCCTACTCCTTTGAGCTTCTATAAATAAGAGCCTTTGCTCATTATTTTGTAACTTTACTTCATGGTAGCAAAAAGCTAAGCTAAAAATCCTTTGACTTTGTTCGGTTAGTATATGTTCTTGAATCATTTTTGTTATAGTTAAATGCCAAGTACAGCTTGTGTTCTCTCTATTCAAATAGGTGTGTTCAATCCATGTTCATGTATTTTTGGTTGATCGCTCCATGTGTGATTGTCTCTTTGACACAAGTTTTTGTCCCAAAGTGTAATCTTTGATGGAAGTTGAGATAAAAAAATTAGGAGAGCTACCTTGGCTTTGATCCAAAAGTCTCAAAATCTATCATTGTATGTTGTTCTTAACAATCTTTCGATCTACACCTCAGAAAAAGCATTGTCTCTCCTTGGGAATTTAGAGAGTAAGATTATCATTTTTTTTGTTTCTAGTAGTCTACCTTTCAGCCTACATCTTGGAAAGGACATAGTGCCTCCTTGGGAATCATGAAGTCTAGCCTACCATTTGAAGATTACTTGTGTGGATTCTATTTCGGCATAAATCTAGAAGTTCAGATCCTTTAGATGCATTTTGAGAGATAGTTCATCTAAGTGATCGAACCACTCCATTATTGCTCTTATGCCCCTCTTTATCTTTTTATCTTGAGGAGATAGGATAGATTAAAAGTTAGTTTAGTTGTAGTTAAGATCTGCATAAACTAGAGAAAACCTCAGCTGCAATGCATTGTGCTTTATGCACCCTTGTGCACTATCGCTGAGTAAAAAGATAGGAACATTAGTTTACTTTAATTTTTATGAAAACATCAACAAAAAGAGGGAGCTTCCCCACCTAATTTGAAGAGAAATTACTACACACTATGCATAGTTGTCCATTTCCAATAAGCACTCCAGAGGTGCTAATTGAAATGCCAACACTTTGTATCCTTGCACCAACATAGCAACAAGGGTCATCCAAAGAAAACTCACAAATACAAAGGCATTCCAAGAAAAAAAACATGGGTAATCACATCATGTGCAAGAAAACATAAAGAAAACATGAATCAAACATAAAGGATCATTGCACGTGCGAGCCGACCTAAAGTAGGTTGTTTGCATCTCAATATTGCTCATCATATAGGGAAGGTGGAAAAATAGCTAAAGGGACTACAACAAGTGTTGTACCAGTAGCATCTCATGTTTCAACACATGGTGGGTCACTCGCATCAGGAGAATCATCATGGTTTCCCCCATCTAAATTCATTTTCTTTGAAAACAAAACATTAAGCGCATTATAGACTTGTTCACCAATTTTAGCAATTTCATTTTCATCATCCAAGTTAATCACAACATGAGGTTTTATGACAATTTTTTTTGTATTTTCTTATTTCACTTCTTGTTTTAGTTCCATGTATTGTTTTGTTGAAAGTTGTAATTTTTCTTGAGTTATTTGCATAGGTAATGGATTATCATTCACCATTTTATTCTTTTCTTCTAATTGACGAGCGATAGCATGATGCCTACACCTATGCTCTTTAGTATTTTAGTTTCTTCTTGCATGGTTTTCAATTTTTGATGGGGTAGGATTAGGTCTCTCAATCATTGGTCTCTTTTCTTCCCTTAAGGAAGGAACTGAAGGAACCACCAGGAGTTGGGAAACCACTGTCTCTCTAGGTTTGTGCACTTGTTTTATCTTTGGAGGCACAAAATGAATCACTCAATTATCTCTTGGTATTTAATATGATATTGGTGGAGGAATTGTGGCATACTTATCTTGGTTACTTGGAAGGGTCTTTGTCGGGGGCATGGGTTCATCCATAACTGATGGAGGAACAACCATGGTCTTGTCTTTTTCAAGAATATTGGTAAGAGATAATTTTGTTATGTGCTTCACCTTAAACTTTTGGTATGAATTGAAGAATAATTCCTCACAAGGTTTTATAGGTTCCATAGGTTGGGAAAAAAAGAAATCTAATGAAAATTTCCCACAGGAATATAAAGGATTAAACCCACTATGATGTACTATGAATATCTCATTTTCAAATGGGAACTTTATTCACTTGTGAATAATCGATAGGACAACATTCATGGAGCATATCCATGGGTAGCTTAGCTTCACACATAATTGGTCTGATGTCAGGATGATGGAGAATGATACATATAATTTTTTCGGTCCAACTTTAAAAGGAAGAGTGATCGAACCTATTGTAGGGCAAGAAAAACCATCGTGAGTTTTCAACCATGCTTTCAATTGTTCATAAGAATCTTGATAAATCTCATGCATAAACAAGAATTCCTTAGCAATCGCATTCTCTACACACACAATATCAATGAGTATTACTTGTAAAGGTTTATCATTGATATGTCTGGGGATATAGAGAGGACCATTGGGTGCATGTATGGATGCATCACTATTGGTGAAAGAAAAATCAAGTAGCACGGTGGTTTAGCCCTTACAAGGGTGAACATATATTAAATAAATCATGCTATCTACTTCCTTCTCATAGTTATTGGCATCATCATTCTCATCATCATTCATATCATCACTTATATCATCACAAGCTTGAAAAAATTTGGATGAATGTTTTGGTATTAGATTGGTAAAAATTTGCAAGTTTTGGTTAGGTGTGGCAACAAACTTATTCCCTTGATCATTAACGCCACCCAACTAGATGTGATTAGAATCAATGAGGTCTTGAAATTGATGTTTAAGATGCATGCATCATTCTATATCATGTTCACTTGTGCGATGATATTAGTAAAAGGCATTTGGATTGTAACTTGGAGGTAGGGTTTGGTTGTGTGCACAGGTCTAAGACGAGGCAATGGAATTAATTTCTTACTAAAAAGTTGCCCATGATCGAATGGAGGGTGTTAGGTAACTAGGTAAATTTTATATCTCTCAATCTAAACTAGTACAGGGTTGAACTTATGGTAGAAAAAAGAGGTTCGATGTGGTTGGTTGTTTGAGGTGTATATAACTTGATAATTTTTTTGTTTTTCTTCTTGAATGGTTGATAGTTGTTTTGTAGTACAGATTCATATTTCCCAACAAGAGTAGATGAAGATGTCTCTTCATATTGACTAATCGAGTTCTAATAATCATGAAGGTTCATACACAAATATATAAAGGATGAATATTTCATTAATAAAATTTTAACCCTTATGTCAGGTTGTAAATTTTCAATGAACACTGATTGAACATCTGAATCAAGAAGAATAAGATCATTTGTGAATAAAACAATTGATAGCATCCTATAAATTTTGTCACTTTTTCATGTTTTCCTTATTTGCATAATACTAGATCAGTTATTAGAATTTCAGGTCAAATGTTAGAGGAATGCATCAACAAGTTCATTAAAGGAGTGGATTGAGTTATTCTACAATGAACAAAACCATTCTAAGGCCATGTCTTTCAATGACCTAGGAAAGAGCTTAGCTAGGAGTTTATCTTCAAAAATGAAGTCACTACACAGGGTTGTATATGTTGATATATGATTGTTGGGGTCTCCAATACCATTATACTTGTCAAATTGAGGTATCTCTATGTTTTGTGGCATTGGTGTTTTTAAAATTTCAAATGACAACGGGCTTCTTTTAGCATATTGCAATGGTTATCCATTTTGGTTTTGGTTCAAATTTGAGATTTGTTGTTGAAGTGAGGTCACATTTTGAAAATTTTGGTTAATGATGGAATCATTGGTTGACATGCTTTGGGAATGTGGTGAATATGGTAGAATTGTTATGTGCTTGGTGGACTACTATGTTGTAAATTTATGAGAGGGGATGAAACTTGAGATGTTACATGTGATGATCCAAAACCATAAGGATTTCCAGTGGAAAGGCCTAATGCTGGATGTATACCAATACTTTGTTGTATCATTGAAGTGACAGTTGGATTTGTGTATGTAGTTCATCCTTGACTTTGAGTGTATCCCAAAGCTTGAGTGCAAATAGCCATTGTAGGTACATTAGAATCAACTATATGGGGTAGGCTACGTAAAACCTCTAGTCCTTAATCATCATTAATCAATTTCCCCATGTTATATATTATTTAGACTATTTTACCAGCTAGGTATTCAATACTCACATAGTCTTGAAGTCTTTCTAGATCTTTGTCCAATTGTTTCAATTTTTCTTCGGGAACATTGGAAACAATAGTCTCAACATCTGTAAAATGGGTGATTGTAAGGTTTCCATTGGTATGGTAGTATTAGGGATAGGGTCCAAAATGGGTTGAGTATTGACAACACTATGCATGAACGAGTTAGAAGACTCAGGATCCAGAATGGATGTAACAACACGGGATGCCATAAGTCTACAACTATGTTTCACTGAAGTATTGGAAATAGGACACGAGGTCATGAAGCTCATGCAAGTTTTAAAACACTTAATTGCACCCACTACGAACACTAAACTGACCAACAAGCACAATAAAATAGTCAGAAATAGGATTCAGATAACAAAAGAAAATAGAGGTTATCAAAATACGAGTATGTGCAAAAATTGATTCAATCAACAGTAGGAGGACATAAGTGCCTAAGGGTGTATGCATCCTAGGTAAGTTTTCCAAAAATTCAAAAGTTGAATGTGTGCAATTTTTCTTAAGGATTTTAGTTTTGGTTGTAGACAGATTTGACAATGAATTTTTTTCCATATTTTGCTTAATTTATGCCAAGAAAAGTGTGTAACAATATTTGAACAATAAATGACAATTTTGAATGCAATTTTCTGATCTAAAATGCACAAATTGATTGATTGTAAGATGTCTAAATCCAAAAATGATGATTTTGATGCAATCTTGAAATAAAAAAATACAATTTTTTCAATTTTTATCACTTTTTTAGCTAAATGAAAGATGTTTGAATGAATACAATTAAGAATTCTAAAATAGAGATCTAAAAGCACAAACATAATGAAATCATAGAGATAGAGGAGTGAAAATTTTTGTTAATGCAAGTGTACAAGGACAAAGGCACCCAAGGGCACTTGAGTCCTTGATAGGGGTTCTAAAAATTCAAAAGTTGAATGTTTATTATATTGTCTAAAGATTTTTCTTTCATGTGCATATAGATTTGTAACTGAGTATTTTTCTAGAATTTTCTCAAATTAAGACAATGTGATACAAATATAAATGGGTAACAATGAATTTATGATAATTATGAATGCAATTCTCAATGTAGATCTGATCTAAATGACTGAAATGAACCCTAATGCAACCAATGATGCAAAATGATATGCAATTTTTTTCATTTTTTATGATTTTTTATGATGCAAAAGTGAAACCATAGATGAAAAATGCAACGCAATACAATGCAAAAGCAAAACTTATATTTAGGATGCAATTTTGAAAGTTATGTGATGTTAATAGGTTAGGTTCACCAAGATGAAACAAAGAAAAATAGGAACCCTAGGTCTAATGTGTAAACCTAGGATTCAAGATTTTGTTGTTGTTGTGGGTTATTTTCTTATGTTTCATTAAGATGGAGATCAATAAGGTGAGTAGATTGACTTTCAACCATAAAGGTGAGCCAATCAGACCTAAATCTCCATCCTATTGATCTTGGAGTGATTTGGAATTTATTTTCTATGATTAACCTAATTAGACTATGTGACCTAATATGTAAAATGCAATAATATGACAATTAATATATTGAAACAGTGACTTGTAGGTAGATTGGGAAGTGTAGAGGATTGTGTACTTGTCCTAAAATTTTCGTTCTCATCATTGTATGAGGATAGAGTCACCCTAGGGCATACAAGTCCTTGTATGTTACTTATGCTCTATTTTTGAGGTCCTTTGATGACAGATCTAAGCTTTTGATTCCCAGTTGTAGAGTTGTTAGAACAATATCGAATAATTTTATAGGTGATTTTATATGAGTTGACAAGATGTAGGGCTTTCATTGCAATAATGAACATTTTCTCTTCAAGCTTGCTTCAATCCTCTTCAAACCTAAAATTTGCACATTCACAAAGAGAAGATATGTTGTGCCATTTAGGGGCTTGCCTTAGTCAAACCTCGTGTTAGTGTTTTCACTTCCACAATGGAAATATAAATGATAAAATGATAATGGATAGGAAGGAATGATAAAATCACAAAGTGTTGCAACTCACCATCCTTCAATGGCTTCCTTGAAGGAATAAAGTCATACACATCACCTCAAGGTCTTGGATCTTGCTTGCTTGATTTTCTTGAATGCTTTGGAGACCTATAAAAGTGTTAGCCTTCACAAAACAATGATAACATGAACACACATAAACTCACATAGGATTTTACATGATGTTAGGATCTTGAATTGTTGCAATAAAGCTCTGAAATGTTGCGCTTGACTTGCTTGATAGTGCTGTTGATCATAATTTTGCCAATATAATTTCAATGAATACTTGTTAGATTTCAAATGATGCAATAATTAGGTATTTATAGGCATTTCTCTAATTTCCCAAAAATTATATCCTGATAGTTGACATTTACAACTTGAAATTTGAATGTTAAAATATCGGCATCGACATATCCAAAATTTGTCCCCAAAAAAATAGGACTCATACACCCTAGGGCAAATGGGTCTTGGCCCTATTTTCTAGGACATTAAGCATTGAGAGAAAATATTAATTGGATGCATTTGTTCAACGCTTGCAATTTCTCAAAAAGTGGTACAAATGGGTTATAGAATGCATAATTTAGAAAATTAGGGACCTAATTAGGCTTAATAATTTAGGGGGAGCAAAAACTAGTGTAAAATTGTCAAGGGTGACAATTTTTGATGCTACAATTAGATCCATTAAACCCACCATTCATAAATATAAAAAATAATTCTCCCATCCATGTATACAACTCGAAAAATCTCTCCATGCTCTAATATCTAAGAATTTTAAAACCCATTCCTCTATCATTTCATTCAAGCAAATATAGCTATGTCAATAGCTTGTTCCAAAGCATACCTCAACAAGTTGTCTCCTTCAAATCAAGATCAAAGCATCCTTCCTGATTTCTCTCTTGATCCCCAACCATCTTAAATAAAACCATCTCTCTTAATCCCTTTCAAGATCCTTTACCATCTCAAGATCCAATTACATTCATCCATGAGCTAGATTATTTACCATCTTAAGATCCAATCACCGCTATTGATCCCATCTATGAACCAAATCCTTTATCATTTCAAGATCTAGTTATTTCTATCAAACCCATTCATTATCCAAATCCTTTACCATCTCAAGAATCATTCTTGTTGAGCCCATCCATGAACCGTAAGTCTATCAACTTATTTCTTCCACCTTTATTTGATTTGGTTTTCTCACCATCAAAGAGGCTATAATATCCACTATTATCCCTTTCTCATCTCAAAATGGATTCATGTCTTATTTCTAGAACAAGTATCTAAATGGTAATTGAATTTATACACACATGAATTCCCAATACAAAGGCTTAGGCCTTGATAAACAAGGTATTTAAAGACTACAAATTATAGAAAGTCTAGGATTTTAGGGCCTTGGCTATATCACTCCTAATGAAAATTTTGATCACTCCTCTACTAAAGCTAAGTAAAATTCTTCTAAGGTCAAAATAGGTACCTCTCATTACTCTTCTAATGATCTTACTACCACCAATCCTTTCATTTATCTCAATATCATTATCACTAATCCATTTATAAATACTAGCTACCCATCTCCTAAAATTGCCAATGAGGATAAAAAAATATACACATCATTGGATTTCTTCCAATATGGTGAACCCATCATCTGATTCATGGGATGTCAAGATAAACTCTCCCCATGGTACCTTCCTTTCAAAGAAATTTGGATAAATAAATATATACAGAAATAAATTGACAAAGATCCAAGGATCATCATGTTGCATCATATCTACATGCATAAAAATATCTAAATCAAATCCCTAATAAAAATAAATATCAAAGGCCATCAAGTCCCACCAATAAATAAAAATTACAAAAACAATGTCAATCCCCCCATAAAAAGTAATTCGTCCACAAGGAGAATTGAATTCTTCATCCCCATCTATTCCTTCAAAGGCTATTTCATTTCCCAAATCTTAAAATAAGAAATATAAAATCCAAAACCCACATAGATAACAAAGATCCACCAATTCAAAAGAAAGCATAAAAATAATGTAGATCCCCATATACAAATAAATTCATTCAAATGAATCGGGTTCATCCCATAGTGTGATGGTAAAGTGGTGGTGTTGTTGTGGCCACCAGGGTTCAAATCTCCACTAGGCCATTATGATCACAAGAACTATGCCTCCAATGATCCAATGTGCTCATGGGTTTGACCTATACCATTGATGTTGCTAATGGCATTCATTCCATGAGGCAGGCATTTAGACTTGTGTTGTTCTAAACCCTCATTAGGATGGTCTGCTTGTGGGATTTTTGCCCCTGTTGGGATACTGTGATAGTGGGATTAGACTAATCACTTGCATTCATGTTAGGGAGGAGGTCCCCCATTTATGGCCTCCAAGGTGGCTTAGGTCGGGCTAAGAAATCTTGATGTTACCTATCAAAAAAATCATTCAAATAAAGCTTCCAACTCAAAATATCAACCCCAAATGGATCCATTTAAATCTAAGAACCCCCCTCTTAAATATCCTACATATATTTTGGCTCCCTACTTCCCAAAATTTATAATTCCAACTCCCTTTATTGGACATCTTAAATTTATTTTAGTTCCCTTTATCCCAAAATTAGTAGTCCCCATTGCCCCATATAAATACTTACATCTAATATCGTATCCTAATCCCACACTACAATATCTATTATGGTATGTGTTGTTGGAATCAAGGAACACTAAGAGGGGGGTTGAATCAGTGTTCTGTAAAATTTAACTTTATTAACTTGATCTTTAAACCACTTATAACAATGAACCAAAAGAAAGATGCAAGAACACAAAGCAATCAACCACAACACCATAACACAAGGATTTTTTATGTGGAAACCTTGTTAGGGGAAATACCATGGTGGAGGAAAATCCACAATATGAGTATACTCAAAATAAGTGTTTACAAATGAGGAATGCACATGCATTCAGGCACACTGCCTAGAGCTCACTGTTCAAGTACAAAAGGCTTACTACCCAAAAGAAGACTCACTATCTTACAGTCATAGATAGATAATTGGAGTGGATGAACTATGAAATAGCATCTATTAATGCATGAGTATATTAAGAACATTGACAACATTCTTCACATTCTATATGATTCTGCTCTTTGAAACTCTATCTGCTTTAATTCGAATCACCAATTTTTGTTCTGCTCAAGTGAAACTGCAAACAATCAATCTATAATCCTTCTGAATTTTGCATTATATCACATCACACCTCAAAATGACATGAATAATCAATTATATATATTTGCAACTAGAGATTAAAACAATTGCATGTCGGCTTTATGAAAATATAAAACATGTACAAATTGTCAGCTCAATCCATAAACAATTATCAATGTGCACAAACCAATGTTATCCAAAACATAGTAAGGACCCAAAACAACATGCTCGAACATGAAACACTTCAAACAATTATTCCTCAAATATCCGCAACACGCTATACTCATCAAGTCATCCTTTTTGCACTGTTAGACTGAAAATCAATCAACCGGATCTTCTAACTTGCACACAAATCAATATGAGGCTCAATGATTCAAAGATAAGGTAGTTCATACATCAAACAACCTTCCCTAAGATCCACAACACAAAATGATAACAGGAAATTATATATGAATCAATGTACACAACTCTGTCGGATGCCCTGTTTTAGCTTTGACAGTTAACACATAACTTCAATCTAACTTTCTATATAAGCAAATACTGAAGTACGGATAGGATTACTGACTAGGGTTTACATCAATGACAACACCAGATGAATTGTGTAGTGTCTCTTTCCAACAATCTCCCCCTTTCACATTGATGGCAACACTTAGTGAAAAATGACTAAGTGTGAGAACTAGTACCAACATGAATACACTACAATCCTTAAAACTTCAAAAAAAAAAATCACAACTCTCCCTGAGATGAATATGACATTTTTCACTATCCCATACTCCCCCTTTGACATCAATGACAAAGATGGGAATCTGCATACCAAAAATCATACAATTTTTTTATGAACAAACTACATATGTAGAGACATGCCTTTCTAACTTACATGGACTAGAATATATCTGCAAAATTGTTCTTCAACAAGCTTAAACTAGTGTCCCAACCCTTTTTGAGACTCTCCAAAATATCATGTGATCACATAACAGGTAGGATTGCATCTCTATTGACTCAAGATTTGTCGGATCACTGACAACCATAGCATCATGTGCTTCCTTCAATGCACTAAGCATTGTCTCCATTTTAGGACCAATTAGTCCTCTGAGCTCACATACCCTTTCAAAAAAATTGTCTTTTTCATGCTTCAAACTTTTAATTTTTTCAAGAAGAGATATGACTTGACCTTCTTGCTTACTAATAGAAACGGTTAGAGGATCAAAGGTTTGAGAGATATCTTCTAATTATTTCTCATATTCCTTAATTTTCTTCTCAGTCACCTCAGTGAATTTAGACAAGGATAAGCATGACTTTTAGATATTTCCACCCTCAGATAATGCACCTTGAATATTCTTTTCACAGGTAGCTAATAAGGATTTATCATTAGCAATCATACTCTTCAAACTACTGAACCTGTTTGCATCAAATTCTTTTGGGACCTTATCCCCAGTTGACTTTTCAAGAGACTCAAAGTGAGTACTTACAAAGTTGATAAATTTCTCCAGCTGACCGGAGGGAGAATCAGATGATTCCTTGACATGTGTGGCCATGATCTTCTCCAAGATAATGGATGCAATACTTAGTAGCTCACTGTCTTTAATGTGAGATTTCAATATTTTGTCCCTTGCTTTGGCTTGAGCAAATGATGCTACCTTCAGCTTTTGAATGGGAGATAGGGTGGCCAAGTTGATAGGAATTTCAAGAAATTCAAGGTCAAACTCCTCCTGTTGTTCTTTTAAAAACTTCTTTATTGCCTTTGCAGTGTCTCTTTCTTTCATAGAAACCTCCTTTGCCTCAGCCTTCTTTTCTTCGATCATAGATTCTTGCTTGGCTTTGGGAATCTCTATTTCTTCAAGTAACATATCTTTAGGAGCTTTAGTCTCCATAGGAATTTTAGTATCTTGCATATCTAGAGGATTCTGAGTGTCCTCAATTGTGTCTTCTTTCACTTCTTCAATTTCTGGACCAAATGGAACATCTTCATCATGAGTTTCTTCTGAGACAATGTTATATATGTTCTTCAAGAGAACTTCCTTTAGAATTTTCTCAGTGTCTTTTGCTACTTCCTCAGTCTGACCAATCATAAGCTTATTCACTCTTAATTTTCTCTTAAAATCCTTTTTAGCATCATTGAGGATTTTCTTCATCTCTTCAATTGATATTACTGGACATAGATCTGCAAGTATGTGTTCTCTCATTTGTTTATCTTCAGTTCTTGCATTTACTCTCCTCATTTCCAAGACTTCATATAACCCTTTAGGTAACTCTAACATTATTTCTATGAGAGTCATATTGAAAATATTCAAATATTTTATTGTGGCTTCTTCAAGATTTCTCTGACTGGCACTATCAAAAGTGTCATACCATTTAGAAAGTGGTTTGAGATTACCATCCTTAATTAAAGCTTTTTCCACTTCCTCTATAGTCATACCTGATCTATCAGTTTCCACCTTTTTCTTTGCTTTCTCTTCATTGGAGGGCTTGTCCTTAGAGACTTTTGATGCCTTTGTGCCCTTATGCTTGATTTATCTTACTTCTTCTTCTTGAAATGCAATGTGACAAATGAGGAATAGAAGTAACCTTTTATCATTCGCACGGCTAAATTTTTATCGCAATAAATGCTTTTTCCCTAGGTCTTCCAGATACCCTGTTTTCATAGTCTGTGAAAGAAAATTCTCCTACAGACCTTCAATTTTTGCATAAATTTTCTCCACAAGTGTTCCCAAAAAAATTGTATATTACTAATGCAATCATCGCAATTTGCCACATTCCAGTACCAACTACCAGTAGGGAGTAAAAGATTTTCTTGAGAGCTCCCCCTAGGCCAGAGGCCTTAAAATAATTCCTGGAGGAATTTCTAGCACCAGATTCTAGTGTGGATCCATTTCCTACATCATAAACACTCTTCTTCACCCATATCTTCTTCATTTGATTCTTGATCTCATCTTTAGTAACTTTCCTTTTCCCTTATCATCCTTTTGTATATTCTTCCTTTTGTTTATCGGGCCCTTCCTGCTACAAAATCTTGCAATGTGACTGGATTTGTTGCAATTATAACACATGAAATTTCTTTGTCCAGACTAGTTATTCCATTGATTTTCTCTTGATCTACACTGGTTAGCAATATGGCCAAAGCTATTGCAGGCATAACATTTGAAATTTCTATTGAAAAAGTTATTTCTCATATTTATGGATTCAATTGACTTATGAAAATACTTATTGCAATTGAAACACTGACTGGAGAATGATGGACCACTTGAATTCATTCTTCTTCTACATTGAGTAGTCATATGACCATATTTATTGCAAACAAAATAGTATCCATTGAACTTTTGAGCATTGGGTTGTCTTACCAAATACCTTCTAGCTTTGCTTGTCTAATTTCCTTGCCTGAATTTCCTTTGACCAGATCTGGAGCTTTCTCCTTTCTCATATCCAAGATCTCGCTTGTCACTTTCAATCTTCTGGATTTGAATCAATTCATCAAGCTTCATTGAGCTAGTCTTGAACTTTTCCTTATATTCATTTGCAGTAGCAAGTTCATCCCTGAGAGTAACAATCTATCTTTCAAGCTCTTCTTCATTTTTCTGGATTGTTGCAATTCAAACTCCAACTAATTGAATCCATCATTGATTTTGTTGTATTCTTCATGTTTTTCTTTCAAGGACTGAGTAAGATTCTCTTCATTATTCTTTTTGTCTTCAATCTCCTTGGTCATCCTCATCACAATAGATTCCATCTCATGCTTTAGGACAGCATTATCTCTAGTGAGCTTTTCACATTCTTTTGTCTTTTCCTTCAAGGCTTGACTTAGGTGTTCATCTTCCATTCTTTTACTCTCTTTTTGCTTGAGCTGATCATAGAGATCCTTTCTCTTTTCCCTGGAATTATTGATTTGATCTTTCAATGATTGAATGAATTTCTCAACATTCATGAGGCTTGCTTGCAATTCCTGGACGTCAGATTTGGATTGATCAAGATCATCTAGTGCCACCAAAATTTGTTGTTGAAGACTATCGGAATCCATTGAATCACTTTCCCAAATCTTCCCCAATCTATTTAACTTCTTCTAAGGAACTAGGCTCTGATACCAATTGTTGGAATCAAGGAACACTGAGAGGGGGGGTGAATCAGTGTTCTATAAAATGTAACTTTATTAACTTGATCTTTAAACCATTTATAGCACTGAACCAAAAGAAAGATGAAAGAACACAAAGAAATCAACCCCAACACCATAACATAAGGATTTTTTTACGTGGAAACCCTGTTAGGGGAAAAACCACAGTGGAGGAAAATCCACAATATGAGTATACTCAAAATAAGTGTTTACAAATGGGGAATGCACATGCATTCAGGCACACTGCCTAGAGCTCACTGCTCAAGTACAAAAGGCTTACTTCCCAAAAGAACACTCATTGTCTTATAGTCATAGATAGACAACTAGAGTGGATGAACTATGAAATAGCATTTGCCAATTCCTGAGTATAGTTCTGGTTAAGCACATTGACAACATTCTTCACATTCTATATGGTTTTGCTCTTTGAAACTCTATCTGCTTTAATTCGAATCACCAATCTTCGTTATGCTCAAGTGAAACTACACACAATCGATCTATAATCCTTCTAAATTTTTCATTATATCACATCATACCTAAAAATGACATGAATAATCAATTATATATATCTACAACTAGTGATTAAAACAACTGCATGTCGGCTTTATGAAAATATAAAACACGTACAAACTGTCAGCTCAATCCATAAACAATTATCAATGCACACTAACCAATGTCATCCAAAACATAGTGAGGACCCAAAACAACATTCTCAAACATGAAACACTTCAAACAATTATTCCTCGAATATCCGCAACACGCTATACTCATCAAGTCGGCCTTTTTGCACTGTTAGATTGAAAATCAATCAACTGGATCTTCTAACTTGCACACAAATCAATATGAGGCCCAATGATTCAAAGATAAGATAGTTCATACATCAAATGACCTTCCCTGAGATCCACAACACAAAATGATAACAGGAAATTATATACGAATCAATGTACACAACTATGTCAGATGCCCTATTTTAGCTTTTACAATTAACACATAACTTCAATCTGACTTTCGATATAAGAAAATACTGAAGTGTGGATAGGATTATTGACTAGGGTTACCATCAATGACAACAACAAATGACTTGTACAGTTTCTCTTGCCAACATGTGCAACTATTGGTCCTTGTTCCCCTTGGTCCTATGGCATTCCCTCATGTTGCCAATGTCATCCTTTCACCAAACCATTCACCATCACATCCCTTTTTTCTAAAATTTTATATAAATCATTATCCCCCCTTCATCTCCCCATCCATTTCATCTCCTTTGGAATCATCCTCTAATATCAAGGCTATGATGGTACATTATTTATATTTTCGAGAATCCCATTTAGCTTGGTTTCCACCAACATCTATGAGTGCTACAACAACTAACATGATCTACAAAATTATTTATCTATTAAGGAATACTATCACTCATGGAAATATATTATTAATTCCTCCATCCCTCTCCATATTTCCCATCCAAAGTAATCTATAAAAAATAAAAAATAAAAATAAAAAGGTTAAGAGAAATTATTCATCCAATGGTAATTTTTTTTCCTATGGTTCCTTGGACAAGTACTATGATGAAAACCTAGAAAAAAAGTGTATTGTATAAATCCTCCATCTATTAGCACCCTACACTTGGGAGAAATATTTTTGCATCCTATGTAGTTCCATCCTATTTACCCATATGTTATATTTGCATACCTCTCCCATCATATCTAATTCATACTCCTTGACTCTTTTGATCTTGATAAAGATGAGGCCATCATATATAACCAAGTTTTGGATAATACAAACATTTCTTCCTCTAAAATGTATTCCTCTTTCATTTTATCATATATGTTACTTGTATTTCCTTCCACCATCAAGCTATCATCCCCAATATACAAACCTAGTCCTACCATCTCACATGACTTTGGTAGATTATCTGCTATAATACATATAGCATATTGTTGTTAAACAATCTGGATAACTAAGAGGGGGGGTGAATCAGTTATCTTCAAACAATTTTCTTTACTATAATTAATCCAAAACAAACTTAAATCGATAAGATATTAATGAACATGAAATCACAAAACAACACCATACACAATGAACACCAGAATTTACGTGGAAACCCAAGAAGGGAAAAACCACAAAGAATAATAATTCACAATTATAAAGCATTGGTTAAGGTGACACTGGTTAAGGTGATTTTTACAAGGGCTCACTACCAAGTTTCTCACTGTAGGGTGGCTCACTGTCGGTTGGGCTCACTGCCCGGTTATTATAGCCAAAGATACAAAAAGGCTCACTACCAAAAGAGAAAGGCTTATTGCCTACAGAAAATGGCTCACTGCCAATAGAAGAATGATGAAATAAAATCCACCACTAAAATAGCTGTCACCAACAACACCAGATAGAATATCACTGTTTGTTGCCTCTGGTCAAACACTTTCATACACTTCCCAATGTCTAGATATTGAGAGTCACATTCATCACACTTTCTTGCATCGAAAAAAAACATCTTATACTTATATCATTCCAAGTCTTCATAATCTCTCAAGTCGGTCAAACACAATTTCATAATTCCTAAGTTGGCCAAGCACAATTTGAAATAGGTCACCAAAAAAACATTCCCACAGTGGAGAGGAATGAAACATGGACCAAACATAGCCTCCTCGCTCAAATCAACATGCTACATGATATCTAGAACCAAAGAGTAAGATATACATGTTACAATGCAAACCATGTGTCAAAGGACATTAACCAACTATCAAATCGATCTGAACCCAAAAGAATGTATCTTATTGTGTTACAAGAGGAATGGGACCAGGGCGAATACAACCAAAAATAGATCTTTACAACACGACATCCAAAATCAAGCCAATCGGGATCACCAAGACACCGGAACAGAACTTCGGTCAAACAACCAAGATATGTTGACATCAATGACAACCATTAATGACAACAAGCAATCAGCATCATCTCAACACATTCCAACAATCTCCCCCTTTTTCATTGATGGAAACATTCATCAATAAAAAACCAACCAACTTAATATCAGCATCAAGGATCACCTTATCTTCTTTTCTTCTCCCCCTTTGACATCAAAGACAAAGGGAAAAACTTGCCTTGAAAAACTTACTCTGCTCCCCCTATGAGGAAGCCACCAAGCATTGATCTAGATAAAAATAAGCATATAATACCCTGGACCAATGCACACCCCGGTGCATGTTATTATGGACTAGGAACCCCTAACTTATGTCGTAGATACTCAAAAGTATCTTTGCTCAACGATTTTGTGAAAATATCTACAATCTACTCTTTTGTCGGTACATATTCAAGTTTTACTTCATTTTCCAACAACTTCTCTCTCAAGAAATGATATCTTATGGATATATGCTTTGTTGTGGAGTGTTGTACCAGATTCTTGGAAATGTTTATTGTGTTGGTATTGTCACACATAATTGAGATCGCTTCATCAAATGATATGCCAAAATCCTTTAGTTTTTGTTTCATCCAGAGTCTCTGAGTGCAACATGAGGATGCTACAATGTATTCAACTTCAGTAGTAGATAAAGATACAAAATCTTGCTTCTTACTTGACCAAGCAACCAACCGAGATCTAAGGAAATAAGCTCCACCACTTGTACTTCACCTGTTATCAACACATTTGACCCAATTAGCATCAGTATAAGTTTTCAAAGTGAAATCTAAGTCCTTTGGATACCACAACCCAAAATCTTTCATACCCTTCAAATATCTGAAGATCCATTTTACTACAACAACATGTGATTCCTTTGATTCTTGTTGAAATATAGCTACTAAAAAAACTACATATATAATGTCTGGTCTAGTGGTAGTCAAATATAACAATCCTCCAATCATTGATCTGTACATGCTTGCATCAACTTTAGGTGATTCATCTTCTTTTATCAACTTGCATCTGGTAACAATAGGTGTAAAAATCAGTTTAGAATTCTCCAATCCAAACTTCTTCAATAGTTCTTTTGTATACTTGGACTGAGAAATGAAAATTCCTTTGCTTTTCTGATTTACTTGTAATCCAAGGAAGAAATTCAGCTCACCAATCATAGACATTTCTAATTCCTTCTACATTTCATCTGTGATTTTTTTACACATATAATCATTACCTCCAAAAATTATTTCATCAACATAAACCATAACAATCAACATCTAATCTGAGTGAGTTTTGTAGTATAAATTATTGTCACCAGATCCCTTTTGAAATCCTTGTCCAATCAAGTACTTGTCTAGTCTACCATACCAAGCTCTAGGTGCTTGCTTCAATCCATGTAAAGCTTTCTTCAACTTGCAAACAACATTCGGGTCACTTCTGGACTTGAGTCCTTCCAGTTGCTCAATGTAGACCTCTTCCTTTAGTTCTCCATTCAAGAATGTAGACTTTACATCCATTTGGTAAACTTTGAAATCCTTGAAATCTGCAAAAGCCAAAAATATCTAGATTGCTTCCTTTGGGAAATAGGGGCATATATTTCTCCAAAATCAATACCTTCAATCTAATTGTAACCTTTGCAAACCAATCTTTCCTTGTTTCTCATTACCTTTCCATTTTCATCCAACTTGATCTGGAACACCCACTTAGTTCCAATTATATTTTTGTCTGCTAGTCTAGGCACAAGTTCCCAAGTCTGATTTTTCTCTATCTGATCAAGTTCTTCTTTCATTGCATTCACCCAATTTTGATCATTGCATGCTTCTTCCATAGCCTTTGGCTCACTTTCCAAGAGTAGACACAGTAATACTTGCTCTTGAGTTGCTTTGCTTCTTGTGATAATTCCCTTATTCTTATCTCCAATAATCTATTTTTTTAAGTGGTTTTTTTGTACATACCATGGAGTCTTAGTTGTAGTTGTTGAAGCCTCCTTTGTCTCTTCTTCTTCTTCTTTATTATCCTTGTCTCCTTTATCATCTGAATTATCTGATTCATATTCAATATGCTTGTCAAGAATCCTTTGAACATCTTCATCTACTTTCACATTTTCACTTTCAACTATCTTGTTCAGTCTCTTGTTGTAACACTGGTACACTTTACTTCTTGTAGAGTAACCAAAGAATATGCCTTCATCAGCTCTACTGTCAAACTTTCCAAGATTGTCCTCATCTTTCCTGATGTAGCATTTGCTTCCAAAAAATTTGAAGTATTTTACTGTGGGAGCTCTTCCATGCCATAGATCATATGATGTCTTTTCACACTTCCTCTAGAATAGTACCCTATTAATATTGTATATTGTTGTGTGTATCGCTTCTCTCCAATAGAACTGTGATAAACTTGCTTCCATGATCATTGTTCTAGCTGCTTCATGAACTATCTGGTTCATTATTTCTACTACACCATTCTACTGAGGTGTTCTAGGGGTAGATAACAATCTTTTAATGCCATGCTTTTCACAGTATTTGTTGAATTCATCAGAAGTAAACTCTCCTCTATCAGATCTTAAACACTTGATTTTTTTGTCAACTTCATTCTCAACTCTTGCCTTGAAAATTTTAAGCTTTTCCAATGCCTCTGATTTTTCTCTCAAAAATGCAACCCAAGTAAATCTGGAATAGTCATCTATTAAAAGCATGAAATACTTCTCACCTTATAAGCTTCTTGTTCTGGTTGAACCACATAGATTAGTGTGTTCAAGGTCCAACAATTCGGTAGATGATTCTTTTTTTCTTCAGAATGTTTCTCTAGTCTACTTTCCTTCTTGACATCCTTTGCAGATAGTATTGTCTGCTTTGGTTAGTCTTGGAAAATCTCTAACTGCTCTTGATGAACTTATCCTTACCAAATTGTTGAAGTTGATGTGACACATCCTCTAGTGCCAAAGCCAACTGTCATTGGACTGAGATACTAAGCATCTTTTTGTAGATCCTTCTAGCTGATACATATTCCCACTTGTTCTCTTTCCAACTGCAATAACAGTTCTAGATCTCTTTGGGATCTTACAACCATCATCTTGAAACACCACATTATAGCCATTTTCGTACATTTGTCCAACACTCAGAATATTATGATATAATCCTCACATAGTATACATTGTCAGTGTTATGTTTTCCATCAAAGTTAATAGAACCAATTCCAATGATCTATGTTGTTTTATCATCACCAAATCTAATAGAACCTCCATCATATTTCTCAAGCTTCACAGACTTGCTTTTGTCACCGGTCATATGATTTGAACATACACTATCAATCAGCCATTCATCTTTATTTCTTTTAACAAAAAATGTTGCTTTAGGATAAATATTAGAGATATCAAATCTAGGTTCATCATTTTCCACCAAAAATAAACAATCCTCATGATTTGATTCATCATCTGAAATGCCAGCATTCTCATTGACATAATAGGCCCTTTTATTGATCTTTTTAAACTTTTGTCTTGTTCCTTTCTCCAAACACTTAGTTGCTAGATGACCAATCTTTCCACATCTAAAGCATTTAAGAGGTAACATACCTTTGTACTTGTCAGTACCTTTCTTCAGTTTCCTTGTGAAATTTTATTCCAACTCTTCTAAACTTTCACTATCTGGATCATCTTCAGACTTTGTGGCTTTGAAGGTTGTCTCAAATTTCTCCTTTTCTTTTCCAAATTTCCTCATTTCAAATGCAGTTAAGGTGCCAAATAGCTGCTCTCTAGTGAATTTCTTTGGATCATAAACTTCCTCAATGGTTGACATCTTATCATTGTAGCTCTCTGATAGGGTCATCAAAATCTTCTCCATTACATCTTCATCTGTCAGAGTTCCTCCTTGATTTTTTCCTTCATTTATTGCACTGTCAACCCTCTAAAAGCAACTTGTTATATCCTCACCTTCTTCCATTCTCAAGTTCTCATATTTGCACTTAGCTATCAACTTCTTTGATAATTTGACTCTATCATTTCCCTCATAGATTTCTTTCAACTTTTCCCAAAATTCATAAGTAGTGCCCAATGTAGTGCCCAATTAAATAGATTTTGTTAGCTCAATCTTAGATAAAGCACTATAGATTGCATACCTTGCTTTTTCATTCTCTTTCTAGGCTGAAATTTCATCTGTAGTAGAAACACCTTTTTTTGGTTCAACATATTTTGTCTCAACAACTTTCCAATTCTTGTAACCAAGAGAGATCAGATAACCTCTCATCTACACTTTCCAAAAACTGTAGTATGATCCATCAAACATGAGGATTGTCGATTTGTGCACCATCAGATCTACCCCAAGTGGTTAAGCTCTTCTTCGAGGAACCAAAGATCTAATACCAATTGTTAAACAGTCCAAATAACTAAGAAGGAGAGTGAATTAGATATCTTCAAACAATTTTCTTTACTTTAATTAATCCATAACAGACTTAAATCAATCAGATATTAATGAACATGAAAGCACAAAACAACACCATACACAATGAACACCAAAATTTACGTGGAAACCCGAGAAGGGAAAAAACACAGAGAATAATAATTCTCAATTATAAATCATCGGTTAAGGTGATTTTTACAAGGCCTCACTGTCAAGTTTCTCACTATAGGGCGGCTCATTGCTGGTTGGGCTCACTGCTCGATTATTATAGCCAAAGATACAAAAAGGCTCACTGCCAAAAGAGAAATGCCTACAAAAAATGGCTCACTACCAACAGAAGAAGGATGAAAGGGAATCCACCACTTAAAGAACTGTCACCAACAACACCGAATAGAATATCACTTTCTACTACCTCTGGTCAAATACTTTCGCACACTTCCCAATGTTTGGATATTCAGTTTCACATTCATCACACTTGCTTGCATCAAACAAAAGCATCTTATACTTATATCATTCCAAGTCTTCATAATCTCTCAAGTCGGCCAAACACAATTTCATAATTCCTAATTCGGCCAAGCACAATTTGAAATAGGTCACCACAAAAACATTCTCATAGTGGAGGGGAATGAAACATGGATCAAACATAGCCTCCTCACTCAAATCAACACACTACATGATATCCAGAACCAAAGAGTAATATATACACATTACAATGCAAACCATGTGCCAAAGCACATTAACCAACTGTTAGATTGATCTAAACCCAAAAGAATGTATCTTATTATGTTGCAAGAGGAATGGGACTAGGATGGATACAACCAAAATAGATCTTTGCAACACGACATCCAAAACCAAGCCAATCCAAATCACCAAGATATGTTGACATCAATGACAACCATTAATGACAACAAGCAATAAACATCATCTCAACACATTCCAACAATGACATGTTCTTCCTATGTGTTATTATCCTTGGAAGTCACATCCTAAAATATCTCCATCTAATAACCCTCTTATCCACTATCTAATTAATCCATCCATATAATAATCATCATATCTCCTATCCATGTAATCTTGTAATGCTTTCATCATTTCCTCCTTCTAGAATTAGCTTTCCCTTTTCATCAGATACCAAAATGAAATCCAATCCAATTCACCTATCTTAAATATCCTACAATCCAAACATACCAAAAGGCATTAATCCAAATTCATATAATCTTTCCAATCGATCTAGCACAATAGTCATAAACATCTAATGATTTGTTCCCAACCTTGTTGTAAACCTTGATCTAATTTACTCACATTATCATCATCAAGATATATCATTCCCAATCCTCATGTTGTCTCATCATTAAAAACATAATCATCGCATTGTTCTTATCATTAAAAATTATACCATCATCGTCCATAATCAAATCAATTAGGTTTTAACTTGCCTAGGGGCAACATCTCCATTTGTCTTTACATCATTTTTGCATGTTCATTTGTGTGTATTATCATTCTTTTTCCTTTGTATCAATCCTTTTAACATCTTTCCACAACATCACATTCTTCCATATCATGGTTCTAATTACTATATGCTTGTATACAACCATTTTCATTTTGGGTTAGTCCCTTTATGCACTTACAAATTGTAAACCTAATCTTTATATATTGATGCATAATTGCAATTGCTACATCAAACATCAAGTTACTAACACCTTCTCAATGTGACTATCTCCCCTCATATATCCACTTTGCATTCCCTTTTATCTTTGTCCTCTAATACCTTCATCCATTTCAAGAGAATACCCATGTTTGTCAAACATGTTTATCCTCTCAAGGGAGCATTCTAGCTCTCTCCTTATTTTCACTCTCATCCTTCCAATAGTCGAGTCATCATTCCACTATTTTCATCTCTACCCAATCCACTATGATGTATTATTCTTTAAAACAATGTTTCTTTCTCCCAACATCATCTCAAAGAGGGGGAAATTATAGACATCAAAAATTATCATGACTTAACATTTCAAATTACCCACCCATTTTCCTAATGTTTTATTTGATTATTTATCCCATTTCGCCTAAGTCCTAATTTATCTTGTCTAAGTCCTAGTTCACATTCATAAATCTTAGTCACCTAGTCCCCTTCCCTTTCCCCTTCCCTTTGGCACATGATTTAATCAAAAATAATTTATTAAATATTCTTTTTTTCACTTAACCACTTAAAATGAATAAAATAAATAATAAAATTCATTTTATTATCCTCTACCCATTTCATAACCATCTCCTAAAACATTAAAAATAAATTATTAAGATCTCTTTCTATCTTCACTATCTATCCTACAACTATCCAACCAATTCAATCCTCACCCTTGATCTCTCAAAATATATAAATTATTGATCCTACTTCTTGGAAATCTATAAATTCATCCTTACATAGCCAATAAGCACACTTGATTAAATTGTTATTTTATTAGTATGAGTAACCACTTTCCAATGTTTTCCATCTTTGAAGCATATCTACCTTTTTGGGTGCAAGGTGCAATAGGAACTATTGATAAAATATTTTCTTTTTTCATTTTTTATTTTCATTTTCTATCTTAATCTTGATGTGTTAGCAAAGATTGAAATAGGTTTCAAATATTTTATATTTTTAATATTTATTTTGGTTTCATACTACATAAGAGGGTTGAGATTAAAAAAATAAATGGTACTTGATTTTATGGATAATGGAATAAAATGGATGAAAATGAAGTTATTTTTTATTTAATTGGAGTTGTAAGATAAAAAATAGGTTTTATTTCTTTATTTTAATATGAAATGGAAATTATACCAATTAATTAAATAATAAAATTATTTAATTAACTAGTGTAATGGTGAGGGTTTAATTCAATACAAGTGTAGGGGAGGGGGACCAACCACACCAAGGCTCTAGGTCATGGAGAGCCAAGAGTAGAAGGTTTCCCTTGTATACCTCAAGTTGGACAAGTGTTTTGTGCTAGGGATAAAGAATGAAGAGCACTCTCAGTACTTATGTCACTCTGCTAACTTGAATGTTTTAGTGGGGCTAAGTAAGTAGGTTTCTAGAACCCAAACTGTACCTCAAACAACTCTCTGCTAAAGGACAGCAACACAGATTAGGGACAAAAGCGTGGCACAATTGCATCTCATAGATGCGATGGCGTCCATACAGACAAAAAGTGTAAAAGGATAGTGGAAAGTGCAAGAAACCTACTAACAACTTAGTTGAAGATGTTTTAAATGATGACTAAGACACTAAATGACAGAATAACTAAAATAATGAGAGAAATTCTATGACAATGATAAGGATAAGAAAGGAGAGAATGCAACTCACAAAGAGTCCAATTCGCAGCAAGCTCCACACGAACATGTACCTACACACAATAAAGAAGGGAAAAATGTTGGGGTTGTTTCAAGGCTTCCCATAGTCAAACCCTCATTTTGGTGTTTCCACCTTCACAGACAACCAAATAGATAAAGGAGTAGAAATGCGATAAAGAATCTATGTTGGAAAGCAACATACTGAACGCTACAAGAAACACTATGATACTCAAATCCAACAATAAAGTAATAGTAAGGAAGCAATACCACCCTCGACCAAAGGCACTCAAGGACAATGAGAGAGGAATGCAAGTCTACAACTATGGAAAAGTCGGTGTGGCCATAGCAACGCCAAAAACAATCTTGCAAGACAACAAGTTGCAACTTATGTGGTAGATGTGAAGAATGTTGTGATTGTTGAAAGAGTTGATAGTGTAGCTAGTAGCTTGAATTTGTAAGAATATGGAGCAATATTACCAAGAATGTGAAGCAAGATCGAATTTGTGTGTAGAGGATGTGAAGAATGTCCAGGAGATGGAATGAAAATGGAAGATAGGTGCATTTAAGGATGAATTGGGAGGGAAAGAGCCATTCAAAGGTCGACAAGAAGGCGTAGAGGCATTACATGTCATTGCCAATGGAGAATGTAACACCTCTATAGATTCCAAAAGTAGGAATAATGTTAGGATCATAGCATGTCATGTAGATGTTCGTGCGTCGCACGCACATCCCTAATAGAAATTCCCCCACCAACACTAAAAACAAGCACCGAGTGGATGGAGTATGGAATGAGGACACAGAATTACATGGTCAGATTTGATTTTTCTAAGGTGAAGGATGTAAAAGGGGAATTTGCAAGAGGGGTGAAAATTCACTCCTATACATTTTTCCCCCACTTTAGCGAACATAAGTGCTAATGAGTGTTCGGTAAAGTAGGTCAAAAAAAATTCAAGAAAAGATACCTCAACCATAGAGGAAGCAAACTGTAATCTAGCGAGCTCAAAAGTGCAAAGTAGAAAAATGACTATAGGTACTCTCTCCTAAGGAGGTTTGAACAAAGTGCACCAGAGGCCCATAGACCAACAGTGGAAAAATCCCATAGGATGTAGGTGCTTCACAGGTCCTTAGACCTGCAAAGAATGTGTCCCTAAGTACTCTCTCCTAAAGGAAGCCCGATGTGAGGGGACTCCACAGAGTTGGATTGGAAAGCAGCTTCACAAGCGCACCTCCAAAGCAACATGTTAATCCATAGACAAAAAATGTTAGAAAACCAAAAATCCACATAGGAAAGAAAGCAAACAGTCATGCAGATCATCAACAATCAAAGGAAGAGCTTTCAAAGGGGTTCCTCAGAACCCTTCAAAAGATAAGAGGTCCACTCAAGGGACACGCTATTTGAAAGTGCAATAGTATTTTTTGTAAATCAATTCAACATCAAGGAATCCTTTTGAAATATTTCACTTCATCAAGGAATTTGAAGGAAGAAAACACCCTCGCAAGGAGAAAGTCAAAACTTCAGTTGTAGGAGAAGATGCCCCCTCCTTGGAGGAGAGTTTTTTCAAACTATTTCTTTACTAACCCATGATGAAGGAAAATTATTCTGCTAGGGGTCCTTGTTGAGGAATGCAATTTTTTGAAAAATATTTTCAAGAAAAGATTCATTGGCCATCGAATGCATTTTTTGAAAATCAAAGCAGTGTGAGAACCCCCCTTAGGATGGTACGTGTCAAACACAAAGGCACGTGACATCCTAAGGAGAGAAAAACAAGAATAAAAAAGTGATGTTGTGGCCCACAGAACATAGCGAGATGTAACCATGGTAATGTTGTTGCACACACAAGGGACAACACATGAGCACCACAACATCACAAGACAACCAAAAGAAAAGAGAAAGATGCAAGAAAAGACAATAGTATAACAAACAAGAGACAGGGGTGATCTGATATTTCAAGGTCAGAGCTACTCATAAATATAGATAAATAAATATAATAGTATATGAATGAAATGTCATCAAACCCCTACTATATCAGATGGCGTGAAGAATACATGTGAAGACAAAATAAAAATAAAAAATTTGGTCATGGAAGGGAGTCCTAAATTCTCCCAACACTATGCATTGTCCCCAATTATCAAAATTCAATACATGACAAAGGAAGAATGATGTGACAAATAGAAGAATTTGTGTGACACAAGAACACTCCCGTATCCAAGCACCTACAAGGGTGATAAGGGTCATAAAGGAACATATAAAACAAACACAAGGGAACACAATACACACACACACAATCTAATCTACAGACAAAGAAGAGGCACCCTCCCATTCCTCATCAACCAAGAGGTCATTTTCTCCTAGTCTAGATCACTATAAGGGGAGGGCGAATGAGCTTGAAATGGAAAAATATTAAGGGGGGAACCCTTTGACCCTCCCACAACAAGAGCCAAGGAAGAAGGCCCCTTGAGGTCTTCTCCATTCATTTCTTGAGGGGTGAAAGTCAATGATCTCACAAAAATCACTGATAGGGCCAAGACCTTGTCCACAGAGTTAAACATGCACTTCACAAGAGAGCCACGCATCAATTCAATGGGTGAGGGAGGCGGTGCCTGAGATCCACTGCTAAGCTCACCGAATGATTCGGGAGAAGTGAAAAACTCCAAGGATGTCGGGGCTTCCTTTTTCACTAGGATGGCACAAGATAACATAGAACCACCCTCTGAAGAAGGTGAACCCTTCTTTTGACCACCATTGCTAGTAAGGTCATCCTCCATATTCCACTCCATCATAGGATTCGAGATCCCCACAGATGAAGTAGAGGGCACCAAGGAAGAGGAGAAAACCACAATGGACACCACCGAGGTATTTGACATGTCCATGGGTTTTAAAAATGGTGGGATGTCTAGAAGGGACATCAGAAGGGGAGACTCAACTGAAGGAGCAATGAATACCTACACCCTCTTTGGGTGGGGATTGTTCACACTCGCAATGGAAGCTGAAAGCAAGACTAAAGTTGAAGGAACTAAAGTGGAGAGGACAAAAGAGAAGGACACAGTAGATGGCATCGAAGCAAGAGTTGTTGACTCCTCTTCCTTCTTTTGCAAGGTGGCCTGCTCAGTGGCCAGAGCCTTCCTCTGATGCTTGCACTCATGTGCAAGAAATTTTCTATGACTCTGGGAGATAGAGGCCACAACTTGAGAAGGGATGGAAGGCTCTTGTTCGACCATCAGAGTATTCGTCACGGCCATTTATGGTGGAGAGAAGGACTCTTGGATGGGAACACAAGGAGGATATAAAGAGGATGATGGAACAACAGCATGGTGAGAAGACTCAAGTGCCTCAATGGTGAGCCTCTTCCCATTCATTTCCTTAGAGGTAGGAGTAGTAGGAGACCAATACATAGAGGATGCTCCACAAGAACCCTTCCCCTTACCATACAGAATAAGCTGAGGCACCGTGGGTAAGATGGGAAGTTTAAACACTAGACGTTTGGGATTTTTCCAAGCGAGCACCATTAGAATCCCAACAAGCACATAGGAGCAGAAGTCGATGGAATCATAGTAGGGCAAGAGGAAGTGGTAGGAAGTATATACGAAGAAGAACCCTGTGTGTGGGCAGGTTGTCCCTTCCCCTTTCGAGAGGAAGAGGTAGCTTGTCGTTGCACTATAAGAGGAGTCACTTTTGGTTGTCCCTTGCCCCTGATTTTGTACTTTATGTAATTTTGATAAAGTAGATCCATTCTAGGAGGAAGCAAACAAACTGAGGTGGGCCAAAAATGATCCAAGGAATATCCCCCATGGGATACCAATGGTTGATATCTAGTGTCATGCACAACGTGCATGAAACTTTTGTGAGAGAACTTCAAACAGTTGTGAATAACATAAGTGATTCAATTCATGGAAGCCAGCCAAGGGATGCTTAGCTTCACCCTGAATAGATCAGATTCTGGAATGACATCGAAATTAGTATCCATAGCCCTAGGTCCTACTAGGATGGAAAGAGTTAGAGAACCATATGGAGCAAGAGAGAGACCATCATGTGTACATATATTAGATTTTGTTTCTCATCTTCATCCTTCTGTAATGAATTTAGCCACAAGGTATCCTCTATAATAACATTCACTTGACTCGCAGGGTCCACAAGGACTACTGTTACAATGTTTCCATTTACGCGAGCAGGAATGTATAGGGGAGAGGGATTATTATTCAAAGGAAAATCTTGCGAGGTGAAAGTCACATCTGGTGAGCCAGTCACAGGCTAAGGGGGAGGAGTAGGAGTAAACAAGACCACATTTACATATGTTGAGGCTTTAAGAGAAGCATCAAAAGGATCAATAATTAATTTCGTAGAGTGAGATAGAAATGGTTTAGTATAAATCTGCAACTCACTATTTGCCTTAGCGACTAACTTATTTGTGTTTTGCTTCATTCCATCGAGATGGACGATACCATCATCGATGTGGTCCTGTATCTCATGACCCAAGTGCATGTAACGTTCAATATCATTCCCGTGAACATGATGGTACTGGAAAAACACATTTCCATCATACCAATTAGGATAAGGCTCCTTCAAAGGTCGAAGATTTTCTAATGTTATAATCCTATCCTTCAATAAATTTTGCAGAATAAAAGAATAAGATTTAGATAATTTCATAAACTTTTTGTTGTGCCTGAGGTCGTGATCATTGGTTGCGGCAACCACATTTGCAATAGAATTTCCTTTTCTTGAAATGGATACTATATATTTTCCTTCAGAATGGAAGCACAAGGAGGATCCCTTAACTAAACCACCTTTTGTTGGTACTCCTGTAGCGCAGCACACAAATGTGCAAAAGAAGGATATTTCATTAAGGAAAATTTCTCCTGCTAGGCTCGCTGCAGGTTTCCTATGAATACCTTTTGTACATCTGAGTTGGGTACCAAGTATGAGATTTGTGAGAAAAGAACTTGGTATCATGCAATGAAGTTAGTTATCTTCTTGTGCTCTCCCTACTTACATTGGATGAGACCTAAGAAGGTCATCTTCAGACTGATGTTAGCCTAGAATTATCGAAGAAACTGATTGACAAGCTAGTCGAATGAGAATATAGAATTGTCAGGCAAGGAACAGTACCACTAGAGTGTTGTATCCTTGAGAGATCAAGGGAAAAGCTTAGTCATTAGATCATTGTGGTGAAATAAATCCATACACATTGCATTAAAAGAGGATATGTGTGTTTTTGGATCTCCCTTACCACCATACTTTTCAAACTTAGGAATTTCCATTCCCTAAGGGAAACGAGTGCTCAAAATTGTCACCGACAACGAACTATGTCGAGATAAGGGTTGAAAGATAAGATAGGAAGAGGCTTGAGACAAGTTCACCAACTAGTTTTGCATTTGACCCATATTCTCAAGGAGAGCATTCAAAATAGGGTCTGAAGATGAAAAAGGTCCAATGGAACCTCCCCTAGAACCACCACCACCGAAACCTCCTCTGAAACCACCTCCAGAGCCACTATTGTGACCACCATTGGAACCACCACCAGGGCCACCAGCATGACCTCCTCCAGAGCCACCACCATGGCCTCTGCTAAAGCCACCACCGCTAGTGCCACCACTACTACCGAAGCCACCACCACTCATTCCACTTGATCCCCCACCACCAGGGGCAATAGGAGGGGTGAAGCTGAAACCAAAGGGTATTCTACTCATCTTGATTGTATGGTATGTCTAAGGAGTAGAGGAAATGTTGATCGAAGGGCCCATTTTGGCCATGTAAACAAACATGGTAGGCATTGAGACACCTATCTATCTCTCATAAGCATCAAGCACCATTCCTTGGGTAGTACCTGATCTAGTGTTATATGAAGGGATGCATGTCTCAGTTATATTGGTGAGGTCGTGTAAGAATTCTACACCTATTCAATCCTTTCCTAACATGTATCTCACCTTGTTAATAATCTGAGCGGCTCTTTCCATATTCAATGCTTTTTCCAAGTGATTTTTGAGGTTTAATAGCCTCATTTCTAATGCCAAAATATTTTCTGCGAGAATGTGCACAACATTGTCCTCATCCACAGATGAAGTTGTAGGGGATGTTGGAGGAGTGGGTGCATGAGTGGTCTTGTCAATGAAACCCATCTCGTTTGTTGAAAGCTCCTCTTGAGAAAAATGACCAGTAGTAAAGTTTGTGGTAAAACTAGTAGTAAAACTGGAAGTGACCTTCATCTTTTCCATTTGTAAATGTCACACACTTCTTCTAACAATGTACCCAGAGGTCGTAGACTGGGTTGTGATGCTCATAAAACCTCATAATACCCAAGTCTACAATAGTCACTGAGTGCAAGGGAAAAAGTCTCAACACGAAGGAATGGATAGACATTGTTCATGTCGAGTTCACCAAAATATAGAGGAGGGGAACCACCACACCAAGGCTTCAAGTCACGAAGAGTCGAGAGTAGAAGGTTTCCCTAGTCTACCTCAAGTTAGACAAGTGTTTTGTGCTAGGGATAAAGAATGAAGAGCACTCATAGTACTTTTGTCACTCTGCCAACCTGAAAGTTTTAATGGGGCTAAGCAAGTAGGTTTCTAGAACCCAAACTATACCTCAAACAACTCTTTTTCAAAGGAAAATAGCGCAGATCAAGGATGACAACGCAGTGTTGCTTCCATCTCACAAGTTCCCTAGCATCCATATAGATAAAAAGTGTAAAAGGACAATGGAAAGTGCAAGAAACCTACTGACAGCTTAGTTGAAGATGTTTTAAATGATGACTAAGACACTAAATGATAGGATAACTAAAATAATGAGAGAAATTCTATGACAATGATAAGGATAAGAAAGGAGAGAATACAACTTACTAAGATTCAAGTTCGCCAACAAGCTCCACACAAACGTGTACCTACACACAATAAAGAAGGGAAAAATGTTGGGGCTGTTTTGAGGCTTCCCACAGTCAAACCCCCGTTTTGGTGTTTCCACCTCCATGGACAACTAGATAGATAAAGGAGTAGAAATGCGATAAAGAAACTATCCTAGAAAGTAAAATACTGAATGCTACAAGAAACACTATGCTACTCAAATGCAACCACAAAGTAATAGTAAGGAAGCAATACCACCCTACACCAAAGGCACTCAAGGCCAATGAGAGGAATGCAAGTCTACAATTGTGGCAAATTCGATGTGGCCATAGCAATGTCGAAAGTAGTCTCGCAAGTCACCAAGTTGCGGCTTCTATGGTAGATGTGAAGAATGTTGTGATTGTTGAAAGAGTTGATAGTGCAGCTAGTAGCTTTAAGTTGTAAGAATATGGAGCAAGAATACCAAGAATGTGAAGTAATATTGAATTCGTGTGTAGAGGATGTGAAGAATGTTGAGAAGATGGAATGAAAATGGAAGATAGGCATTTGAGGATGAATTGGGAGGGAAAGAGCCAGTCAAAGGTCGAAAGGAAGGCACAGGGGCATTACATTTTGTCGCCAATGGAGAACATAACACCTTTGCAAATTCTAGAGGCAGGAATCCTATTAGGATGGTAGCGTGTCGCGTAGACATCCACACATCGTGCACGAGTCCCTGACATAAATTCCCCCACCAACACTAAAAACAAGCACCAAGTGGATGGAGTGCAAAATGAGGACGTGGAATTACATGGTTGGATTTGATTTTTCTAAGGTGAAGGATGTAAATGGGGAATTTGCAAGAGGGGTGCAAATTCACTCCTATACAACAAGATTTATTGATCTTAAAATGATGTTAGTATGGTAATGATATTAATTTAATCAATTACCATGGTGGTTTTGATTAAATATTTGAAATGATGTTAAAATGCATCATTTAAAGTGATGGTGGATTTTAGGTTTACAAGTTTTATTCAATAGATTTTGGTAGATTCTATAAGGAGAACCAAACCAAAAGGCACATGACAAATCCATATACCCCTCAACAAAATGGATTTGTGGAAAGAATGAATAGGACATTGATAGAGATGGCTAGAAGTATGCTCAATGGAGCTAGATTGGAATAAAATTTGTTGGCATAAGTTGTCATTATCTAATTAATAGGTCCCCTACATCATCTCTTCTTGAAAATACACCTATGGAGGTGTGGGTGAGAAAAAATCCATTATTGGCATCTTCAAGTTTTTTGTTTGAGGTATATGCACATGTTCCTAGAGAGAAGTGGTCAAAATCAAAGAACAAGGTGGTAAATGTATCTTCATTAGCTATGGTATCAATGTGGAAGGTTATAAGAATTGGGATTCTATAGATAAGATATTTTTGTATAGAAAATGTGTGATTTTTAAATAAATTAAGCCTTCTTCCCTAGTATTTCAATGAAAAAAATAGAAAGAAAGATGTGGTTCAACTAGCCCTAAATATTGAGAGAAGTTGAACTAAAACCTCATGAAGGAATTGAAGAGGAGAGAGATAAAATAGTTCCAAAGAGAATGTAGAACCTCCACCTTAGCTCTTAAGGAGATCCACTCAATACAAACAAAAATTATACATGTATACTCCTAATTGGGGATGTGTTTTTTCTTTGATTGCTAATACCAATGAGCATATAACTATAAAGGAAGTTATAGATATGAGTGATTTTGAGTCTTGGAGAGTGTTCATAGATGAAGAGATGGCTACATTAAGGAAGAATGACACATGGTACCTAGTATCATTGTGAGAAGGAAGAAAGCATGTTTAATGTAAATGGTTATTCAAAAGATATAAATTCTAAGGGTATCATTAAAAATTACAAGACAAGATTGGTTAAGTAAGGCTATTCCTAAGTTGAAGGGAAATAATTTGGTGATATTTTTCTTCATTATAATTTTAATATTTATCATATATTTTTATTTATAGTAATATTTTTTAATTTACAAATAGAACAAATGAATGTGAAAATAATATTTTTACATGGTGACTTGGAGGAAGAGATCTACATGACACAACCAAAGCATTGCATGGAGAAAGGTTTAAAAAAATTGGTTTTATTTGGAAATAGAATAAATGGATGCAAAAATAAAAAATATACATGGTGTCTTTGAGGAAGAGTTCTACATGACACAACCAAAGCACCACATAGAGAAAGGTCTAAAAAATTAGGTTTGTAGACAAAAATATTTACATTACCTAGGATGTGGCTCCAAAATTTTGATTTTTTATGTTGGGATTGGAGTTGTGAGACCAAAATTATATCATTGTGTTTATTATAAGATAGATGGTGATCATTCCTTATTATCATGTTGAACATAGATGAAATGGTATTCTTTGGTAATGGTAAGGAAGTGATTTATGATTTGAATTTGTAGCTTTCAACATAATTTGATATGAAGGAATTGGAAGCAACCAAGTGGAGTATAGGCATGGTGATGAGAAGAGATAAATCAAGAACAAAGATTTGGTTGGGCCATATCAATTATGTGAACTCAATGGTGGATATTTTTAGCATGCTAGTTTTTAGGGCTTCAAGTATTCCTATTTTGGTGGGGACAAAGTTATCTATAGAGTAGTGTTTGTCTAGACTCAATGAGATGGATGATATGGATTGAGTGCCTTATTTTTTTAGGATTTTGATATATACTTTGGTCTATACAATCTAATACATTACATAAGAAGTCATATTCCATAGGTAATTCATCAATAATTTAGGACAAGGTCATTGGGATGTAGCTAAGAGGGTCTTCATTTAATCGTGGGGTAAATTTGAGTCCTCTATTTCTTATCATGGTGATTCTATAGGGACTTGCACTTAGTAAATATTCATAGATTTGTGGTTTCAAATTGGGCTAGTAACCTCAATAGCAGAAGATCCATTACTCGTTATGTTTTCAACTTATTTGGTGGTGCTATTAGTTGGGTGAGCAAGTGTTAGGGTGCAGTCACTTTGTCCACTACATAGGCTAAGTACATGGTAGTTACTCATACCTATAAATAATTCATATAGCTTACAAGATTGATTTCATATGTGAGGCTGAGTTAGGGAGCTATAAGTATTCTTTGTGACAATTAAAGTGTTATATGTTTGAAAAAGAACTAGATCTTTCATGCAATGACAAAGTACATAGATTTATAGTACCATTTTTTGTGACATTATAAAGGATGGGAGGGCAATGCCAAATAATGTTAATACTTTGGAAAATGATGCATTGATGAAGCCCGTGAACATAGAGAAGTATAGGTGGTGCAATGAGTCTATGGGCCTCATGACCCCTAGTAATTAGTTGACAATGTTGGTTCTCCCCTTTATTCTTGCAAGGTATACAACTAGTGAGAGAATTTTGGAATAGGCATGTCATACATCTCATAATACTAATGTTTGAAATTAATTATTTAATATTATTTTATTTATTATTTGTGAGCCCACATTAAAAATGTATTACATTTCTAACTTTTCCATTATGTCATATATATGCACCTTATTATGAAATGAATAATGGTGTGTAGGATAATATGTTGTTATGAAGAACATGTAAGAGAATATTTGACAAAGATAGTGGTGTAAAGAGACACTAAGACATGTAAGAGTGTGATTGTAGGGGAGTTACATTATTGACTAAGAATTTTGACCAACTTATTATGCATGTTATGGCATTTCATACAACATATTTTAAGGGAGATCATGAAGCCAAAATAGAGCACCCAATTTATTTATCGTTCTATAATGAAGTTACTAAGTATTATGATTGTTAGAGTGTCTAATATTAGTAGCATGATGAATTATCATGCAGGGAGCATTGAAATTTGAGCCCTAGATTTGGGTACCATATTTAGGTCATGGTATTGGACCATAATTTATGGTTTACTAATAATGGTTTCTTGTATTAGACCTCCTTTATATCATATGCTTGGATTGGTTCCAATTATGGGTTGCATGATTGACTTGCGAGTATTGGTATGCTACTAAAATTACTCTAAAATTTGAATGTTTTTTATATTCGTAAGAATAACCTAATATTTTCATTGTAGCCTCTTAGTTGTTGAATAGTATTATTAGTTTTTCTTTAGAATGTGGGGTTTCTCTTGGAATATTTTCCCCCACACAAATCATCTTGTTATATTATAATCTCTTTGTGTATTCTTTTCTATAATTATAATACTATTTATTTTTGCACACATCTCCCCTCAAATTTTATTGTATGAATCATATTCTACACCATTGATTCCTTTCCAATATAAACAACAAATGAATATTTACAAGCTAATATACCATATTTCCAATCTAATTAAAATTAACTATAGAATTTATAATTACTTAAAAAAAAATTGTCATCTTATAAAAGCATCACCACTCCTAAACTTGAATGTCCTTCCTCTATACATAATAGAGTAAAATTTTATAAATAAATATTGATTGCAACTCTAAGAACTAACTTACATGAATAAAATAGTGAAACTAGTAAATAGATGCCTAAAAAAATATGTAGAGAAAGAAATAACTTGTAAAGTGTACTTTACAAAGAAGAAGATGAAATAAATTTCCTTTTAATATGTCTTTCATAGAACGATATCATTAATTCATAGACCTTGAAATGATAACTAGGCTCATGGAATGTGAAACTATGATAACTAAACAAAATAACAATTTTATTTTTAATCTCAACATTCATAGACCAATTACCAACACAACTAAACATATAATCTTGTTATGTCTTACAAGCCAAAATTAGACTTTAAAAGAAGGTCAACCAACATTATCCATCAAGTTTTTCCTTATTTAATACCTTTTAATATAATAATGCTTTGTTAATGTTTAATTAGGTTCCTTCATTGTGAATATTTGGATAAGGTGAAAGAGAAACATGACAAGAATAAGACTAATCTTAAAAAATGATTTGTACAAGACTATAATTAAATAGATTGTTTATACACTTTTATAGGTGGTATTGGACAATTGAGTCTAAGAAATGTTAAAAATTGGCATCATCATTTAAAGTCAAATATTTATAGATAGAAAGAAAAATAATTCAATATATGCAACTAATCTATAATTGAATTGCATCCTTCTCATCATTGATACTAATATCCCTTTGAAATTTTTGAGTGATTTGAAATTCATTAAATTTATCTTATTCCAACACATGAATTAGTGATTACTAGTTATTAACTTTATTATTTAGATTAATAAGAGAAATATATCTAATAGCTATTTCTATATAAATTAGTTTTTAACACAAACAATGGTAAATGAAAATACAATTCTTATAAAAAATAAAGATTTAATAAGTTTTACACCAAAAAAATAACACATAGGTATATTAGGTTAATTAGTTTTAAAAAAAAAAATTAAAAAAAAAATTATTAAATAAATATAATTTCTAACTATGAAAAATTTATGTGGTAAATTATTGGGGCTTTCATAGTGGATATTTCTCAATCAAGGTATTTAAGCCAGATAACACCTTGTATGGGGGATTTTATTTTAAAATGGGAGAGCTCCAGTTAAGAAAATTTGAGTTAAAAGGAATTATATTTTAAGAGTAAACACTTAGTTGCACAAATTATAAGGTGCAAGACTTGAGAATAATAAAATTAGCACGTAAGCTAAGAACATTCAAATGAGACACACCTATTGAAATAAAATATATAATAATAATGATTCTTATCAAAAGAACTATTTTAGAACCATTGTCATCAACTATAAAATTATTAAAATATATCAATATAATTATTCTATGCATAAATCATTGTAAGAATATGACCATCATCATCCTTTTGCTTTGCAATAGATCTACAAAACCAAAGATTTATTATTCTTCAACAAGAACAACTTACAAAATGAAAAGCTTCTATGAATCTCAAAAGACTTCAAGGAGATTTGGTATGATAATATAGTGAATGGTGAGTGTTTTATATGAGTGCAACCCTAAATGATAAAGGGATTAGATTATGACAAGTGTCAACATGTCATGCAATGAGATAGAATGATCTAATACTAATTCAACTAATAAAAGAATAAAATCACTCATAAGTTTATCTTAAGTGTGTGAAATGAATTAGACTAATAATCAACTAAAGATTAATTAATTATTAGCTAATGCATGATTACTCTAACAATTAGTATTTCCTTTTGAATTTTGAAATTTAGAGATGTATTTATATTTTTTTATTTTTTATTTTTTTACTATGCTAAATATACAATTGTTTACAATGTGCTCATGCAAATCTATATCCAAAAAAAAAGATAAGAAAGGAGCTAGAATATCTCTATACTGTTGGAATGTCCCTTACACCACTAACTAGGATCTGATTGATGAAGGCACCCATAATAGTCCACTTTATTTTTGTAGCCATCAAATTAAATCTTGGAGTCAATCTTAGTTAAAAGGTCTCCTTAATGTCTTATTGTGTCATCATAGGAAAAGTCTATAATAACAAATTTGCTTATGTTATTATTCATTTTTTTCTCAAACTAATTATTAATTAAGTTATAAATTTATTTGTTGCATATTCATGATTACAATAACTTATAAATGTGTCCTATGTGTATATATACATATGTATGTTTATGTATACCTACACATGTGAATCTATGTATGTGTGTGTATACACATATGCACATAAAATTTATTTATAAATATTAAAAATATCATATTATATACATGTATATATATATATTACATGGTACTAACAAACCTAATAATTTGTTGTTTATGTGAACAAATTAAATATACGGCATTTATATCAAATCAACTAACTAATTTTATATTTTCATATTTAACATATTCATGCATCACCATATTTCCTATCTCATTCCAATTTTCTTTTAAAATCTCTCTACAAAACTTAAAAAAGCTAAGTTGTTAACATTTATTTCTGCAACTATTAAATCATCACCCACCCCCTTTATTATGTCCTATTTATCTAGGTTAAGTGTTGTTATCTTTAAATTTATTGCATTGACATTTGTACTCCAAGAAAGCCTTTCCATAAAAGTACACTCAAAGCCTTATCTTGAGTGTTCAAATAAAAGTGCCTCACATTTAATTGTTTCCCTTTCATATAAAAATAAAGATAGCGTTGGTAGAATGAAACCTACTACTTTTATATTAAAGGCCCCACCATTTATTAGAAGATTATGTTATTGTTTTATAATTCTAATTTATTAACACATTGAATATTGATGTAGTTAATTGAAGGTGTTTTAATGTTCTTTAAAGAAAAGTTATTTTTCTTAATTAAATAATTTTTTCAATATTGATAATTTTTAGATTTAGTCGATAGTGGCATAGTATGATGGTTAAATTGTTGGCGTGTTGTTCTTACTATCAAGATTCAAATTCCACTGGGGTATTATTGTTGAATGTTTAAATTGGGGATGAGGTCCCCCGTTTGTGACCTCATTGGTTCATAATTTTAGGTCAAAAATATTTACCCCTTTAAAAAAAATAGATTTAAAATTTTATTTATTGAGTAAAGAAATATGTGTGAATAAGAAGATAGTATTTTATTAAAAGAGATTTAATAAAATGATGATCAAATCGTCAATATTTTTTAACATAAAACATTGAATAATTGTAATATTTAAATAATAATTTAAGAAATATTCAAAGGAAAAAAGAGGAAAATGTCTCATGATCACTAATTATAGACAATGATTGCTTTAATTTTAGTACAATAAAATGTCACCAACCATCAGTTTTTATGATCTTTAGGATTTCCCATCTAAAATGGTCATTTATAATTTAAGGCACTTAGATATTTAGTTGTATTGTTATTTTTTAGCTATTGGAGTGTCTTGTCAATGCTCATAGTTGAAGGGGCATCTTAATGGGACTAGGGTATTAATGGGTTAATAGGAAGATGACAAATGCTCATGGTTGAAGGGACTTAGCGATGTGAATAGGCTATGAATCAATAAATAAGAAGACAACAAATGCTCATAGTTGAAGAGACTCTGAATAGGAATAGTATATTAATAGATAAATAGAAAGTGACAACCTAATCTCAATAAAGGTTTTAGCTACTTATTTATGAGTACTTTGCTTAGGTTTTAGCTACTTATTTATGAGTACTCTGCTTTGTTTAAATGCAAAAATAAATAAAAGTTTGAGTTCATGAAAACATTAAAAAGAAATTGATTGATATAATGAAAACAATACTTAATTTTATAAGAAATTAAATTATCTCTTAAGAATGCGTATGGAAGAAAAAAACAAATGTAATCTAAATTTGATCATTGTTATGATCTTTAATATTGAAAAGGAATAAATGCTTATGTGCATTTTTTCAAATTAATTAAGGTAAATAAATATGATCATATTATTTTGGATTAAACTATTGAGGCAAATAATATTATACAAGCATGTTTTTCAAAATTTATTAAGAGGATGTAATTATTTAAATTTGTTTGTATTTTAGAGATATTATGTTGTAGACTATATTTATGATCTAATTTCGTGCTTTGTTATTAGATCTGAAACATAGACTACTAAATAGTTTACCCTCTACTCTAGTTTAATTCTACAATTATGAAAGTTGATAGGATTGGGTGTGTTATTAATCTTGCAATCATATGTCTAATATTTGTATGTGTCTCCAAATTTCTTAGAATGGGTACTTGGATGACCATGGAAGAGATGAGAGAAAATTATTTCATTATAATTCTATGGGACTTGAAATATTGTTGTATTGGCATTAACAAGAGAGGTTATAGTTGGATGTTACACGGTCATCATCATTAATGTTTTTGACCATCTCCCTAATGTAGCACTTAGAATTACATACAAGATAGTGGAGTATCTTGTCATAATAGGTCAGACCCTTATGACAGACCCATGATGTTAGTTTTCATCTTCTACACTAGACTTGGGGAAGCATGCCTACTAGATTAATGTGATCAAAGGTGTTTGTAATGATTATATCCATCCTAATTATAGTCATAATTGCACATGAGGCATGGGTTTTGTCACTAACCAAATTTTTGGTGCCTATGGTTTTGTAAAACTACGTGTGGTTTCCTCTTCTCACTTATTTAAAAATTAGATGCATTAGATAGAGGTTTTATGGGTCATTTATCGGTTGAGCACTATTTTGTTACCATAATGTTGGTATACTAATGAGTTGGGTGGATTGTTTTGATGGTAGTAAATTTTTCTTGATTAGCACAAGCTCATTGTCTAATTGGTAATGTATTTTTCTTCCAAAAAGGTTTATCCAAGCACATCTAGTGTAATGAACAAGTTTACTTTTTTATTTTAATTTATCAATATATATTTTTGCATGCTTCTTTATGCTAATTTAATGGTTATTCACATGATACCTTGATCAATCAATCATTTTTTACTATTTGTTTAATCTTTCATTGTAGTACTTACCATATTTCTCAATAAAATTGATCTTTATGTCTGTGACTTCAATCCTAAATCAAAAATTATTTGATCCTCTATTGCAAATTCAATTTGTGCACTTCTAATCATCAAAGACTTGTTCACCTTTGATATTTGAACCTAGTGGTATTTAAAAATACATTTTTTTAGTTCGTTATGCTAGGATTTTCTTAGTTGAACCCCTAGAATTAATTTAACCATTTGAACAAGTTCAAAACTAGGTGATTATCCATACAATATGTCCAACCTATCTTTATTAATACAAATATTGATGTTATATATTTCTCTAATGATCCAATGTTTCTCTAGTGATACTTAGATAACGTTTCTCTAGTGGATGGTGGACCTAATGGATATCTAAACTAAATTAGAGTTTTTCCTTTTACACAATACCTTAGCATGTAAATTTGAATATTTTTTAATCAAGTCAAAAATTAAAATTAATTAGAAAGTGGTAAGATCAAACACATAATTAAATTTGAATTTGAAATTTGAGAGATGAAAACCATAGCTGTAATTTTGGACTAGGTTTAGAACTGCCCCTATATATTTGATTCCTATCAAGGAATGTGGAATCCATAGATCAAGTCCAAATATTTTGGATTTTTTGATTCAATCTCAATCAATACTCTAGTTATTTGCTAAATTTTATGTAAAAATATGTGACTTGTATACTAGTCATTGCATATAAGATAAATAAATTAAAGTGATTCCAACACAAAGGGGAAAAGTGTTAGGTATGTATTTTAACTCTTATATATTATATCAACATTATTAAAAAAAATAGAAATAAAACCAAAATCCTTAAACCTATACATAATGAATATTATGTTTTCTAGCTTATCATAGCATTGAATGTTACTACCAATAAATTTCATGCCCATGAAATAAAATTATAGTCCTTTAATCTAAAAATGATAACTATTATGATCTCTAATTCATCACAATGTTAAATGTTATTGATAATCACTAATCTTGTGTGTGCATACACACACACAACTACATGGCTATATGTTGATGTGAAAGGGGTGTTTTACCAAGCTAATTCATCACCTAGGTCCTATTCACACGTGTTACTTAAGTTTACTTAAGTTACACATATGATAGTTATCACTTTATGCCTCACTTGTCATAATATTAAGACATATGTCATAATCTTATGCAATCCTATGTCTCACCTTGGCCTAAATAACCAAGGGGTTCCCTTTGAAATCTCAAGTCATTATCATTGTATATTTTCATCCTTCAATAGAATAGAATTATTCTCTCATATTAATCTCTCTTGTGCTTCCATATAAGTTCCTAAATCTTGGGTGGCTTCAATCTTTAGCCAAATATTGTATGGTACATAGAGAATTCTATACAAACTCTTACACTATCGAAGAACCAAATTAGATAAATAAATAAATCAGTTCTTCACAAAGTACATAGAGGGAAAATATCTTTAGAATAATTTTTTTTAGGCTAATTAAACAAATATAATCCATTATTAAATAACTAACCTGCTAGATTAAATAAGTTGGGATTGATAATTAAGTTATTAAAATTAAATGTAGAATTGAAAAAAATAAATGTGATTATTAGCTTAAAATTTAATGATAGAGCTATGTTTTTGATAAGTTAAGCAACATTTACAGGGTGTTGTACCCTTTACAGAAAGAGCCTGCGAGGCCAAAAAGGAACCAAGTTCAATAATACATCATTGAAACCAAACCAAAAAATAATAGAGGCCAAAAAGGTAACAGACACGACACACAGACAACAAAGACCCAACAAAAACCAACAGACCAAACCACTAATTGGCAACACCTTCCCATTTTTTAATGAGGAGATTTAAAATATCATCCCTGATCCAATTAGGACCTTCACCCTAGGAATCTATGTCTACCTCCTCCTTCATGACATTGGAAAGTGTGATGAAAGATTTGTGAATTACCTTAATAGTGAAATGGGTCAGCCTATTGAATTTTCGTTCAAATTTCTCCACCCACTCCCGTAGCTTGTTGATGTCATCGTCCTTGTCGTTCTTCCACTAATTCATCTCTTCCTCAATAGCCCTGGGATCCAACACGTGGGTGGAGTCCTCTTTGATCATTTTTTTTAGGTTTGAGAAGTGGCTAGGACCCTCGATGAAATCCTCTTCCTCCTCAATAGTGTCCTTCTTGCATTCAACTCTATCGCCAATCCACTCTAAATCAATAGAAATATCATCCACCAAAATCCCTTTCTTGTTCTTTTTCAATCTGTGGGACCTCCTAATGTTTTTTTGTTCTGACCCCATGTCAATACTAGCAATGACAACAATGTCACCTTTGGAATCTTTTTTCGTAGCACTCTTTCCCTCACTGTCAGTGACCGACAACTCCGCCTAGCTCTTAGTGTCTTTTTTCCCCTTATTCTTTGTCATGGGTCTATTGTCCTACTTGGTGTGTTTGTTTTTTAGCTCACACAATCCAATCGTAACCTTGGACTGGGCCAACCTGACCTCCCCCTTCTTCTTTTTTGATGGGAGTTTAGATTTAAGCATAGCATGGGGTTCATTTTCAAGCGGGGGGTTTTTCTCTTTGGACCCATAGAAGTAGCGAGGGATGGTTTATCAGAGGCAAGGTCAAGTGGTTCCAGTTCTTCCACATGAACATCCAAGATGGTTTTAGGGGGGCATAAGTCCAAATGAAAGTGATAGAGCCTAAGAATGAGGCCCTAGTACATAGATAGGGGAGGCAGTGTTAGAAACCAAGATCTGAAATGCAAACCAAAAAAGCCTTCCACAGAAGAGAAAATCAAAAAAAGCAAGAGCTTTGCAAAAAGATGTGCAAAATATTATTATTCAGGAATTCATAATTACATGAGATGATTTTCTTTATAAAAGCAAAGTATGCATAACCCTAATCTTATCTTGAGCAACAAGATATCTCAACAAGATAAGGATGAGAATAATTAACTTAGGAATTAAAATATTACCTAAGTAAAGTTATGCAAGTGTAATTAAATATTAATTACACTAACACCCCCATAAGTGCAACTTAGGGAGACTAAATAAGCATGCACCTAAAACTAAGATGAATGCAAGAAAGCATGAATGGGTCCCGGCAACAAGGTCTAATCAGGTACCCAAGTACAAATGCAATAATGAGGTAGAGAAGGAAAACCCAGTGGGACAAAACCCCCCTACAATGAGATGACTGTTGCAAAGAAGCACTGGAAGAACACTGTGGAGTAACACTGGAACCGCAATCTGACAAGCAAGGAAAGATATTTTTTTCTACAAGAAACCAATCATAATAATGTGATAGCAGATCTGATGCCACAAAACACTGGAAAACTCACAAATTAGAACAACCCTAGAATCTTTGAAGCAACAATAGATGATATGACAACATAATCTGGAAACCGTGTATCTCAATGTCGATGCCAAATTGAGACTAAAACTCTTCCATAGGAACAAGTACCATAAAGATTCTGAAACATTAACCATAAAAACATGGCCCTCAAACTAAGATGGATCTGAACCAATGCGGATCAATAACCATAAATTCTCAATCTAAAGTGTGAACCGATGAATTTGATATGTGTCAGGCTAAGAAAATTTGTGGCCAAAAGAAACTAGGAAATCAGATATAACCCATGCAATTTGTCAACAAATCAAGATGAAGATGGAGATCAAAGTGCATGCACACTCTAATCAGATTATTATGCAAGAAACCCCCCTGATGGAAATTTATCTCAATTCATTTATTACAATAACCTAATGATTGTTAAAGAAGAGAATGCTAATGTGCATAAATAGAAAATAAAATGATGTGGTACTGAAATGAAGTGCAAAGATTCAAGTTTCACCCTTCCAACTATCAAAACATCCAAGTAATCTCCAAAACACCCATCGAGACAAATCTGGAATAATGATCAACCTGGGATAGATACAAAAAAAAGTGCATGGATAGAAAAATAGAGCTCCTCAATACCTTTCCAATGCCGCAAAGAAGGCAAAAAATAGAGATCATGGCAAAAAGTTATGAGCTTGGAAAGCCATAAATGAACATCTGATTTAAAATAGAAATAAATGAATATAAATAGAAAAAAACTGAAAAATAAACTACACCACAAGATAGTTCTCAGAATCAGCTTTCCAACGGTATCTCGTTTTCCCAATTTTGACACCGTAGGGAAAAATTATGCCCATTTTCGTGAAAACTGCTCCAAGAAGGCCAATCTAGCCTATAGGGCCCCCAAGGGGCTAAAAAAAATTCGGCCCCTGGTCATATGCGCGACCAGGGGCTAGTGGGTTGGGGTTTCGGCGGAGCCCTCGGTCATCAATATGACCTATGAGCTGAGAGTTGGAGCAGTTGGGGGTTGGGCGCATAGCGCCCAATCCCCCATAGGACCGCCACTGTAGGTGTTGGTGCTAGGAGGCCATCGGTGGCCGAGCTCAAGGCTCCTGGTCCTCTATAGGACTGCAACGGAGCTGAAGGGGCTTGCGGGAGCTGGCAGAGCTTGGGGCAGCACCACTGGTCTGAGCGGCCGGCAGGTGGCCGCCGGTCGGCGGGCAAGCGGAGTAGAGTTTTTGAACTACATCCACTGGCTCAAATCCCAAAAACTCACCTTTTTTTTTAATTTTTGAGCCTCGGGAAGCGTGTTGGAGAGGCCGTATGGCCTCCCTGGCAAAAATTTTTTTGCCTTCCGGACCAACTTCTCCAAAATTGATGAAACAAAGGGCAATCTTAGGGTTTTTGGCCGCTACAAATGCAATGGTGACCTATGTTTTGTGCCAAAAATGCTCCAAAAATTTGGCTACCCCCAGAGCTTGCAAAAAATCTTCCAACTTGAAACCCTCATGGATCTGGCAAATGATGACCAAAATCTACAAAATAAAAGCCAATCCTGACTTTTTCCAGTGTTTTGAATCTAATGGTGAAGCCCGATCTAATCCAAGATGCTACATAGATGAACTCGAGGCATGAAACCCTCAAGGAATCCTGAATGAACTCTATAATGAATCTCTCCAGAAATCTGAGAAGGGGCTACAAATCAAGGCTCTGATACCATGTTAGAAACCAAGATCTTAAATGCAAACCAAAAAATCCTTCCATAGAAGAGAAAATCAGAAAAAGCAAGAGCTTTGCAAAAAGATGTCCAAAATATTATTATTCAAGAATTCATAATTACATGAGATGATTTGCTTTATAAAAGAAAAGTATGCATAACCCTAATCTTATCTTGAGCAACAAGATAGCTCAACAAGATAAGGATGAGAATAATTAACCTAGGAATTAAGATATTACCTAAGTAAAGTTATGCAAGTGTAATTAAATATTAATTACACTAATAGTAAAGTTATGCAAGTGTAATTAAATATTAATTACACTAACAGGCAACTGGTTAGGGTTAAGAGCGGCAACTTCATGGGATTCCTTAATCAAATTTTCAAGGGAGTCCAACAAAAAGAAGGGAAAGCTAAGGACCATTTTGTGCCTTAGGTGGTTTAGTAGTGGTAGATGATAAAAGTAAAAAACCTTAATTCAACCCTCTAAAGTAATGTATTTCATGAGAGCAAGACACACCTTGTCCCAAGGTCTTGGAAGCGCCTCTTTGTTAAAGCTCGACTGCCTCTTAATTGAATTCCCATTGTCCCTAAAGAAGGAATTGAGACTCTCAAGGTCTTGAGTTTTTGTGTGATTCTTGTACTTCTTGTCATTGTAGGAGAGGCCTATCGCTTTGTCTATCACTTCCTTATTAACCTCAAACAAAATGCCACCCATGGTGACTCTCCTATCCCTCCATGAACTAGCAAATTGAGCAACATTTTTTCATCATGACTCACCATACTTTCTAACAACGGTGCTAAACCCCCTCCATATAGATGTGCCACAAAATGGGGTCCTTGCGAAACTCATCACAATTGTCAGGATCGTTCTTGACCTTGTCGCCACCCATCTCACCACATAGCACACAAAAACTAGCCCAGGAAAACAAATTTAGCCAAAAATTGGACTGGTCACTGATGATTTTACCTGCTCTTAAAACATCATTACCATGCCACCAAGGGAAAGAAGGCGTAATAGAATTTTTTAGAAGTTTACACACTCTGGTGGTCATTCCCAATGACACGGGGCCAAAATCTTTCCTTAAGTACAATAAGCTTAGGCAATAAGCCATGATAAAAAAATATCGGATAATTAGTACCCAATGTGCCATAAGTCACATTGAGCTTACACATTTTCCCAAACCTTTTAGTTGCGGGGCCAAAATTTTAATTCCTTAAGTACGCCTCATAAAATCTTATGGTCATCATTAGCTTGATCAAAAATAAACATTAAGCAAGTTGGAGATAAACATTACAATACACACATTCTCAAAGATTTGATGAGAAATTTGATATGATAAGACAACCCATAAAGGTGAAGGACCCCACCATACATAGTCGTGAAACCTAAGAACCACTCAACATCCCACTTTAAACTCACCACATCATCCGGCTTAGTCCTCATTATCAAAGGCCCTAACGTGTAGTGCCACATGTACCTACAAAAATTACCATTGTTGGCCACCATTAAATGGTTATTTTTTTTGTTCCACAAGGATCAATCCTTGTATATTTGTCAGTAGAGCCTCGAGTCTTTCCAACATTTGTATAGACTCCAAGAGGAACCCACGTTGGCTAGGTTATCCGCCACTTGGTTACCTTCACGAAAGGTGTGAGACAAATACTTCCTTTCCAATTTTAAGGTCAAAAAATTTATGTCCAGAAGGATATCCCCAATGTTCCAACCATGAAAATGACAATGATTAACAAAGTCAATCGCTATCATAGAGTCCCCTTCAATGTGCAGATTTTTTATGCCCAACGAGACAGCTATCTCAATGCCCTTGAGCAGCGCCCGGGATTCTGTTGTCATAGAATACTGTATGCCTATTCCTCCAACAAACCCAACAACAAAGTTACCCTTGCAATTCCTGATAATGCCACCAATATTAGCCATACCAGGGTTCCTTTTAGTCGCTCCATCAAAATTCAGTTTGAACCAACCAATCCTCGAGGGGTTTCAAATTGTGTTTCTTCTAGCTAGAGACTTGGAGTTATCAAAGGAGTTGATCTCTAGGTTTATGTTCCATGATTTTACCATTTTGTTATCCCTTTCAATAGGGGAGTCAATCACTATCATAGAGCTATGTTATGATGGATATTAGAAATTGATTCATCAATACCTATGGAATTTTTAAGGTTGATAGAGATGAAGATCTCGTGTTCTAAAATTTATTTATTTTTTACTTAAATCACTTATGTGAGTGTGGAACTAATCTTTATAAGTGTGTATCTAAACCTATGTAAAAGTATGATTTGTAACTCATGGATTTTATCTAGAATAGAATAGACTGTTAGGTTTTATTTTCCTTTATGTTGTCTAAATATGTGTAAGGACATGTCATGATTACAAATAGATTTTGGGAGAATCTATTAGATAATTAGGATCAAGTTCTTGATCAAACCCCTAGCAGAGCTAATTTTTTAGCTATGAAAAAATGAATGATGATTTAACAAACATGCATGTAATGATCCTAGGATGATGTATTCTGATATAAACTCTACTAAATTATTTTTTATACTTTAAAATATCACTTTGGATGTGATAAATAAGAATGATCTAGGTTGTTTGTGATGATCTTAAACTAAATGAGTGAATTTACTTAAATATAGTAATCAAGAACACAATTCAACTTAGCACGCACTAAGTTAGCTCAAAATGACTAGTGAAGTGGTTGGGTGTGTGCAAGAAGTTGAGTCCACTTTTTGGCCAAAAAGTGGAAGTGTTTTTCTTGATTTTCAAAATTTGTCACATTTGACCTTAAAATTTGAAGCACTTAGAGATGGAATCTTGAAAAAAGTCACTGGTCATAAAATGTAGTACTTGAATTCTTGTTTCCAAATATGTAATGTATTTTAATACCCAAATGATACAAATTGATTTTCAATAGGCATTTCTAAAAACCATTGTTTAAAAATCACCTTTTTTACCATACCATGCACGTGTACATCATCCATATTTTGGCCTGAATAATCGTATTTTTCTAAATCCTTTTAGGAAATATTTGTAACACACTGAAGAATGCTCACGATATTTTTTGTAAATTTTTTTGAATATTTTTTGGTTAATTTTTTATTGGCCATATTTGTTGTTTTGAAAAATCATGTATGTCATGTATAAGATGACCTAAACTTATCATTTTTTTTTTCAAATTGAAAAGAATTGTTTGAAGAATGCTTTTGTATAATTCATTTTTCAAAAAAATATTTTAATAAAAATTTATAAAAAATACTAAAAATCCCTAATATTTCAAGTTCATAGACCAATTTCATCAAAAAATAATTGAAAAATAGAAAAAATAATCCAATTGTAAGAAAAACGTATTTGGAATCTACACTATCTCATCTATAATGGGTTTCAATTTTGTCAAAAAAATTTGCAAAAAAAGGTCTTCAAACATATGTCCAAAGTCACTCTTTTCTTGTGGCATTGAAATTACCTTCAAGTTGTAGGTAAAACCAGGTCCAAAGCTCAAGTTTGGGTCCCCGAGCCTTTTTCTGAACCGAAAAACATAGAAAAAACTTGACCAAAAATTCAAATTTTAAAAAATGGGATCCAAGTTTACTAAATGGGATCTCGTTTGCTTCATTTATTATTTTAACTGTTGGAAAATGAAACAAGATCCTATTTCTAAACGGGATCCCCGATTATAAAACGGGATCCTGTTTCTAAACAAGATCCCGATTATAAAATGGGATACCATTTACTACAGATCTCTTCTTTTTTTACCACTTTTTTTAATTTTTACTGCTAAAAAAATTACTGTCAATTTTGCAACTTGACAGTGCATGACCAACAATGAAAATTTCACCTATTTTCTATCGAATTTTTTCTTTACAGGCTCTTGAACTTGTAATTTGATTTGAATTTTGAAAGTAGGCATCATTGGGACAATTTTTTAGTGGAATTGTGTTCATTTTCTACTCATTTGAAGGAGGAACAAAGAAGGAAGACTTTCACTATTGACATTCATTTGTACTTTAGAATTTTGTAATCATGGGATCACAATGTCATAATAAGAGGAAAGATATGAAGGTATTGACCCCTAAATAAATTCAAGCAAAGAGAGAGAAGGAGGCAAAAAGACAAAGATATAGAAGAATGAGGATTTGATCAATGAATAATGTTGAAGTATCCAATCCCACAACTATTGAAGATAAAAACATTAAAGAGACCATGGATGCAGACGATGCAAATTTATAAGAACTGAATGTGAAAAATAGTACGATTATGCAAACTAATCCTGGTATGTCTTCAAATCCACCTTTCAATGCTATGGAGAATGTGACAATAGGCACAAATCCAAGTACATCTTCAAATCCACCTTTGAATGATATGGAAACTTTGATTGTAGCGGATTTTAAACAAGTTGGATTTAACGATGTTGAGATTGATAATATTCATAGAGATAATGAATTTAGACTTTTTCTTGTTGAAAATGAAAATGAAAATCGTTTTGTTGTTCAAAAAGAAAATGAAAATCATTTTTTTGTTCAAAATGAAGACAAAAATCGTTTTATTGTTGAAAATGAAAATGAAAATCATTTTGTTGTTGAAAATAAAAAATGAAAATAATTTTGTTGTTGAGAAAAATGAAAATCATTTTGTTGTTGAAAATGAAAATGAAAATCCTTTTTTTGAAAATGAAAATGAAAACCGTTTTGTTGATGAAATGAAAATCCTTTTGAAGTTGAAAATTAAAAATGAAAATCCTTGTGATGTTAAAAATGAAAATATTTTTAAAAAAATTGAAAGTACTATTTTGGATAATCTTCTTGGTAAGATTGGAGACAAATAAGAACTCGTGCCAATAGATTATACAAAGAATTTTTTTATCATAAAAAACTATCATTTCAATGTCAATTCATGATGCAATTGATGAGAATGTGGAAAATGAGAAAAGTAATGAAAAAGTTAGGCATTTTTGTTAAAACAACAAGAAAAGATGAATCACTTAACATGTTATGTTTAGTGCCATTGAGTCTATTGGAAATAATATTCGATATAAAGATAAGAATGCAGCATAATGAGCTATAACAACTATTATAGTTAATAAAACAACTTTGAATAAAATAATGTTAAGCAATATTAGTGAAATTCTAAAAATACATCCTAAAACATTGGTAAGAGCAACAAAGAGAATCTAGAAAGTATAGAAAATGATCCAATCAACCAATGTTGGAGTTTTAGTGGTCGACTCCTAAGGTCCAACATGAAATTGAATATTGAAACCAAATCTTTGATTGAAAAATATTGGCATGATAATACTAGAGTATCATCTAATGCTAGAGATGTTTTGAAATTAAGAGTGAGGTCCAAAGTTCGTGATCCTCATCCAAAACACCTATTAGACACAACTCCAACTAAATTTTATAGAAATTTTTGTGGTGATTCAGTGTTACTTGGTAATATTAGAATAATTCAAAGATCTTTTGAAAAATGTAAACCTTAGTATGTGAAAATTAATAAGCAACGAATATCTTGTTGTTGTAAAACACATGTGCAATTTTGTTATTATTATGATGTTATTTAATATATACATTGTAATCTACATACTAACATTATTATGTAGGAATGTCGTATTAATATGCCACCTGAAACAATCAAGGATTTTATAGCAAGTTGTTTTGTGAAAGATCTAATGGGAAATGATATTATTTAAGTCCATGTATTTCTAGACAATGCACTAGTTGTGGCAATCTTTTATTCTTAGGAGTTTGTATGCATGAAAGTGTTCAAAATGATTTTGGACAACAATTAGTGGATGTTAAAAGATTTAAGAATGTTGATTATTCTTTAAAATATGGAAAAATTGGAAAGCATTGTGATTTATTTATAGAAAAAATTAGTGTACATGCATTCATATCATAATTTAAGAGAAAGATTGTACCAAAATATGTCAAACACTCTCAACATGCTCGATGGCTTGATGGAAAATTTCACACATATAGAAACACATTTCCAGATAGAACTATACTATTAGTGGTTAATTTTATAGAAAACTATATAGTCTTGCTCCATAAGAGGAAATCCAATCACAATATTACAATTCAGTATAAGTGGCCATGTTTGTTCTTATTGTATATAGTTATAAAAATGATAGCACAAAGGATGATAGAATTTTTTTTAGGGAGTGTCATTTCTATTTGAGTGACAACCGGTTACACTTGTCAAAAATTGTTCAATACTGTTTCAATATATTTTATACAAATTTAAGAGAAAGAGGAATCCATATGATAGAACATCTCATATGTTCAAATAATTGTATGAGATAGTTCAAGAATGCTCGAATGTTCTATTGGTTAAGTGGGGTTCACATGGAACATAATGTCCAACATATTTGGATTTTTTTTTTTAATTTGGACATGGTAAAGGAGAACATGATGGAGTTGGTGTGTTTTTTAAAAGAATTCTTTCTAGAGAGAAATTGAAACTTGAGGATGCAGTAAAATTTAAAGATGCATGTGGGATTGTGGATTTCCAGTGCAATACAAAATTATCTACAAGATCAAGTGAGTACTCTATAGTTCGTTGATGCTTTTGGTGGGTTGAAGAAGAGAACATTCTACCTAGACTTGATTATGAGACAATCAGTGGATCTACTAAATGACATTCATTTAAGAGTTCGAATGCAAGAACATGGACTATCTAGACAAGGGAGTTTGCATGTTTTTGTTAGTTTTGTATTTTAGAAGATTGGGAAGCATGTGAGAATACAAAATGGGTTGAAGAGTGGAATCAAATATCATTGACACCTACATAAACACACAATCAATATGAAACAAAAATTAAATACAATGATCAAGTGTTTGCATCAGACGAATATGATCGTTTTTCAGACCTTGTACAAGAAGGTAATTTAATTCAATTTATTTCATTTTATTTCAATTTATTACTAGTTTGTAATGCTTTTATTTATTTATATGTATGAATGCATGTATGTATATTGGTCAAATTATATGGACACACAAGTTCTTTGATCAAATTTTGTTTGCAGGACATGTGTATGTTGTTGTTGCACCTAAGGAGAATGAAGAGGAAATCAAATATTGGTTGTCTCATTGTGTGGAGACTAAACATAAGTTAATAGCACCTCGAGAAAATGATGACGGTTATCATTATCCAATAGGTTTGGTGGTGGTTTTTGGCACTTGGTTATGAAAATACCTAATAAGGAAGAATGGTTTGCTTGCATTCAAAGATTATGAAACACATAAGAAGATTATATACTACTCACATTTGGTGGTGGAAAAAAATATAAAAATAGTGAGGTATCATGGAATACCTACAAATAAAGAGCTATGGAAAATTTCTATGTAAGAGCATGAGACAATCATAGATGCATTTCAAAAAAGAGAGGATGCAGATGGTACAATGGAATCAAGATGAACAACCAAAGTTGGATCAAGCACAGGCATATTAGAGTATGACCATGAAAAATTGATAGCGCCCTTTTGAAGAATATTGGAAAATACTTGGTATTCATTCATTGAAAAATAGGTTACCACATATGTGATCTGGGGTTTAGTTCTAGTCCCAAAGTTAATCTCTTTGATTTCTTTCATCAAAATAGTGGACCTTTCTGGTTGTTGTGCACCCACGAGCGGAAGATGAACATCCTCATCCTTTGAAGCCTCAAAGAGGATTTCATTAGAGGATACACCCTTTTTTTTTACTTTTGATAGATATAGAAGTGCCTTAGGGAGGTTTTCACTAAAAGATTGTTGATTTTTCTTTTGATTTTCACTTTTGTGGTTAAGGAGTTCATCTTCCCCAAAATAGGCCTATTGATCTAGTGTGTATTAAAAATTGGATCAGTGGTCCCAAAGAGGCATTCCCTCACATAAGCCAATGAATTTTATGAATACTTCAATATGGGTGGATCCATGTTGGTCCCAATCAATGAGTTTGGGGTGGCAATGTGGGAGGTCAATAATAAGGATGATGGTGGAAAAAATGGAGAAAACATTTAGATAATCATAAGAAATTTTGATGATTTCTTCTGTGATGTCTTCCACAAGAACATAATCCATTTGAACATTATTAGAAGTGCTTATTGATGTAGAGAGATCACTTGGTTTAGATCCGTATCTAAGTCCTTGATGTTTCTTGTTAGCATGTGTTTCCAGGGGTTGGAGTATACCTTGCTCATGAATGCCTCATAATTTTCCTTGATAATTAACCTTTTGAGTCATCTGATGAAGAATAGGATAGGCTTCCTAAAAATACTCTAAGAGAGTATTAGTGTTCTCAAGTTCTTCTTGGTATACCCATTGACTGGTATCTTCTTCACTTTGTTCTTGTTCCAAGGTGCCTGGATATTGGAAAATTGTAGACCCAAAACTCTTGGTAACTAGTGGTTTTTGGGACTTTTGAGGGGATGGTTTCTTAAAAGCATGTCAAGTAAGGATCATGGATCCCACATTGAGAGAATTGGTCATTTAATATTCTCCCCAACTCTTATCATTGATCTTGAATTTAGAAAATGTGGATTCGATGAGAGTGGAGGGAATGGATGGAGAGGATAATCTGTTGGGATCAATGTAAGATGAAGATGAACTTGCATTAGGAGGCACAATTTTATTCCTGAACAATGATGAGAATGGGGAAATGAGGCCTCAAGAGTATGACAATACTCAAAAGGATGAGGATCAACATGAATCATGACTTCAATGCTATTATGGGGGAAATTGAGGCATTGATGGTATGTGGATGGAACAACCTACATGACATGAATCCATGGGAGAATGAGGAGAAGGTTGCATGGGAGATAAAGATCAATGACATGGCATGTTGTATACTATAGTGTTGGACCCACTTGGATCATGAGACAAATGGTGCCCTCAAACTCTCTTTCTATATTATCATATGCCTTGATGGTGATGTTAGCTTAAGTATACCCTACTTGATTTATGAATTTGAATGTACACAAAGTAAGGGCAAAACATTATCCAACAAGACTCTTTTCACTTTATGTTTGGCAACAAGGACTTCAATGTGTAATAGATGATTATGGGAAGGATTGATTGGTGGCATGTTCTTTTGACTAAATCCCAATTGATAAGTGGAGGAAAGGTGCCCTACTATGCCTTGGAATTGTGTGGGATCAATATCGGTAGAGACACAAGCATCTTGTAAAGCCTAGGTAAGGATCTTCTATTGGATAGTGGAGGACTTTAAGAGATCCAAAATAGAGATTTGTGTAGAGGTCTTCCCTAGGTGATCCAAGATGTTATAATGAGTATTTGGTGGGGATGTATTGGATGGATTGAGGATAGTAATTTGACCACATCTAGATGTCACAAGACACTAAGGCTCTTTAGATTTTACCCTAATCATGGCCACATGTGGATCAACTTGTGTAATACAACCAACCACATTGTCATAATTAAAGGGGACCCTATTGTAATTAACATTGTTGATTCAATTATTTTGATTATTGCTTTGAGGATTAAATGAACTAGTATTAACATTGGAGATGCTAGGGCCTTGAGAATGTTTCAAGAAAGCATTATGATATATTTGAATTTGAGCATTAAATAAAGGGGATTGAGTTCCCTCTAGGTTTATGTCACCTCTATCAATAAGTTCTTGTACATAATTCTTAAGCTTCATACATTTATTTGTAGTGTCCCTTATTCCTATGATAATCACAATACTTGTTATCTTTAAACCAATTAGGCTTGGGCTTAGTGTCATTGCATGGTTGGGTGACTGGATATGTGACTTCATTATCTTGCACCAACTTATGAAACACAACATCAAGTAGTTCTCTTAAAGGAGTGAAGTTGTGTTTTGTATTGCTTTGATTAGTGGGTCAAGTTGTGTCTTGAGGAATGCATATAACATTTGTGGTAGGACAGGTGGTTGTGATTGGATTGGCACTAGAATTATTAGCAACTTGAACATGTTTGGTATCCATGACACCATCATTGATGACATTCTTGTTCTTATTCCAAAAGTGGGTTTTGTCATTGTTTTCTTTATAAATCTTGACAAAACCCTTAGCTATGAGTGCCTCTTCAATATTGACACCCTTCTCTATGATTTCATCAAATGAGGGCACACGATGTATTTGAAAGTGGAAAGCCATTTCTATATTTAAATTTTGAACAAATATATGTATCAACTTCTTCTTGGGTAAGGACCATGAAAGACGACTATCCTGAGCTCTCCACCTTTTCAAGTAGCCTGAAAAATATTTCTCCGCTATGTTGTTTTTTTGCAAAGATCGAACATGGTTTAACGAACTAACCCTTTTGTGAACTAAAAACTTCTTAATTTTACACCAAACAAATAAAGATAACGAGTAAATTTCCATTGTAATAAAAAAAATTATTTTCTTTTAATGGAAAACATCACAACATGATACAACATATTTCAATAAATAAACTTTTCCTTTTCAAATAAAAATCAGAGTAAGAAGACATGTATACAAGTAAAAACATAACTCATGGAGCTTTTTTAAAAATAGTAGTAAGAAGGTCCAGGAATCCGCCTTTCAAATATTGGTACTTCACTAGCCTGTTGTGGAGGAGAAGCATCACTCAGACGCTTTTTTGCCAACCACGAACTTATAATGCAGTCCCCCGCACATCTATCATTTGATAGATGGCCCTCCCTTCGACGAAGAGATTGGTAGTAACCAATATTGTTAACCAACTAAGCATAGTGATGTGTCCTACATAACTAGATCATGTGCAATACAACATCTCTCGAACTAGTATGTAATATGGGATCACAGTGAACTGACAGTGTAATCATCGCATAGTCTAATTGGATGTTTTGTACATTAAAATACTTTGTCCAAAGTGTTTCATACAGTATTTCTACTGAGGGTCATTTATCACATACACTATTCAAGGTCGATTTGACTTAGGGATATCTTACACTACACATAGGTTTTGTCCTCCAATGGATATTTTGTACCCCAGGCATCCTACAACATACTAAACTACTAGAAATGAATCAACATAACAAGTACATTTCACAAGTTCCCTCCTATACTAGAAATCTTTATCCTAGGAGTATCACAAGCCCTTCTGAGTTAACCTAATAACTTAGTTGTTGATATTTACTTGTCTCATGCCTTCATTTCAATCCTAGTATATAGTAACTAATGCAACCGTACTCTCCTTATATGGAGATCATACAAACAATGCAAAATGCAACTAGAATGCTTCTTTTATCTTTAAACATTTCACTTCCTAAGCACAAATAGAAATACAGTTCAAGGAACAATTCACTTCCTATGCATAGATAGTAAATACAATCAAGAAGTTTAATATGAATAATCATGGAAATTGATAGTAGAAGAATATCCCATGCCTATAGTTTTCTTTTCCTCAGATAGTTGATGACACAACCTTCACTTTCAGCAATTTCCAGTGCCTCAGACAATTGACAACTTCCTCTCAAGATTTCACTTTTCCTCACACAGAAATAGATATTCAAAACTCGTAATTACATAGAAGTAATTAACAAGTGTATGTCTTGGTATAATACGCCTTCCCAAATGGACACTCAGAATGGTGGAAGTTGTTTAAATAATTACAGCTGGTAAAATATATGATGCACAGATATCTCAAGTATGAAAGAAGGGATTATGATTTCAATCTTGAGTTATAGAGAAATGAGTATATCTGAAAGTATGAGTGAATGTGTATTGAGTCTTGATTCACTATGGAATGAGAAACTTAAAGGCATATGATGAAATAAAAAATAATGAGTGATGATTCCCAATAATGAAGTTTGGGTGACTATTTATAAAGCTCCAGCCTCCAACAATATCCTACAGGCATGGCATGTAGTTTGATTTATTCAATTTTGTAGGTGGCGCCCCTTCCTTGCCATACTCAACAACTCTCAAGATGAGTCAACCTTATATTCCTACCAGCATTGTGAAGACCATTTCCAATGCACATGGAGAATTTAAACTAATTGACACCTACAGGTTTTACTTCCAGATGTGGCGCCAATTTCATAAAATGGCGGGTGATCCATATGCAGAGAAAAAGTCATTTCTATTTAGTGGACACACAGCCTATTTCTCAAGATGCATTTGATCTATTCATGCTCTAGATGTGGACTTGGTCAAAATGCCTTTGGTTGCAACGCTTTACCTATAGGTGACGTGATTCATACATTGTCGATGATTGTTTCAAATGTTTTGCTAGAAAAATGCATATGAAGTCATATGATTTATTGCATATCATATTTATCCATAGTTTGAAGACTTTAATCATATCGATTTGATTTTCCATGGTGAGAAATACATTACTTTAAAAATATGTGATTTCTAAAGTTTGATTCAATAATATGATTCAATAGTTCAATTCCCATAGTTGATTGATAAACAATCATCTGATCTGGAAATAATTCGATTTCCCAATTATGAGAGTTTAATATTAAATATTATATTATATATATATATGTGTGTGTGTGTGTGTGTGTTATTTTACAATAATATATATATATAATATTAATATATATTTACACACATATATATCCCACTATAAACATATCATAAGCCAGTCAGCATATCCGACATGTATATATACATATATATGTATATGTAAATTTGTTAGGAAATAATAATACAATATTATTAACATCCACATAACATGGATTGTGTGCATATATACATGTATATACCTCTATGTAAATGTATGTATAGGTATACCATATCGATGTATTCGTATGAGCATATCCATTTGCCAACATACGCTTGTATCGATATGTATATGCATATGGATACATGTATATACTATACATATGTATATATGTCCACTCCCTATTCACTTACATCCATTTATGTTACCATCATAATGATCGTAATACCACAAGACAGATACACAGATAAATACCACTCATAAAAGTGTAAAGAAGTAGACAAGACTCCTAATGCCAATATACAAGCTACAGATGACTTACCTATAACCAACATAACTGACTTAGTTCACTCAATCTAAGGTGATGTGTGTGTATGCTCAGATAGTTCACTTTACCGGTTAACCAACCAAGCTCCTCTCCCAAGTGATACTTCCCCTCCGCTTGGAGGAATGGTTCATATACCTGCATCCATTGATATAATCTCACGACAGTCACATGTTCATAACATTAGCAATATACATAAACATCTCAAGTTAGAATAACATAATTCAATAACCTTATAATGCAATATTTCACCATGGGTAACATCAATTGAAGCAACATTAAATGATGCAATCATTAAATGTGAAAACACTTGTATTGATAACAAGGAACAACATATTTTATTCATTCTTTGAATCCTTTTTACAATCATTTAACCCTATGCAGTACTAATACGTAGTAGCTATACAATCGGGGTGTAACATACTCCCCCCCTTATGAATCATCATCCTCAATGACCTAAGGTATTATTCAAAACATAAATGTCTAATTCTACATTTATTCTTCATTCTCAAAAGCTTTGAGAATGTCTAGAAACTTTTACTGAATTTCTGCATAATCCTCCCAAGTTGCCAAGTCTTCTGTGTACTAATCCCACTAGACTTTGCACTATGAGACATCCATGTTATGTAAATGAAGCTTATGTATTTCCAACACCTTTATGGGCTCGAGAGTTACTACTCTGGGATCCTTTACCTGTAAAGTAGTCCAATCAATTACATGACTATCTCCAAGTATATACTTTTTAAGATAGGACACATGGAAGACATTATGCATTTTGGCAAGAGCTGGTAGCGAAGCAATTCGATAGGCTACAGGATTCACTTCCTCTAGAACTTCAAAGGGTCCAATATAATGTGGAGCTAACTTAGAATATTTTCCAAATTTGATGGAACTCTTGTGAGGCTTAACTCTTAAAAGTACTTTGTTACCTAAAGCAAAATTATGAGGCACTCTCTTGGCATCTGCATAGCTTTTCTGTCAACTGTTAGCTTCTGCTAACCTTTGCTTAATAACCTTCACTTGCTCATCAATTTTTGCTAACATTTATGGTCCAAGACTTACTCAATCCTCAAGTTTGTCCCAACTTATCGGAGTTCAACACTTTCAACCATACAAAGCTTCGAAAGGAGCCATCCTTATAGTAGAATGATATGAGTTATTGTAACCAAATTCGACTAAGGGTAAGTAATCTTCCCACTTGTATTGTTGATCCATGCAATACACTCTAAGTAGGTCCTCCAATTCTTGGTTTACCCTTTCCATTTGCCCATCTGTTTCTAGATGATATGTCAAGCTAATATTTAACTGAGTCCCAAGTGCAGAAAACAAGGTTTGCCAAAACCTAGAAGTGATTTGTGCATCCCTATCATAAATTATCTTTTTAGGAATTCCATTCAATCGAAACACTTCTTGCAGAAACTTTCTTGCTATGACTGGCACTCCATCAGTTAATTTCCCTGTATAAAGTGTGCCACTTTTGTCAACTTATCTACTACCAGCAATATGGCATTATGCTTATTCCTAGACATAGTTAGTCCTTGCACAAAATCCATACTTATAACTTGCCATTTCCATTATGGTATGTCGTGTGGGTATAATAGACCCATAGGATGATGATGTTAAGCTTTCACCCTTTGACACTCTAGAAAGCTAGCCACAAAACTAGTGGCATCTCATTTCATTCCTTTCCAGAAGTATAATGGCTTCACATTAGCCATCATTTTTGTCACTCCTAGATGGCCAAAATATGGTGCTTCATGAATTTATTTCCATACTAGATTCCTTAACTCCTTGACATCAGGTACATACATTCTGCCTTTGTACCTAAGTAATCCACTAGGTTCAAACTAAAAACCTTCATACCTAGGATCTTGAGGATTTTCCTTTAGTGCTTGCTTAACTTGCAAGTAGTACTCATCATCTTTGCATTTCTGGAGTACTTGCTCTTTGAAATTGGTATGTATTGCTACTATTGAAGAAATATGACGTCTCTGACTTAGTGCATTGACAACCCAATTTTCTTTTCCCTTGATATAACTGATATTAAAATCCTAGTCAGCTATCAACTCCAACCATCTTCTTTGTCTGGAATTCAAATTTGGTTCAGTAAAAAGATACTTCAACCCATTATGGTCAATTTTCAACTTGAAGGGCTTTCCCAGCAAATAATGTCTCCACATTTGCAAAGCATGAACTACAATTGCCAACTCTAAATCATGCGAAGCATAATTCATTTCATATAGCTTTAGCTTCCTAGATTCACATGTAATCACTTTTCCATCTTGCATTAGTACACCACCTAATCCTTCTCCACATGCATCGGTGATAACCGTGAAACTTCCTTCAGGATCTGGTACCTTTAGGATTGGTGCGGTGGTTAATTTCTCTTTGAGTAGTTCAAATGCTTCTTGACACTTCTCATTCCATTCGAACCTCTTTCCTTTCTTCTGCAAAGAAGTTATAGGAAAAGAAATCTTAGAAAAAATTGCAACAAATTTTTTGTAGTATCCCACCAATCCCATAAAAATTCTTACTTCTGACACATTTTTGGGTATAGGCTACTAAATAACTATCTTAATCTTTGTTGGATCTCCTGCAATTCCTTCTACTAAAATCACATGACCCAAATAATGTACCCTCTTTTGAAAGAACGTATACTTGGATAGTTTTCCATACAATTTGTGCTCTCTTAACCATTGTAGAACCATTTCAAGATGCTTGCAATGTTCCTCTTCATTTCTAGAATAAATCAGGATGTCGTCTAGAAATACTAATACAAACTTATCCAAGTAATCTCTGAACACACTATTCATAAGATTCATGAATGTTGTTGGTGCATTTGTTAAACCAAATGGTAAAACAATGAACTCATAGTGTTCATACCGAGTTTTGAAATCAGTTTTAAAGATATCTTCATCCTTAACTCTTAATTGGTGATATCCAAATCTCAAATCTATCTTTGAAAATACAGCTTCACCTCTCATTTGATCAAAAAGATCGTCAATACGTGGCAGTAGATACTTATTCTTAACCATAGCTTTGTTAAGCATGCGATAATCGATGCACAACCGTAATGTCCCATCTTTCTTTTTGACAAATAGAACAAGCGCTCCCCAAGGTGAAACACTTGGTCTTATTAGTCCTTTTGACAACAATTCATCCAATTGTGCCTTAAGCTCCATAGTTCTGTGGTGGTCATCCTATAGGGTACCTTGGATATAGGTTCTGATCCAAGAACTAAATCAATAGAAAAATTAAACACTCTTTTTGACAGTAATCCTGGTAACTCATCAGGAAATACATCTGAAAATTCCCTCAAAATGGGATACTTCTCCATATCTGATTTCCCACTTTCTTCAATTTCCCCATCTTCTAGCTCTTGTTGAATTTGGTACTTAGAATTTTCACTATCATACCCAATATCTTCAATCTTTATAGCAAAGAGTTTACACCCTTTCTTCTTAACTTTCCTAAGTTGCATTGTTGTAATTTGTCAAACTTTTACCTCTCTAGGTATTCCTTGAATTTTAATTCAGTTTCCATAGTCATCTAGACACTCAACAATCTTGGCATTACAATCTATTATGGTTCTATGCCTCCACAACTAGTTCATTCCTAGGATAACATCATATGATCCTAGTAGTGTGACATAAAGGTTGACTTCAGTAACAAAACTAGGTAGCTCTATCCTAGCCTTGATAGACATTGATCCACCTTTGCTCTTGTGTTGTTTACATATTCAACATTCCATGAAATTGTCATGTGCCCTACCTTTCTAGATAATCAATTTGCTATTTTAGGTGAAATAAAATTTTCAATAGCACCTGTATCAATTAGAATAGAAATAGGCAAACCAAATAAAGTACCTGGTGTTTCGATCGGCGTCACTTGGTAATCAACTTGTTGATCATCTACAACAACATGTATCCTCTATTGAAACATAGCCTACTGACTAGGTCATGAGTTGCCATATGGTTGGGAACCAAAAGTTTTGTTAGGAAATTCCCTTGCATAATGATTCCCTTTACATATATAACAACCTTAAAATGGCCCTCTTTTCCCAATGGCTTCTCCAGACTTACTAGTACCTTCACTACCTCTGCTAGTGTTACCAAAATTTGGATTATTTCTCTTACGATCTCTTTTGAACTCTTTTCCATTAAAGTGAGATCTCTTTCTTTTTGTCTTGGAAACATTTTGAATAGGTTCCTCCTTCTTAGGAGCTATCTTGTTGGGAAATTCAGTATCCTTCTTATGCTCCTTTCTTTCCTTTTGAATAGAATTTGACTTAAGCTTTTGTTCTTGCTTGATGGATTTTTTGTACACAAGGTTCATTGTGGTTGGACCATGCATATCTAATTCTCCACCAATTCTACTATTAAGTCCCAAAATGAATTTCCTGACATGGAAACGTTCATCTTTGTGATATATAGGAACATAGCGAAGAATTCGGGTGAACTTCTCCCAGTATTCATGAATTGACATGGTCCCTTGCTTCAATTCTTGGAAATATGTTAGTTTCTGATCATAAAAGAGCTGGGGTAACCATCTTTGCAGAAAATTTCCACAAACTCATTCCAAGTTAGTTTCCATGAACTTATGTCAAGCTCCAGCTTTTTGTTCATCCACCAGTTAGAGGCTTTGCCTGCTAACTGATATGCACCCCATGCTTCCTTGGTCACTTCATCATATTTTCTTATCTCAAAGTATTTTTCCATTTGCACAAGCCAAACTTTAGCTTCATCTCCTCCAGTGCTTCCATCAAACTTTGGTGCGAATATTTTCTTCATATCCCTTGACAATTCGGTGGATACGATCTTCTTTTTCCTCTTGATGGATGGTGTGGGTGATTTCTCTTTATCATGGTTTTGGTTTTTACCTTGCCCATGAGATGAACTTTCTCCTTCTAAATTAGTGACAGGTACCTCATTTTCCGCTTCATCCAAAACTTTCTCTCTTTCAAGATTAGTTAGCCTTGCTAAAATCTAATCAAGCCTTGCTTCCACTCTAGTAGCTCCTTGTCCACCATCTTGGATAGTTCCAGGAATAGTTTGCATCCTATCATACATTCTCACCATGCTTATATAATTGATTTAACCTAAATGTTTTATTCATGTTAGCCTAATTATGCTATCAATTAACTCTTATGTAAAGTATATTTATAAAAATTACATTACACATTCACATGAATACAAGTTTTTCATAACAGATCAAGTATATATTTCTTTTGATAAATGCATAGTTTTATTCATAATATGAGGATTCAATATCCTATCGATTACATTGATCGACTATTCAGATAGTCAAGGGGAGAGTATCCTTTTGATTCACTCTCGAACACATAACTTAAGGGAGTGTAACCTACAGACTGAGAAAAATGTTGTTCTTTATCTTTTTGTTCATCTCTCATCTATTCATATCTATCCCAAAAAGGATAATAACCTGCAGATTTATTGTCTGATACATAATTGTGAGAACCAATGTTAATATGGTGTTCATCAACAATGTAGTCTACATTTTTCATAGGCATTTGTTCTTGAGACCATTTCTCGACTAGTGGTATCCTCAGTGTATAACCCTCAGACTCTTTACTTGAAGGAATTGATCACTTCATCCAATGGTAGAACCCTAGGATCCCTAAAGATAAATGTAGGACTAGAACTTTCTTCTAAAAGCATGTCCCTGGAAAGTGGTAATGATTCTAACTTTTCAGGTGAGATAGCTAGTAGGTAGTTGTACATTGCCTCTATCCTCATCTTCCTCTTCACATCACTGATCCGAGAAAGTGCATGACTAAAAGTTTCGGTATCAGTCAACCAGATAGCATTATCATAGTTGGTTCCTTCAATGGTTCTAACAATGGCTTATTTTTCCTTCTTGGCCTTTAGGTAACATTCATTTCCAACTACTGACTTTTGAGTCATTTATTTGATACGCACCATCCTGACACAAGAATTTTTCACAATATTAGATAATGTTGGAAAGGAAAATTGATGAACTCATAGGTTCCAGAGTTAAACCTGGTAGCTCTGATACCACATGTAATGAACTAACCCTTTTGTGAAGTAAAAATTTCTTAATTTTACACCAAACAAATAAAGATGACAAGTAAATTGTTGTTGTAATAAAAAAATTATTTTCTTTTAATGGAAAACATCACAACATGATACAATATATTTCAATAAATAAAATTTTCCTTTTCAAATAAACATCAGAGTAAGAAGACATACAAGTACAAACATAACTCATGGAGATTTTTTACAACTAGTAGTAAGAAGGTCCAGGAATCCACCTTTCAAATCTTGGTACTTCAGCAGCCTACTATGGAGGAGAAGCATCACTCAGGTGCTTTTCCGCCAAACACGAACTTATAATGCAGTCCCCCACACATCTATCATTTGATAGATGGCCCTCCCTTCGACAAAGAGATTGGTAGAGTAACTGATATTGTTAACCAACTGAGCATAGTGTTGTGTCCTACATAACTAGATCCTGTGCAATACGACATCTCCCGAACTAGTGTGTAATACGAGATCACGGTGAACTGACAGTGTAATCATTACATAGTCTACGTGGATGTTTTGTACATTACACTACTTTGGCCAAAGTGTTTCATATAGTATTTCTACCGAGGGTCATCTATCACATACACTATTCAAGGTTGATTTGACTTAGGGATATCTTACAATACGCATAGGTTTTGTCCTCCAATAGATATTCCATACCCCAGACATCCTACAACATACTAAACTACTAGAAATGAATCAACATAACAAGCATATTTCACAAGTTCCCTCCTATACTAGAAATCTTTATCCTGGGAGTATCACAAGCCCTTCTGAGTTAACCTAATAACTTAGTTGTTGATCTTTACTCGTCTCATGCCTTCATTTCAATCCTAGTATATAGTAACTAATGCAACCATATTCTCCTTATATGGAGATCATACAAACAATGTAGAATACAACTAGAATGCATCTTTTATCTTTAAACATTTCACTTCCTAAGCACAAATAGAAATACAGTTCAAGGAACAATTCACTTCCTATGCACGGACAATAAATACAATCAGGAAGTTTAATATGAATAATCATGGAAATAGATAGTAGAAGAATATCCCATGCCTGTAGTTTTCTTTTCCTCAGATAGTTGATGACACAACCTTCACTTTCAACAATTTCCAGTGCCTCAGACAATTGACAACTTCCTCTCAAGATTTCACTTTTCCTCACACAAAAATAGATATTCAAAACTGGTAATTACACAGAAGTAATTAACAGCAAGCGTATGTTTTGGTATAATAGGCCTTCCCAAATGGACACTCAAAATGGTGGAAGTTGTTTAAATAATTACAGCTGGTAAAATATATGATGCACATACATCTCAAGTATGAAAGAAGGGATTATGATTTCAATCTTGAGTTATAGAGAAATGAGTATATCCGAAAGTATGAGTTAATGTGTATTGAATCTCGATTCACTCTAGAATGAGAAACTCAGAAGGCATACGATGAAATGAAAAATGATGAGTGATGATTCCCAATAATGAAGTTTGAGCGACTATTTATAAAGCTTCAGCCTCCAACGATATCTTACAGGCATGGTATGTAGTTTGCCACCACTGTAGTTTGATTTATTGAATTCTGTAGGAGGTGCCCCTTCCTTTCCATACTCAACAACTCTCAAGATGAGTCAACCTTATATTCCTACCAGCATTGTGAAGACCATTTCCAATGCACATGGAGAATTTAAACCAGTCGACACCTACAGGTTTTACTTCCAGATGTGGTGCCAATTTCATAAAATGGTGGGTGATCCATATGTAGAGAAAAAGTCATTTCTATTTAGTGGAAACATAGCCTATTTCTCAGGATGTGTTTGATCTATTCATGCTCTAGATGCAAACTTGGTCAAAATGCCTTTGGTTCCAGCGCTTCACCTATAGGTGACTCGATTCATACATTGTCGATGATTGTTTCAAATGTTTTGCTAGAAAAATGCGTATGAAGTCATATGATTTATTGCATATCATATTTCTCCATATTTGAAGACTTTAATCATATCAATTTGATTTTCCATGGTGAGAAATACTTTACTTTAGAAATATGTGATTTCTAAAGTTCTATTCAATAATATGATTCAATAGTTCGATTCCCATAGTTGATTGATAAACAATCATTTGATCTAGAAATAATTCGATTTCCCAATTATGATAGTTTAATATTAAATATATATTATATATATGTGTGTGTATTATTTTACAATAATATATATAGTATTAATATATATTTATATATATATATCGTAAGCCAGTCAACATATCTGACATGTATATATACATATATATGTATATGTAAATTAGTCAGGCAATAATAATATAATATTATTAATATCCACATAACATAGGTTGTGTACATATATACATGTATATACTTGTATATACCTTTATGTACATGTATGTGTAGGTATACCATATCGATGCATTCATATGAGCATATCCATTTGCCACTAGTAGAATTTGGCAAATAAATGACTACATGACTAAAAAATTTAGTCACATGACTAACACTAGTAGTATCTTGAAAATGAATGACTAATTTGGTCATTTATAAGTGACTAATTTAGTCATTGGGTAAAATTGCAACTAAATGACTAAATAAATAATTAATATCAGACAAATAAAAATGACTAAATAAATGACTAATATCAGACAAATAAAAATGACTAAATATATGGCTAAATTAATGACTAAATAAATGACTATTACTCTATTCTTTTTTCTTTCGAATTTGATCATAATCCATAGAGCTAATTAAGCCCTCCTCATGGTACCCCTACCTAAGTGGGCCATTTGGCCGCCTAGGTTGCTTGGTGCACCAAAAATACCTATTGCATGGAAGGCATTGCCTATCAGTGCAGTCTTAAGGCCTTCACATATTTCATATCTTTTTTACATTCGATCCCATAATCCACCATGATGGGGTCAAAGAGGAAGCATGTTAAGGAGCCCTAACTTCAACACATACTCTCTAATATATTAACATACATACAGTTTTCTATCGGCGCAATCCTTGAACCTCCTTTAGGTGCAAGTGTTAGTATATATTCCTCTCTCTATATAGAATTGTCTCCCCCTCTATTTCTCTTTCTTTTTCCTAATCTCTCCAAAGATCAATTAAACTATCAAATTTTTTTATATTAATTTAATTTGTTTTATATAAAAATATATTAATTATTAATTATAATAATTTTATAAGAATACAATATATAATAATAGTATAACCTATATATACTATTAAATATAATAATAAATATAATTATATTATATATAATTTAATTTGTATTAGTATTATTTAAATATATATAATATACTAATTATATTTTGTATTATATTTATATATTATTTTTTTGTATTATATAAAAAATATTTGACAAATAAGAAATGATGAGGCCCGATTAAAGCATCTAATTAGTGGTTTGTTTCAACAATGGAAAATGCATCGGCCTAATATTCATGTTACAAGCAAAAAGAAATTTGGTAAAATAATAGTGCTAGTTTAATTCCTATGGGAGGCTAAAATTGGGTGAACTTAAAAATTAAATGAATAAAAAGGCATTTTTATTCTTTAATGACCTTGTTCATCAAATCTATGTGAAGTTGAGCAAGTGATAAAGTGGAGGGAAACTTGCAAGAAAGAGGGAAATTTGGGTGGGAAATCAAATAATATTACCTTTTTACAGCAAGTCAGGGCTTCAAATTTGCAGAAGCTGGTGTACAAGCAAGTGTAGGACGGAGTGACAAAGGCCACAGTTTCTACTATTTTTGATAATTCTAATAGCAGTCACAGTCCTAATGGATATGAAAAAAATTACCAAGATCACTATAATTTGACAGGTATTTAGCCATTTCATTTTATTTTAAGGATTTTAATTTCAAAATAATCCTCAAATAGTTTGTGATATGCAATGGAATTTTGTCTTATCCTTCCATCGCACCACCACACCATTTCTAGGGTTTATTGCTTTCCCTTTTACGGTGATGCAGAAATAGCTTGGAGTGCCCTTGTGCCAAAGTGATGAGAGTATTCATTTAGGGGTCAAATTGTGATTTAGGCTCTCTAACTAGGGATTTTGGCCCATTCTCTTGCAACAAACTAAAGAGATTGCTAAAATCAAGTTTCCAAGTCAATGTTAAAGTGTTTGGATATGACCCTATTTTTTTAGGACCTGGCTTTATATGTTGAAATCTAAGGGTTATTTGAGGGATGGGAGGCTGGAAATATTGAGTACCTTCACCCTCCCACCTCTATCTCTAGTAAGAGCTAAAGGTCGATCATTTTTGGAGCCTAGGTTTATACTCAAATTTCGTGTTTGATCCAAATATTAGTATGGTTTTTTGTTTGTTTGTGGGAAGTTCTTTTTGTTGGTTTCTCCTTTTGGTGGTTGTTGGATGGCTTCATTACTGATATTATCTGGTTTCATTTAGGTGACGGTATGTTTGTGCACCCATGATATTTTATTTATAAGATTTTTTTCAAAGGGATTGGGCCCCAATAGAACTCACACTTAACCAAGCAAAGAAAGTTATATATATTAAAAATTAGTCATACAATTCCAAAAAATCAAGTTACCTATCAAACAAGTTAAAAGGTAATCTTTATCACTCTATTGTCACCACTACAAGTGAAAAGAATCATAGTATTGCTTGGTCTGCTAAAAAGAAATGGACTATAATAATCTCAAACTTATTTATGGCCCTTTCGATATCATTTGAGAAAAAGAATTACCATAATTTCTCATTATCCTGTTAATGAAGAATTATTATATTTCCTCATACACAGACAAAAAAAAAGAGAAACATAACTAATGATGAAACAAGAATATTACCATGATTTACACATAATTAAAAAAGATCTTCCTAGTGTTTACCCTCAGACATCAAGGAGAAAACTTTTATATTACACATTTGAGTTTCTGCCATTGCCAGCTAAAACAACTCTGAGCTCTCTTAACAACTTGAAAAGGAATTTCAAGAAGTAGGATGCATAGCCAATATTTGCATGGATTACATAAATACAATACAAATGGTATGGTAAGTTATAGTTCCTAATTTTAATTCTTGAGAAAGTTACTTTTAAAATAAAAATGAATATTCCTTAATTGCATTCCTACAAAAATATATTACCAATACAAAGCTCTAATGCTTCGATAATAACATCGTGCTCAATTTTTTGTTGACGCCTTTTGTGATAGAGCTTCTGATGCTCTAATCTTCTATGGCACAAATTCTTGTATATGTAAAGTGTGAGATCCCATAAGTATAAGAAAGCAATGTAACATTTAATGACACAAATACAAACACATTTACCCTATCCATTGTCAAAAAGGCTTAAAACAAAATAATTAAATACAATCACAATAGGATGAGCTAAGATTTAGAGAGTGATTTGGATTTGTATGGATAAAATAAACTACACCATGGAAACCCTAAAATAAACTACACCATGATATCACATTTCTTTGAGGCATTTTTGGAAATAGTTCGCTTGCCTTGTCTATGCTTCCACATTTTCATGTATGTAGATAGCAGGGCACTTGTAACTACAACATATGACAAAAAAAATCCCTACTGTTATGATTTGATGGATGTCCTTTCGTTATTACTGGATATCTGATGTAGTGCACATTATTATAGTGCAAGCCTATTTTTCATATTGTTTCATTTAGTACCACCAATATTCTCCACAAGAACATTGTCCCTGTTTAAAATGATGGAAATGGTTCACATCTCTTAGAACAATTTCTCTTTGAACAATCTTGGAGATGAATTTAGATGCAGTGTGAAAATTAGAACATACTTGAAGATTCTTAACAACTCTAATAGTTGTACTAGGGGCCATGTTTAACAAACCAAATACAATTGCTAAATTTTCACTATGGTGGTAGATAAATGATTCTTTTTTCTTCTATTCCACAACATTAAGTAAAAGTCTTGAATCTAGAAATACCTACTGCCTTCATTTTCCAAGCCAATTTCTCCAATTTTGCATATCTCTCCCATGTTTGTTGATGTGATATGTCTCCTACACAAAAAATCATGTACCATTTTATGCCCTTCAATCCAACTACATGCAGGTATCTTTTTAATTCCTCTATCTTTCATCAATTTCCTTACTATTTGAACCTCACCACACCTGCCCGTTTTTGCATAGATGTTTTAGAGAACATAAGTTATAGAATTTTTAGGATCCAACTAAAAAAGTAGTGTTGCTGGAATACTCATCCTATATTCATATATGATCCACAGGCACCAAAGGTTTAGCTGGCATCTTAGTAATAATGTTTAGGGTGTCCTCAAGATAGCCAGCACGGGCACGAAGGTCAACCATGCACACCTAATGATCAACTATATATGTAATGCAATAAGGATTAATGATGTGTGAAGTGTGTGAAACCCTCATCCACTAAACCTGCATGACTAAATGCATCTAGAACATAAGCAAAGCTTGCAATGTCGGTGTTCCAGAGTGCTTCATTAATTCAAAGGTTTTGAGAGCTTCCTTTTAAAATCCATTTTGTGTACATTCTGCAATCATATCATTTCATTCCATGAGATGACATCTCTTTGAGACATTCTATGAAACAATTCATTTTGTACTACATTTTGGTGTCAGATCTTTTGTAATTATGGTTGGTTTCATTACATTCAAATTCTGAATTCTGGGAAATTATATACAACAAATAGATTGATGGTTGTAAATCATTTAACAGTCACCAACTATCCTCTTGACTTGGAGTTTCCAATGCATCTTTGAAACTTTGCCTCTCAACCCTTTTCATTTGATCATTGTGATCATTGCTTGACATGATACTCACTATCTCTTGAACCTATTTCATATGAATATGATGAGGATGATAGGGTGGATGGGAGGTTCATCTATTTCTTTTGTTGTACATAAAAGTAGTTGTTTTTGAAGATTTTGCTTTGGGAGTAGAAAAGCTTCATTTTAGTTAAGGTTGTTATATTTATGTCCATTTTCAGATGTGAGCTGGAGTGTTTAGACTTTGAAAAGTAGATTCAAGGAGACTAATGTTGAGTTGCTCCTTGAAAATGAGCTTGCTTATCATTGATTCAATCATTGTAAGGGTTGGATTTCAAGGTCACAAGGCATTTTCTTCTGAATTCCAATTGTTTAAAAGGAGATGAAATATATATAAATGTTGTGTTTAAAATCATTTAGTTGATTTGAAGTATTTAATCTCAAATACTATATTTGTATTTTTTTTTAATTTATCTTTAAATGATAAGTATTTACAATATAGAAAATAATTGTACTAATCAACCTTGGAATTCGCTCTTAGTTTTATTAATTTTTAATGCCATATAGAATTATCTCCTAAGTATTTTGGCTTCAATATGATTGCAATTGGATTATTTAAGTCAATTCAATTTAATGAGGATCTAGGGTTTCTATTTTTTAATTCTTGCAAATCATTTACATATTGAGCATTTCCTTCGGTGTATTTATTTTTTATAGGAACAAAGCTCTAAGAGCGAGAGGAAGACTTGCAAATTGGCTTCTGGAAAGGAAGAGAAGAAAGATGCTACCTTGGTTGTAGGCCTAGAATGGCAAAGTGATTTAGATGATGAAGAACTTCCAATATGAATTCTTTTATCGGTAGTATGTTGCAATTTTTTTCAAAATTAATGGATGAATATCCTAAAATGGAATAATACATGATATTTACTAAATAGTGCTAGTTATAAAGTATTGCTTTTTTTGATATTGTGTGTGTCGATATTAAGTGGCACTAAAAAATAATGATATGACAAGAACCTGTAATAAAGGAGCCCCCCTTACCAAACCTTCTCAAGGATGAGGAACATTATCAATTGATTATTGAGGTATGTAGTCATGCATTTGTTTTCCTTTTCCATCACCTTACTTGTCATTGTAGGAAAGTCTGTCGATATATTACTCGTCAATATAGAGCAATTTTTTTGATTGATCCTTTTTATGGATGACAAGCACTAAGTGCAAGATCCATGCAGTCCATGATCACATATAGTAATCCACATTATGTATTTTTGCAAAACGCTACTACAGTATCATGAATATTTTTCATTCTCTCTTGCATTTATACATTATTGGCATTACATTGTGATGCATAAGCAAACATATCTATAATAAAAAAGGAAGTAGCATCTACTTTTAAAAAAATAGGGTGCATTTCAGTGCTTGCTTGATTTACAAATATAAATTGACAAATAATTTTTAGTTTTCAAAAAGGAACCCGCCCCATTGTATCTTTGAGCATTTAAATTTGAATGAACCTGAAAAAGTGTTTCTTCACCCTAAAAGAAACAAGGTCATCAAGAACGAGTATAATGACATTGGGTGCTCATTGTAACAGACAAGAAGATCTAACATTTTATGTATTGAGTAGTTGCAACATTGGCTATTTTTTTGGGACCATCTTTCAAAATAAATTTCCAAGAAGAATCTAGTCAAAACCTTTCTACAGTTATTTACTACAGATATGCAAGGCATTGGCATCATTAAAGAGATATTGGGAAGCATTGGAAATCAAAAATCATACCTTGAAATCGGGCCACAACCATTTTTGTCAAGAAAAGAAATATGAACTTCATTCATTGGGTGCACGTAAGATTGTATTTTTTTCTTGACAGTATCCATTCAAATTTAGGGTACTTTAGGTTTACTTGGACTGTAAATTTGAGGTTTTAAGTACAAATTTTAAGTTCATATGATGCCATTGATTTGACATAATTACATGTTTACCCAAATCAATTGAATATCTGTGATTTCAAGTTAATATTTTCTTTTGTTGTGGTGCATGCAAAGGTTGCATACAATACAATGGACCCAAAAAATGGATATGATTGTGCATGCTACATTATTCAACAACATCCATATAGCCTTGGTGCATGGAATTTCTACTACAAAGTGGTTTCTTGGTAAGAGAATATAGAGCTTATCCCTTTTTGAGTAACACATAGTTTCCAACCAATATTTACACTTTTTGTTCTTAAATGTGTTTGGACACTAAGAAATCATATTTAATTAAGGGACATTTTATAAGAATTCATGAATCAAATATAGCTTTTGATGTTTTTGAAATGGCTCTTCCCACTCCTTCCTCTACAAACCCTAGAACAATGATATTTGTAGACAAGTTTCATGGGGGTTTGTTGAAAATGGGTACTCCAGACTCCTAGCACTCTTACCAATGCTTCAAAAACCTTCCAACAGGTTTGCTCATGCTCCAGAAACTCTCTACAACCTTTACCAATGCTGCTTCTTCAAACTCCAACCATAGTATCTGACAAAAATCCCCCATCTATTATGCTCCGACGGATGTTCATACCCTGCTCCAAAGATCCTATTTTGGCACATGCAAGGAGGATGCTAGTATAGGTTGTGGAATTTGGCTTCAGACCTGCTAATTGCATTTGCTTGAAAGTTTCTAAAGCATTTTTGGTGTAGAAGCACCTACACCTCATCCTCCATTTTTAATAATTTGATGGAAATAGGTGTTTAGTAGGATTATTATGATTCTTTTGAGTATTTTTTTCTTACATAGGGTCCATTAAGACCATTGAGTATGATCTAGAGTGAGTCTTTGGGTTTTGTGATTAAAATGTGCAAAAAAGCAACCTTGCTTCAAATGTTGTTATGTAGCATTGGGAAGGAAAAAAACTTGAATTTGTATGTAAATGTGCAAGGTTGTAGTTTTGAACATGTAATAAGGCTATTTTGAAGCCATTAGAGAGGTTTTAGAAGTCATAAGAGTTTAGAATTGAAGAGTTGCTCCAAAATGCAAAATTGTCATGTTGTAATTTGTTGTAATCTCCACATTATAATGTAATTATCATTAACCAACGGTTCCCTCTTTTGAAAAATAGTTGAGGGCCATTGGGGAAGGTGGTGAAAATTTTAAAAATCCTCCATTGGGTCAAGGCAGGTTTGATGTTGGCATTTTTGGAGATTTGAAGCAAATAAACTCTGTTTTTTTGATATTTTCCAACTTTTTCACTGTTTCCGTGCTTGGTACGATCTGTAGAATTATTGTATAGCCTCCAAATCTTCATGGTTTGTTAGAGGGGTAAATCTAATTTCTTTTGGTGGTGATTTTAGTTAATTTCATTAAGAATTGAGATAGTTACACCAATTTCTCTGAAAGTTGGTCTGAAACCCTACAAAACAAGGGTTTGGTTACAAATATGTTGATAATTCACCATTCCACCATGGGAAAAATTTTATTTTTGGTGGAATGGTGGATTTAGGGGTCCTCTACATGATGCAATTGGTTTCAGGAGGAAACATGGAGGTTTGTGAGAATTATCTGATGCCCTAGGTCTAGTTTTTGTATGTGACAGTCCAGAAAATGATGTTTTGAAAGCATTTCTTTTGTTTTTCTGAAGTTTTGAGCCATATTAATGGATGAAATATGTGAAATGGGTCTTGGGGAATCTATTGGAGTCAATTTAATGCATTAGGGGTGTTGGGGTGTGCCTTGGTAGTTGAATTCCTTCTTTACACAGGCCTAACTAAGCCTTTTTTAGGCTTGAAGATTAGTATTTTGAATCATCTACTTTTGGAGTTTGATCCTATGCATTTGAGAACCTGTAAGGATCTATATGGGATGTCTGAAACCAGGTTTCCTTGTTTGGTTATTTCCTTTAATAATTTTTTATCATGACTATCCTATTGATTGATGCTACAAGGATGCCTAGGCTAGTAAGGAAGCGATGGATGAATGGAGGGTTTTGAGTGCAAAGTCTAGTTGTGTAGTCATGTTTTGTCATGTTGAGAGTATTCAATGCATCTCCAAGTACTGTTGGCATGTATTGATGTAAAGGTCAGGTTATGTGATTAGATTACCTTGTTGAAGGGTATAGTTGAATAAGTGTGTCAAAGTGTTGTGTCAAGAAGTTGCTTCCCCTGCCACTCTGCATCACTTTTCAACAAATCCATTTTGTGCATATCCCGCAATCATCGTATTCCATGAGATGGTATCTCTTTCAGGAATTATGTCAAATAGTTCACATGCCTTGTTTATGCTTCCACATTTTGCATACATGTCTACTAGGGCAATTGCAACTACAACATCTGACAAAATTCCTCTATTCTTTATGGTTTGATGGATGTTCATACCCTGTTCCAAAGCCCCCATTTTGGCACAGGAAAGAAAGATGTTGGAAAAGGTTGTGGAATTTGGCTTTATACCTGCCAATTGCATTTGCTTGAAAGTTTCTAAAGCGTTTTCAACAAATCCATTTTGTGCATATCCAACAATAATTTTAGTCCAAGAGATGACATCTCTTCGAGGAATTCTATCAAAAACTTCACACGCTTTCTCTATGCTTCCACATTTTGTATACATGTCAAGCAAAGCATTTCCAACTATAATATAAGACAAAAATCCCCCTTCTATTATGCTTTGTTGGATGTCCATACCCTGTTCCAAAGCTTCCATTTTGGAACAGGCGGAGAGGATGTTGGCAAAGGTTGTGGAGTCTAGCTTTAAACCTGCAAATTGCATTTGCTTGAAAGTTTATAAAGCCTTTTCAACAAATCTAATTTGTGTATATCCTGCAATTATTGCAGTCCATGAGACCACATTTCTTTGAGGCATTTTTTCGAACACCTCAAGTGCCTTGTCTATGATCCCACATTTAGCATACATGTCTACAAGAATAGTTGCAACTACAATATCTGACAAAATTTCTCTATCCTTTATGCTTTGATGGACGTCCATACCTTGTTCCAAGGCTTCCAATTTGGCACCTAGAACCCAATCTGAAATTGATTCCATTGACAACCTGTCATAGTTGCAACACTTGAATATAATAGAGTGTGGAGGTTTAAATAAGCTCCCTGATTCCATTGGCAAGTTGTCACAATTGTAGTACTTAAGCATAGAAGGGTGTAAAAGTTTAAATAACCTCCTTGATTTTATTGGCAACCTATCATAGATGCAACCTTGAACATAGAAGGGTGTGAATGTTTAAATAACCTTCCTGATTCCATTGGCAACTTGTCACAACTGCAACACTTGAACATGGTAGGGTGTATAGATTTAAATAACCTCCCTCATTCCATTTGCAACCTGTCATAGTTGTAGCACTTGAACATAGAAATGTGTAAAATTTTAAATAACCCCCCTAATTCTATTGGAAAATTGTCATAGCTACAACACTTGAACATAGAAGACTATAGAGGTTTAAATAACCTTCTTGATTCCATTGGCAACCTGTCATAGCTGCAACACTTGAACATAGAAGACTATAGAGGTTTAAATAACCTTCTTGATTCCATTGGCAACCTGTCACAACTGCAACACTTGAACATAGAAGACTGTAGAGGTTTAAATAACCTTCCTGATTCCATTGGCAATTTGTCACATCTGTAGTTCAAAAATGTAATACTTGCATTAAGGTCTAAAGTTGACAATGTAATATTGCTAAAATGCACTTTGATGGGGTATGAAGAGTCTTTGAAGTTCAAAAGGTGGTTATGGTCGTTTGAGGGGTAGTTTTGAGTTTTCAAGTGTATTTAAAGGCCTCAAGAGGCTCGAATGAAGGTTGGTTGATTCCATTTTGAAGTGAATTTCAATAAAATCCAAACAATTTTGACATAATTTTTGTGTTTTCACCTTTTCTTACTATGTACGGACTCGTACAGGTTCTTTATGATCTGAAACCAATATGCTTTCATCGGCCTATCAATGGAGCTATGAGGGGAGTTCCTCCAATGTAGTAATGTTAGGCTGATAGTGACACTATCGGCCTAACATTACTACATTGGAGGAACTCCCCTCATAGCTCCACTGATAGGCCGATGAAAGCATATCGGCAACACTAGAACATATCGGCGGAAGATAACACAACATCCCACTATCAGTGCAAATGTTTGGAGTTGATATTAAGAAGTGTTGTGAACCTTCTTCAAAGTTGGGATTTGATGAAATTAAAGGTGTTGAGCCCATTTCGTCTACTGCCTTGTTATGATAGAGTTGACTGTTGGAGTAAAACTATGTTTGGCAAGATTTGTAGTGCTCCTTATTGTATGGTCTTAAAACCCTTGAAGGTCATTTATGTGAGTGTCATGAATGCCTGTAAAGCAATGATGAATTCCTATATTCATATATGATCCACAACCTATGCATTGATGGTTCTATAGCAATATTTATGTATATTTACCTCAAAACACAGTTAATAACAATAATTCATATCATTTGGCCTTGATTTTTATAGATAGATATATGAGTAGATAGTTGTTATCATAGCTATTGTTTATATTTTTTGTTTTACAGTGATAAAATTTCAATCTTTTTTTCCTGTTGTGATGGTTTTCAGATTCATGGCAGAAAGTGGGCTTTTCAATTTGCATATTTCATACTCTGCAACATGGGACTCCTACTACTTTCTGGGAGAGCTCTCAAGGTACTCTATTTCATTTGCCTTTTAACTTGTATAAATGCAACAATAAGGCATAAATTTCAATTTATTTATATATGCTACTAACTCAATTGAGATAGAATTTGTGATCAACTTTAGATCCCCATGATTTTGATATTAGGTGTTTTATCTTGATAATAGATATTTTGTCTTGATAGCATGTCTAATCTAGGATTATTGTTGACCAGAGATGTTGTGAATCTGTCCAGTATGGTTATCTTTTTGGCTATATGGATAGCATTGTATCTTTGTCTATAACTTGATGGGTATAATCCTGTATTAAAACATAGCTTAATTCATTTACCATGAAAATGGTTTTGAAAAGAGTTATAGGTTATGGATTCTTTAAAATATTAAAGATGAAAGACATTGGTTAAAATTTTATAAAATTCCAAAGTGCTTAAAATACTTAAATAAAACCAAGACTCATCTCAAAGTATCTTCTCAACAATTCCTAACTGTTGCAATCACAACCTTCATGTAGAGTTTGTCCCCATTGCAATTACGTATCTGACTAAGCTTATCCCATTGTTTAGTATATTGATCCTATCCCCATTGCCTAGTGATATATCAAACTAAGCTTGTCCCGATTGCTTTGTGTACTCAACAATTCACAACTTTCCTTGGGGATGTACATAACTCAGTTGATGAACTAGGTGGGAAATTATGTCCATAACATGGCAACAGTTTTTGGAGGTCTTGTTGTGGGATTCATAAATAGTTGGCAAGTTTCCCTTGTAACTCTAGCTACTGGTCCATTTATTGTGGTTGCAAGAGGAGCTTCAAATATATTTCTTAACAAGCTTGCTGAAAACATTCAAGATGCATATGTTGAAGATGCTAGCATTGCAAAGCAGGTTTGAATGGGGGGTGGGGGAGGATGTAGTTCGTATAAATTAACTTGTTAAGTTTTTGTATTTTGTTTGTAAACTGACTTTATGCTAATTCCTTGTTGACTTGTGGGTAGTTGCTATGATTTGGCTTTAGGTAATTATTGATGGTTGTGTTATATTTGACAACTGTTAGGCATTTTATACATGTTTTTCCTAGTATGAGAAAGTAGTCCAATATTGATAGATGTTTCCTGGTCTATATTTTGTGTACAAGCACTACTCCTAATGAATAAAACAATCATTGATATTGATCTACAATCTCTTGGCATGTTTTGTTATATTTTTCTTACATAGCAACAACTAATGTTATTGTTTGGTTGTAAACACCATTTCTGCTTATATTTATGTTGGCTTAGATTGATGGTAGTTTCTTTATTAGAGTTGATGCCTTGATCACTTTTGTCTTAATAGCAAGGAAATATTCTTTTAAGATGTTATGTTCATGATAGATATTTAACAAATGCAAGCAATTTTAACTGATAATGACCCATGGAAGTCATTATTTTGACGTAATTCATTAATCTTTCTAGGATATAAACATGGTAGAAAATCTAAAATCTCCTTAATGCTTTGGTACTTTAGTATAGACCCATTGAATTATTTCAAATTTAAGGTTATTGTTTTTACTAACCATGTATGCACTTTATTTGCTTACATTTAGATTGGTTTTATTGATTGTAGCATTGAAGGACTCTTTTTTGCCTTGTGTAGGAAGGGAATGGGTATGATAAATGCTTCTGGAGGTAAGGGATGGGCTGGTGGAGGTGGTCGTAGAGTTTCCATAAAGAGCTACAATAGGCAAGAGAGTTTGAATATCTTTGTGCATTAGTTTGAATGAGGGAAACCTACAGATGATTGGAGTTTTATCACAATCATAGAATGAAAGTTCCTTTGCAAAGATGTATCATGTACTTATGCATTACAAGGGTAAGGGACTGTAGGTTATGATATAAAAGAACAATCATGTTCCTATTCTTTTGTAAGTTGTTCAACAACATAAAGGCAAGGTTTTGGAGCAGACTTTAGCTAGTTATTTTCTCTCTCAACAATGTATTGTAATCTTTTCAAGTTCTTTTATGTTGGGAAAACAAATTATAACTCCATTTTCAAGCTTACGTAGTTGAATGTAATATCTTTTTGATTAATAAAATAAGTTATTTTTACCTTCTCATTGTTGTTTTATTGTGCAAATATTTTAGATAGTTGATAAGTAATATTTTTTATTAATGGAAACCAATAAATAAAAATGACTAAATATATGACTAAATATATGACTAAATAAATGACTAAATTAATGACTAAATGTGACTAAAGTAATGACTAAATTAATGACTAAATATATGACTAAACAAATCACTACCATGACTAAATAAATAACTAAATTAACGACTAAATCAATGACCAAATCAATAACTAAATAAATGACTAAAATAGTTTAGTCATAAATTTGGTGGTGTTATAAATGACTACAAATAAACCACTAAAATAGTCACGTGACTAAAATTAATGACTAAATAAATGACTAAATAAATGACTAAATCAATGACCAAATCAATGACCAAAATAATGACTAAAATCAATGACTAAATAAATGACTAAAATTGTTTAGTCATAAATTTAGTGGTGTTGTAAATTACTACAAATAAACCACTAATAGTCACGTGACTAAAGTTAGTCATTTATATGCAATTTTTAGTAGTTTATTTAGTCATATATTGTTGTTTGTGTACTAGTGTGCCAACATATGCTTGTATCGATATGTATATACATATGGATACATGTATATACTGTATATATGTATATATGTCCACTCCCTATTCACTTACATCCATTTATGTTACCATCATAATGATCATAATACCACAAGACATATACATAGATAAACATCACTCATAAAAGAGTAAAGAAGTAGACAAGACTCCTAATGCCAATATACAAGCTACAGATGAATTACCTATAACCAACATAAATGACTCAATTCACTCAATCTAAGGTGATGTGTGTGTATGCTTAGATAGTTCACTTTACCAGTCAACCAACCAAGCTCCTCTCCCAAGTGATACTTCCCCTTCGCCTGGAGGAATGGTTCATATACCTACATCCACTAACATAATCTCACGATAGTCACATGTTCATAACATTAGCAGTATACATAAACATCTCAAGTTAAAATAACATAATTCAATAACCTTATAATGCAATATTTCACCATGGGTAACATCAATTGAAGCAACATTAAATGAGAATCATTAAATGTGAAAACACTCATATTGCTAACAAGGAACGACATATTTTATTCATTCTCTAAATCCTTTTTACAATCATTTAACCCTATGCAGTACTAATACGTAGTAGCTATACAATCAAGGTGTAACACATGGTTACTTCATGCTCAAGATTATAGGAAAAGTGGGATACAATTTTTTTGGATAATTCTGCAAAGGTAGTAATGGAGCTATGGAGAAGGTGGAGAAACCATTCCAACACTTGACCTCCCAAAATTCAAGAAAATAAGCGAAGAAGATAGTTGTCATTGTATGATAGAAGGGATATGGACATAATTCTTCAAATTTAAATGACTTCTTGGTGTTTTTGGCTTGCAAATCCTTAAGTGTAGATTTCATATCCTCCCGTTCTTGATTAGGAGTCGTTGGTGGCAGAGGAACCACTAGATTGGAAATTAGTCAGTTGATGTATTGATTTTGTGAAGGTGGAGCATGGTAAGTTAGATTTGGAGGTGACTTAGAATATGGTTGTTGATGAAGCAATAGAGGATTGAAATATAATGGTTGTGGATATTGATATGGATATGATTAGTGGTGAGGAGGATTGTTGTATGATTGTTGCCAAGGTAGTTGAGATTAATGAGATGTATGTTGAAGATGATTTCCTTATGATTGTGGAAGAGGTTGAGATGGATGAGGTTGATGTTGAGGTAGATTGAAGTAAAATGGTCATTGAAATGATTGAGGTTGATGTGATTGATATTGAGGGGGATTACTGGATGGTTGTTGAAGTGGTTGAGAAGGATAGAATTGTGACAAATATTGGAGTGAATTGTTGTATGATGGTTGAGCATCAGTGTATTATTGTGAAGGTTGTTGAGATTGATGTGAGGGATGTTGGGGTAGTGGAGGTGGATAAGACGAGTGTGATGGATCTAGTGGGATGTATTTATGTTGGGTAAGTTGTGGAGAAGTCAGAGGTTGATTGAGGTATTGATCTTATGATATGATGGTATCAAGGGGAGGTATTGATGTGGGATGTTGATGTTGAGGTGGGTAGAAATACGATTATCTAGATGAGGATTATGATACAATTGAGGAGGTGGATTAGGATAATATTGTTGAATGTGAGTGGAAGTTGAGATGTAAGAAAATGATGAAAAGGGGAGGTGGGAGGTATAATATGCCAGTTGGGTCGAACATGGCTGAACTAGTATAAGAGGAATGTGATAAGGTGCCAATGTAGGAGTATTAGATGCAAGAACCACTAGATTACCATGAGGTGCAATATGGACCAATTTTTGTGAAATGGAAGGTTGGATGTTTTGTGAAATTGAACTCTAAAGATGGGTAAAGGATGCAAGAATAGGACCATGGATAGGACTAAGCCCTAATCCTGATTCTAATTTAGGAATTTAGATGGGGTATGGTGGTACCTAGATCACTACATCATTCCCAAAGTCCAATATGGGAACCCATAATTTTTTAGGAGGATCTTGAGGGATAGATGGTCGCACGATGTCCAAATATTGTGACAAATTAAATCTTGGTGAAAATTTGACACCATACATGAGAAGTGAATAGATTTTTCTTGTGAATTTATGAGATGATCCACCATACATACATTAGTGGGATTGTTTTAGTGCTCCTAAAGACTAAGAGTGAGTTCAGGTTGAGAAACCATCTCCTCAATGGATACAAGGTCATGAGGGTAGGTGGGATTTGATGGTCCCCCTTGCATGTTGGGGTGTCAGGGTTCTCCACTACTGGGCAAACTGGTAGTGTAGAGAGAATATTGATGTTTTCATTGTCGTTGTTGTTGTTGTTCCATGAGTTTTCTAAGATGTAAATGTGTAGTGATAGACATGAAAGATTAGATGATGATTGATCAAAAGGTGATGAATCTAATCCTAAGGATGAGACTAAATAAGAGTGATCAGATGGAGATTTTGACATTTGATTTAGCACTCTAACTATTATTGAGAACCTATATTGATGGTGATTGATTAGATTGATACTTGAGATAGGAAAATTTCCCAAGCATGAGCGATGAAGGTGATTGGATTCTACTTGAGATAGGAAAATTTCTCAATCATAAGTGATGAGGGTGATTGGATTATACTTGAGATAGGAGAAGTTCTCAAGCATGAGTGATGAGGGTAATTGGATTATACTTGAGATGGGAAAAGTTCTCAAGAACTAGTGATTTTGATGCAAACTATACCTCTAGCACAAGGTGAAATAGATCAAATAAGAAGGATTACTACCTTAGGATAGGAAAGTTCCTAAGAAAGCATGATGATGATGGTTTGATTTAGTATTTTAGGTTTTCAAACTAAAGACAAGAGACTACGTTAATTTGAATTTAGGATGATGAGGATGATGAGGATGATGATAATATATGTTTAGGTAAGTTTGTGTGTCAAAGGATGAAACTTCAATTGACTTTAGAAGGGGTAATATGAAAAAAAATGATTGGTATGAGTTGGATATGGATGGGAAAAATTATTTGATCACAAGGTTAGACTTAGAATGACATTGGCTATCTATGGTTAAAAGGATTAACTCTCTAGATTTTCTATGGACTATAGAGATGCCCAAGAACAACACAGATCTGCCCAAGAAATAATGGGAATTCCCAAGAGTCTAATCACCTAAGAACACACAAATCGACCCGAATAGGAACAAAATCACCCAACAAATATTAGCACAAGATACTAGATAGAATCACCCAAGTATAATACACAATCACCCTAATAAACACAAGATCGCTCAAGAACAGGACTGCCCAAGACTAAAGCATAATCATCCATGAGACATAAGATCAAATAATAATAGGATCGCCCAAGACCATAGTAGAATCACCCAAGAAGAAGCGCAACCACCCAAGAACAAAGAAAATCCATTGAAGAGTAGGATGTATGACCAAGGATTTAAATAGGAGAAAAATCACCCAAGTACATAACATATCCACCCAAGAAGGAAAAATCACCT
>VDFB02281492.1:824004239-824084733 GCA_007258455.2 Sequoia sempervirens
AAGATGATAGAGGACAAGAGAAAAGAGTATTCAGGGGAACTTGTTTTAAGTGTGGTGGAGAAGGACATAGAGCATTTGAATGTAATCAGGGAGAGACAAGTAGAAAGATAGAGAATAGCAGAAGAATAGCCTTTGCTAAGGAGGATCATGCCAAATCATCTAATAAATTGGAAGAGGGAGAAGTGTTGGTCAATAGAAGAGTATTGTGTCAAAGTGAGATGGAGCAGGAATCGTTACAGAGAGAATTTTTTTTTAACCAGATGCAAGGTAGTTGGTAAATGTTGCAGAGTGATTGTTGATAGTGGAAGCTTTGAGAACCTGGTTTCTAAAGAAATGGTGACCAAATTGAAGCTGGAAAGATTGAACACCCACAACCCTATTAGATAGCATGGATTCAATATGAGCATAAGATACTAGTAAGTGAACAATGTTTGGTGAAATTGGTGATAGGAAATTAACATGATGAATTTTTGTGTGATATCATGCCTATGGATGTATGCCATGTTTTCTTGGGAAGGCCTTGGCAGTATGATAAATAGGCTATTCATGATGGAAAGAAGAACACATATACCATTATTGCTAATGGGATGAAGCAGACTTTGTTGCCATTGGAGGATGTTCCTAAAGTTGAGGTTTGTACGAATGCTAGAATTTTTTTGGTTGATGGTAGGAGAATTTTGGATGGATTGAGACATGAGAACATGTGTTATGCCTTGGTTCCTAAGAAGGCTGAAGACTTGAAGCATGTAGAAGAACAACCGAAGGAGATAAAGGAGTTGTTGGCAGAATATGAAGATATAATTTTAGATAATGTACCTGATGGATTTCCACCTATGAGGAGTATTAGTCATTGCATGGATCTAATTCTTGGAGCTAGTTTGCCTAATAAAGCAGCACACTAGATGACACCGACAAAGAATGAAGAGTTGAATAGACAAGTGCAAGAGTTGTTGAGGAAGGGTTTGATTAGAGAAAGCCTAAGTTCTTGTGCAAAACCTGTTGTGCTAGCACCTAAGAAGGATGGAGAATGGAGGATTTGTACAGACTTTAGAGCCATAAACAAAATCATAGTGAAGTATAGATTTCCTTTGCCCTAGATGGATGACATTATGGATTTTTTGAGTGGAGCTAAATACTTTACAAAGATAGATTTGAAGAGTGGATATCATCAAATCAGAAAGACTAATAAAGGATTGTATGAGTGGTTGGTGATGCCTTCCGGACTAACAAATGCACCGATTACTTTCACGAAGTTAATGAATGAGGTATTGAAGAAATTATTGGGTAAGTTTGTGATTGTCTATTTGGATGACATCTTGATTTTAAGTAAGACTAGAGAAGAACATTTGTTTCATATAAGACAAGTTTTGCAAAGGTTGAGAGAAGAGCAGTTGTTGATAAACATTAAGAAGTGTAGTTTCATGAAAGAAGAATTGGTATATCTGGGACTTCTGATATATGTGGATGGATTGGAGATGGATCCGAAGAAGGTAAGAGAAATTTTTGAATGGCCTAGACCAAAAAGCATTGGATAGGTAAGATCATTTCATGGATTGGATAGTTTCTAGAAGTTCATTAGGAATTTTAGTTCTATTTGCAGTCCTCTAATAGAAATAATAAGAGGGGATAAGAAATATTTTAGGTGAACATCTGGAGTAGACTAGAGTTTTGAGTTGTTGAAATGGAAGGTGACTGAGTAGCCTATGTTGGCTTTACTAGGCTTTAATAAGGTATTTTAGGTACACCGTGATGCAAGTGGAAATGCAATTGGAGAAGTATTAAGTCAAGAAGGAAGACCAATAGCTTATTTCAGTGAGAAATTGAATGATGCTAGGAGAAGGTATTCAATGTATGACTAGGATTTTTATGCCATAGTTCTTGCCTTGAAGAAGTGCATACATTACTTGTTTCCTAAGGAGTTTGTGTTGTATACAGATCATCGAGCATTGCAATATTTGAACAGTCAAGGTAAGTTGAATCAAAGGCACATGAGATGGGTCAAATTCTTGTAGAGTTATACTTTTTTTTTTAAACATAGGAGTGGAAAGTCAAATAGAGTTGTTGATGCTTTGAGTAGGAGAAGGAATTTACTGGCAGAGATGAGAGTGGAGGTATTAGGATTTGATGAATTGAATAACTTGTATAAGGAAGACCTAGATTGTGTAGAACCTTGGAGAGCTTGTAAAGAACCAATCTTGGAGGATAGGAGTTAGTGGTTGGATTATTTCATTCAAGAGGATATGTTGTTTAGAGGGAATCATTTCTGTATACCCTGAACTTCAATGAGGGATAGCTTGGTGAAAGAAAAACATAGTGGAGGATTGGTAGGACACTTTCAAATTGATAAGACAGTAGCATTGGTAAGTGAGAATTACTTTTGGCCACAAATTCATAAGGATGTTAGGAAATTTGTGTAGAGTTACTGAGTTTGTCAAGTTGCAAAAGGGATTAGTCAGAATGTTGGATTGTATAAGCCTTTGACAGTTTCAGAGAGACCTTGAGAGGATACAACATGGCTTTCATACTTGGCTTTCTGAAGACATAGAGAGGTAATGATTCTATATTTGTGGTGGTGGATATATTTTCTAAAATGACACATTTCATACCTTGTAAGAAGCCAACAGATGTAGTACATGTAGCATACTTCTTTTTCAGAGAAGTGGTCAGATTGCATGGATTACCTAGGAGTATTGTTTCAGACAAAGATACAAAGTTTGTTGGTTACTTTTGGAGGACACTTTGGAAGAAGTTAAAGATAGATTTAAAGTTTATTTCCACTTTTCACCCATAGACTGATGTATAGACAGAGGTGGTAAACAAGAGTTTGGGGATTTTTCTAAGATGTTTGGTTGGGGAGAAGATTGGGAGTTGGGATTTAGTCCTTGCACAATCAGAGTTTTCTTACAATAATTCAATGAACAAGAGTAACAAAAAGAAACCTTTTGAGATTGTTACTGGAGTTCATCCTAGAGGTATATCAGAGTTGCAAGACAACAGTAAGGAAGATAAAATGAGTGCAAAATTAGAGGAATTTGTAGAACATATGAAGAAATTGCATACTCAAGTAAAGCAACAATTGGAAGATATGAACCAAAAGTATAAGGAGCGAGCAAATGAAAAGAGGAGACATAAGGATTTCCAAGTTGGAGATGAAGTGATGGTGTATTTGAGGAACCTTGGAAATATTTCCAGTTGGAACATACCATAAGCTCAAGATGAGGAAGTTTGGGCCCTATAATATTTTGAAGAAATTTGATTCAAGAAATGCATATGAAGTAGAGTTACTAGATGGCAGGGGTATATCACCTATATTCAACATTGCAGATCTACATTAGTACCATGAAGAAAAATTTCGTGAAGACAGTAAATCAAAGTTGGAGAAACAATTTCCTAAACAACAATCAGACAAGATAGAAGAGATTTTGGATATCAGAGATGGGAGGAAAATGCGTGAAAGATAGTACAAAGAATATCTTGTGAAATGGAAAGGCAGACTAGTGGAGGATTCTTCTTGGATTTCTTAAGCTGAGGTAGACCTTATTGGTTTTCCTTTAGCCCCAAAAAAGTGAGGGACTCACTTTTCAATAACCCCAGATGTTTGATGCAGGATCATCCTTGGTTCTTTGCAATCCTCCATCAACCAAACATATTTTTCATTTCAGTTTGTTCCTGTTCAGTTCTTGTTCAGTTGGAATTTCATAATATTTGGTCACTAGACCCAGCCGATCTATGTTTCATCATGGACATGTTCATTTTCCATTATTCCAAGATTTTAAAATGATTGGATCTTTTTTCTGGCAAGTTATCACTTTCAGATTGAGTGGTAGTTTCTAGAATAGAGCACCAAATCAATTTTGAGCCTAATGGCTAGATTTGTCTCTTGTGGATCCTTCTCGTAACTTGTAGATCCTTGCGATGTGTTTTGAATTGTTCCATGGAGTTTCCTCGACCTTAATTTTGGTCCAAACTTCATCCTATGCACCTGTCGAGGAGAAATTCAAATTTAAGGCCGACCTATTTCATGCACATGTTATGTTTCCTTCATCAAAGATTGTAATGATCTTTGGCCAACGCGAAGGATTGTAGATCTTCAGATGTGATATAAATCATTGTAATAGATCATTAGGATAGTGAATTTGGATAGTATTGAATTTGACATATAATATTTCATCTTGTATTAAGAAACATATAAGAATATTGTATTTTGAGCATGTTGTATTAGGCCTATGAGCCCAATCTATGAACATGGATGTTGCCAGTTGATTGTAACTAAAATTTATGGTAATAAGAATGTTTGAATCTGCATTTGCCTCCATATTTTTTTGTTTCTTTTGCTGTGTAACTCTTGTTGCACAGTCGAGACTGTTCTCTTTGAGGATCCTCCTACCATGACTGCACCAATATGTTACCAAAAAGGGCTAAGAAAGATTGTTGAAAGTGAAAATGTTAAGGTTGATGAAAATTTAGAAAATTTAATTACATTAGATGGATATGTGTTAGATGAACCTACTTGTGGAGAAGAAGAAGAAAATGGTGAAGAAAAAGAAGTGAAAAATGAAGAGAAAGAATCTATAGAGAAGATCCCTAAGATCCCTAAGTATGTGCAAAAGAATCATTCTAAAGAACAAATCATTGGAGACAAGATCAAAGGAGTATTCACAAGAAGAAACTTTGTTGATGTTGAGGTAAATCTACATTTACTTTCTAAATTTGGACCTAAAATAGTGAATGAGGCATGCAAAGATGAACATTAGATGAAGGAAATGTAAGAACTTATGTATATTAAGAAAACTCAAACTTTGGAATTGGTTCCTAGATCGGCAAACAAGAACATAATTGGAATTAAGTGGGTGTTTACAAACAAACTAAATGAGAATGGACATGTGGTAAGAAACAAGGCAAGGCTTGTGTGTAAGGGTTACTCATGAGTAGAAGGAATAGACTTTGAGGAGACATTTGCTCTGGTGGCTAGGATGGAAGCTATCAAAATGTTTTTGGAATTTTCAACATCTAAGGACTTTACAGTTTATCAGATGAATGTGAAGTCTGCTTTTCTGAATGGTGAATTAGAAGAAGAGGTTTACATAGAACAACCAAAAGGATTTTAGTTGTTAGATCAACCAGATATGGTTTGCAAAATGTAAAAGGAATTATATGGATTGAAGCAAGCTCCCAGATATTGGTATGCAAGATTGGACAAATATTTGATATAGCAAGGATTTAGTAAAGGCACCATAGATAGTAATCTCTAGTTCAAAATTGAGGAAGATAAATCTTGATAGTGTTTGTGTATGTGGATGACATTATCTTTGGAGGTAATAAAGCTATGTGTAAGAGAACTGTAGAAGAGATGCAATTTTTTTTTGATATGTCTATGTTTGGGGAGATGGATTTCTTCCTTGGGCTATAAATCAATCAAACAAAAAGACATTTTCAATTCACAATCAAAGTATGTCAAAGATATGTTGAAGAAGTTTTCAATGGAAGAATCCAAACTAGTATGCACTCCTATGGTGACTAGTTGCAAATTGAGCAAGGATGATGAATCAGCCAAGGATGATTAGAGAAAATATAGATCTATGATTGGTGGACTATTGTATCTAACTGCTACTAGATCAAATATCATGCATGCAGTTTGTCTTGTGACTAGATTTCAAGAAGATACAAAGGAGACACATGTTGCAATTGTGACGAGGATATTCAGATATTTAAAAGGCACTCTAAATTATGGCTTACATGGTATCTTGAGGATACTGATTTCACATTAAATGCTTATATAGATGTACTTTTGGTTGGTTGTGTTGATGAAAGGAAAAGTACAAGTGGTGGTGCATTATTTCGTCGATCTATATTGGTGTCCTGGTTAAGTAAAAATCAATATTTAGTTTCTTTATCCACTACAGAGGATGAGTATATTGCAACATCTTGCTGCACACAAATGTTGTGGATGAGACAGAAATTACATGATATCAAAGTAATGTATGTTGATCCCATATCTATCTTTTGTGACAATACAAGTGCAATTAACATTTCAAAGAATCCAGTGATGAATTCAAGGAAAACACATATATCAATTAGGTATCACTTTCTGAGAGAAGATTATGGATAATGAGGTGAAACTTGAATATGTACCTACAAAGGATTAGATTGCTGACATAATTACCAAGGCTCTTCCTAAGGATAATTTTGAGTATCTTTGAGAGAATTTTGGGGTTATTTCCCATCCTTTAAACTAGATGCATATAAAGATGCATCAATCTAGTGGATCTATTGATTCATCTCTTTTCTATTCTGATGTTGTGGATAGATCTTTGGGGGAGTAGGTAGTGTCATATATTTTCATTGTGCAGAGTTGTTGATTTGGTTGGGTATACTCCTAAGGGGGAGTATTCAGAGAAAATATCTTGATTCAGTGTCAAAGGGGGAGAACAATGAAAAAAAATATATATCATTTTCCATTGTTGTTAAAGGGGGAGAATGAATCATGTGAAAAAATTCATCTACTCAAGGGGAGAGAAGAGAAAATCATAAGAAAATGTATTCATAGCTCTTTTGTTGTCTTTGATGGTTTTTCACATCATGTGTTGCCACCAATGACAAAGGGGGATATTTTTGCAATTATGAAGGTGTTGTCATTGATGTCAACTATGTGTTGAGGAATATTTTTTCATGTTGAGGATGTCGAGGATATTAAGAAAATTGTGAGAAAAAGGAAAAAAAGTTGTCATAGGTTGTGTGCATGTGTAGTTGAGATATTGAGGAAGTGTTGTGTACATGGAGCTTTCTTTGTGTTGTATTGTTTGGAGATGTGTTAAAATTAAGTAATGTGCTGAAATGATGTATTTGGTACTTGGTTTCCAAGTGCTTTTGAGAAAATTTAATAAACAAAGAAAACAATGTTGTGCAAGTGGTCAGAATGTGCTTCAAGATGTGCTCCATGTTTCTTCTATGTTGATTATATTCTGAGCTGTAGATCTAATATGTTGTTCAAGGTTGTCAATAGCTGTTATTTCCACAATTTGGGTTTCTAGATTGCTATGCAGAGCGAGATATATTCACTAATGTGTGAACTAGCTTTTTTTTAATGTTTTTTCTGTGGTCTAGGAGAAGTGTATTTGCTTCACATTTATCTACATTTTTGTTTTAGGTTGTGTGGATTTGGGAAGTTGCTTATAATTTTTGGATCTTTCAGTATTCAAGATTTCACTTGATTTGGTATACTACGATGTTTTTTTCATGCATCATTGTGCGAATAAGGTTAACCAAATGTTCTAGGTTAAAGTATTTCTATGATATGAGTTTGGATGAATTATTTGTTGGATCATAGGGGGTTTTTGGATTGTTCAGATAGTCCTCAAGTGAATTTTGGTTTTTTAAGTTTATGAAAATTTTGTTGAGGAATGTTAGGATTAATTTAGGTCCTAATTAAGGATTTATATGGGTTTTCTTCATTCCTTTCCACTATGGGAATGTTTGGGTGATGGCTTAATTTAAAATTTTAAGTGTAATGGATAGTTGACAACCTTGGAAAAAGTTTTCAAGGTTGAGTTTGATATAAATAAGAGTGGTGTTGTTGTAAGATGGAAGAGAGAGGAAAGATAGATGAAAATTTGAGCATAGTAGTGCAAATTTCAAATTGTTGGATTCCTAAATGCAGTGACCTAAAGGTGTTTACAATCTTTCATACAAGGCTATGAAAGTGTTGGAGCATTTGAGGTGGATCCCTTGTTATATTGATAAGTTTTTCTTTGTGTAACTTAACTCTTATATCTTCTTTGTTTCTTTTTATGTTAGTGAGCCCTGGTTGTGAGCCTTTTTGGACAGTGTGTCTTATTCTGATAGTGAGCCCTTGTACCAATTTTGAAATTACTTATATTGTGGGCTAATCATCACTATGATTTTTCCCTCATTGGGTTTTCCATGTAAATATGGTGTTCTCTTGTGTATGGTGTTGTTATTTTAATTTATGTTATCTACATTTCATGATTAACCACTTTAATAGAATAAGGGCTTAGTGAATGCTTGTGGATCTGATTACTATTGAGGGTTTTGATGTTTTAATTTTCTACAGTTCTAATTCACCCCCCTCTCAATTATCATTTTCATTCAACAACTATTTCAACATACAAAATTTCCAAGGTAGATGTGGGGGGAAAATGTGCCCAAAACCAAGCATTAACACTCCTTACTAGGCCAAATATCAGTAATTTCATGATATCTTCCATTGTGAAGAAGAGTGTTGAGATTGAGACCCTATTTCTCATTAGGTCACTCACTCAAGCCTTGTTACAACATATTAGGCCCCTAGCACATGGTTCTGAGGACAAGTCTTCCAGGTCTTAAAATTCACCTCACATATTTTGAAACTATGAGTCTCTTAATGACTATGGGTTAGAGGATGATTGGGATACATAAGGCTAGTAGCATGGTGCTTCCATATTGGATTAGATAATATTTGTAGATGGGATACTAGATGTGACATTTGGTATTGATAGATAGGTAAATTAGAACAATTTACAATATATTAACTATATTTTATAATGAAACATAATATTAACTTTATATTACTTAATTGATTGTAAAAAAATTAGGGTCAAAGTTTTCACCCTACATTTGATGGCCCTTTAGTTCTTGATTACATGATGATGTCGTGTCCACATGTAAATATTTTTACCCTATATGAATGGTAATAAAAAATTCTCATTGGATGTTGAATCAAAGGATGTTGGGCCTTTGAAATTAGTATGTGTCATTCAGAGTGACCATACATCATTCGTTGAGGTAAGATTGAGTATTTTTAATCATTATGTTTTTAAAATAATATTAGATAGATTATGGTAATTTAATAATGTTATTTAAGTTTTAGTTAATAGCATAAGAGAATAATCATCCCAGTATTTATATCAACGTGGATATGGGAATTGTTGCAACATTACTTCAATTTCTTTGATAGAGTTATAAGCTATATTATTAAAATTCATAATATATTTATTGTTTTATCCAACATATTAGTGCAAGTTTGAGTTATATTCATGTGTAGTTTAATTTTATTCTTGATTCTTGTCACAAGAGATTACAACTCTAGTTTGTGCCCTTTAGACAAATGAAGAGCATTGCCAACAATTACTTGAAAGATATTATCAACTAGAAGTAAGTGATTATTTTATTATACATCATTGTATATTTATTTTTGTATATACTAATTTGTGTATATTTATTGTTGTATTAGGTTTTCTAAATACACATCAAAATATTGAGAGGGGGTGAATCAATATTCTAACAAATATTAAATCCTTTGAAGAAAATAGATACTTAAACTTTACAACACAAACAAGAACATGAAATATAAACACAATGCACATCACACAACACCAGATGTATGTGGAAAACCCCATAGGGGAAAAACCACTATGAGAAATGCTACTAGGAGTTATTATCCTAATCTACCCTCACAAAAAAAATAGTTACAACTTTGCTTTAGGGATCCAACCCAAGTAAGAGAACCAAATTTTTTTGTTAGGTTTGAAAGCATCTTCTCTTTTTGCAACATCTTTATCAAATTATCTCATTTCAAAGGAAGTAATAGCACCAAACATTTCATCAACATAGTATTGATAAAATTCCTTAGATTATTCAATGAAAGTGACTTTATGACTATAATTTTTAGGGAGAGATCTCAAAACATTCTTCAAAATTTCACTTTCTTTTACTTCTCCACCAAGACAAGTGATGCCAGTAACAACTTCATGCACCTAAAACCTATAACTTGCAATATCTTCATCCTCTGTCATCCACATAGTTTTAGATCTTCTCTTGAAAGTATACATTTGGTCTTGCTTCACTTTTGTATCACCTTCATAGATACTACTGAGCTTTCCCTAGACATCTTTAGTAGAACTACAATTCGTCACTTTGAAAAGCTCTAAATCAACTAATCCAAATAAGAGAGAATTCTTAGCTTTGGCATTACATTCATATAGCCTGATTTTAGTTGGATCTATTGGAGGAGTAGTAGGAGAAACATAACCATCTTTGACTGATTGCCACACACCAAACCCTATAGATTTTAGGTGACCTTCCATCCTCAAATTCCAAAAATCACAATTAGTCCCATCAAACCTAGGATGCTTGTATGAACCATAATGTGCCATAATGGATCTTTTCCTCAAGCGATCAAGCTTTCTTCAGAGGAAATTTTCTCTGATACAAATTGTTGAACACACTTAGATACTAAGAGTGGGAGGTGAATTAGTCTACTCAAAAACTTAAGCCCTTCTAGAACTTAAATTTTGCAGCACTTAACCAAATAAAAACCATAAATAAAATAGTAGTAGAGAAGGATATAGTAGTATAAAGATTCAACAACTTCAACAATCAAAGATATCGAAGTTCTAACTCTAATCAAATCAGCATCAATGATAAAGGAGATAGGAACACACATCCACAAGAGGGGACCAGATTTATGTGGAAAAACTAATGAGGGAAAATACATGGTGAGAGTTAATTCACAATATAAAGGCTCGTAACCAAAAATGACTTGCAAACTAAGACACACTACCTTAGAGAAAGATACAAAGGACTTGTTGAACTAAATCACACATAACTTCAGGAGAAGGATACAAGGACCTCATAAGATTCACTATCTCAAAGTAGGATACAAATATTTTTTGAACACCTAGAATATTGAGAGGGGGTGTGAAAAAATATTCTCTTAAATCATATTCAAACATTAAACATCCAATCACCAAAGCATATTCAATTGTAATAAAGAAATAAAGTGTGAATCATTAAAAACACCACATAACATATGAACACCAAGATTTTTATATGGAAAACCCAAAATAGGAAAAACCATGGTGAGGGTTAGGTCACAATATATTATAACCGGTTATAGTATATTTACAAAAATGCTCACTATAGGTGGAATCACTATCCAAGTGAACTCATTACCTATAGAGAAAAAAATAGAAGAGAGATGGTGGCTCGCAACCTATTTTGAACTGTTACAATTACATCTATCATATGCATGAAATATGGTCCCAATGAAGCTCAATAAACTGACTTTACATACTTTATCTAATTCAAATCTAACACTATGCTTTCCTCTGCATTCATGTCACTTAAATCTTCTACTCAACATTCACAACTTAAATTCACGTGTTGTTTTGATCATATTCACATGTAGGACACTTGCACCACACACAAAAACACAACAAAATAATGAAAAGATCTAACATATATATGCTTCTAGCATAACATCAATTGGGTTGGCCTAGTTAGAAGTAATATTCAAAAAATGACTTATTTTTGAACGAGGAAAAAATGGGTTTTATAGGGACCCGAAACACAGTTTACAAACAAAAGATAAGATTGTTAAAAACACCTAAAGCTGAAAGGTTGTAAAAACAACAACAGGAAAAGTCCATAGCCACCAAAAAGGCTAGCGAGGACCACAAAACCAAAAAACCAGACAAAACTCAAGCAACAATTAAATTTGGGCCTTTAATAAATCCGTAGTCTCTGCTTCCAAATCTTTCATATCATGGACCCCCCTCTTTAAAATCTGAACCATCTGGGTAGTAGGAGGCACTTTCCTTTTAAGGTTGGTATGGGTCCTTTTCAAAATACCTTGGTCCTCATTCTTGCTTTTATCCTTGTCCTCTTCCAGGTCAACGACCAGCAAGCCCTGTTGTGTCTTTTCCAACTTTTCAGACATAGCATTGATGATGATGGCATTGTTCCTAGCCATTTTTTATGTTTTTGTTCCACAACAGTTTTCATGTTATTTTTTATTTTGACCATTTCAACTTCCAGAGTCTTGTACTTATCCTCAATGTCACCTTCTCCCATTCCAGTACTATTCTTTTTCCATTTTCCTTCATTGCTGAGAGTAGCCAGCTTCAGTTCCAACTCCTTGAACTTGCTATACAAGACCCTATTTCTTGGATTAAGATTATTAATTTCTTGATAGGCCCATTTCAAAACCCTACAAATGTTACCAATTCCATTTCTTGTAGACACAAGAATATCACCATACTGAACCCAATCTAAAATGAGGTTAACATCATCCAAGTTGGGGGAACTAGGAAATCTAGTTCCATTAGCTCTGAAAGAGGCAGGAGGGGAGGGCATAGAATTTTTGCTAACTTCAGGGTTCTCAGCTTTGTCCTCCAAAGAGTCTGCAGAGTAGGAGAACAACTTTTTGGTAGGGGAGCCCTTGATAGTGGCAGTCAGGGTAGGTCTCATGGTTAACTTTAACAAGCTAGGGTTTTCTAGGCTGGGTTTTCTTACCAGATAGCTCAGAGGATGAGTGGGCTTCAACAATTCTCTCCTGGTAAGGCTGATTCTCTGAACCCCCACTGTCTATGTCATAGTCCTCAGATGTTGTGGAGGCAATAGGTTTGGATAAAGCCGAGCTGCTTTGATAGTGTTCATATATTAACCTAATAAGACCAAGATGAAGAATAGGGTATCTCCTAGGATTTTTCTTATGGTCCTCAAGGCTATTAGTCAATGAAAAAAATAGATAATAAGGCAGAGAAATCTATACCTTATGGTGGAAGTGGTTAAGAATGGAAAAATGATGACAATAAACTCTGGTGAATCTCCCATCTAGGGTGACATACTCCATAATAACATGAAGCACCTTTCTCCATAGCGCCTTGATGGTGTCAATTTTGAAATAGTTGTTGGAAATTTTAACCAATTTCAATTTATCCTTATCCTTTTTTAGGGAATTTGATTACCGCCTCATCGGAAAACCTTCTGTCGCGATAAAACTTCACACCCTCAGTGGATATTCCAGTCACCTCCCCTATAATTTTCTCATCCATTTTCACCTTTCTCCCAAAGAGGATTATTTCACCATTGTTCCAATTCTTCTCAAAATAGTCTGTGGCCATAGTATCAGGCCCATGAAGTTTTTCTAGAAATGGGACCAACCCATCTCTTACAATCTACTTCTAGACCTTATCATTCTTCATGTGCACCTCATAGCTCTTTGGCTCAACTCTTTTCCTATCCCCACCCATTTTCATTTGCACCTTACTGCAGTCTCTACCAGTGTCACGTACCTATTACAAATTTACACAGCCATTCCAATGTACCCACAAAGCATGCTGCTTTTTCTTCCTAGCTAAGTAATATGACGCAGCCCCATCAAATCTCTTGATTTCAATGTACTTATCCCCTTTCCCTTTAATCATTAAATGAATTTGCTTCTTTCCCATGTATAACATCATAATCTAGTAAGGCCCTGACTTCAGCTCTCAAGTCCTTGCAATTCTCCCACATGTTCAATCCTTGCTTCCTTACCCCTTCATTCAAAAAGTAATCTACCACATTGTTAGCTTCCCTGTAGATGTGTGAGACTTTTACTTTATCGAACTTGTCTAGAATAGACTTTTCTTCATCAATCCAATTCTTTATTGACCAAGAGGGGGTGGTCCTTCCTAAGAGACAATCAATGATATTTTTAGAATCCCCTCCTAGCCATAAATTTTTTATATTCAAATTATAGGCTAACTTTAAAACTTGATAAGTTCCTATAGCCTCTGCCACATGGTTGGTTTGATGACCTAGAGGGATGGCCACAACCACCATAAAATTACCATTTGAGTCCCTTAACACACCTCTACTACTGGCCATACCCAGATTTCCCTTTGTAGCGCCATCAAAGTTGGCCTTAGACCAACCATTTGGAGGAAAGGTCCAGCATACTCCCTCTCTAATTTTCTTGGTTGGCTTGCATGAAAAAGAAACATTCACTTTAATATTCCAATCCTTTTTTATCATTAGATCATAGGGAGTACACACCATTGCTTCAAGGTTAAGAGCTTTTTGGGGAATCACATTGAAGTTTTCCTTTATAAGCCTAATTTTTTTTTTCAAAGACATTATTCTCTGACATCTGCTTATCCCTGAAAAGTCTATTATTATTTTCTTTCCACATTCCCCAAACAACAAAAAGGAGTATAAAAGCCCATAACCTTCGAATGAATGGATTTTGAAAAGGAGTTTTCCATTGTAAAAATAAATCTTCAATGGACTGGGGAAACACCCAAGAGATATTCTAGAGGGCTAATAATTTTCCCCACATTATGGAAACAAATGGATAGTGGAGAAACAAGTGGTTAGCTGACTCCGCCTCACACTTGCAAAGGTAACATCTGTTGGGGATTTGAAATCCCCATTTACAAAGATTGTCCACCGTAAGCACCTTATTCTGAAGCATAATCTAGAAGAAGATATTGACTTTAGGAGTCAAGTGTTTTATCCATGCTTTTGACCAGAAGGGAGGGGGAGCTTGAGAAAGGGACAGTAACGAGACAACTGAAGAGATAGAGTAGTTACTTGAAGGGTTGTCCATCCAAACAAGAACATCATCCTGCTAAGTCTATTCCAACCTAATAGCCTTTAGGGAAGATTGAATCTGAGCCAACTCCTAATTAATCACACATAAGTTCACCCAGTCTCCTTCATACCAATAATCTTTGACAAGCTCCACGAAAGAAACTTTACATAACTTAGCCCATCTATTGAATCTTTCAATTTTGATGAGGGGTTCCTTAAAAATCCATCTATCCTCCCAAAATCTAGCTTGATTTTCAATTCTAATGTGCCATCCTATCCTTGATTCCAAAATTTTTCTACCAGCAAGCTAAGCCACGAGGTAGGATAGGAAAATCCAGCAATGCTTTGAGGGACATACGGTTGGCCATATATTTACTTCTTAAAATGTCTTTCAACTCTCCACTAGATGAGAAGGATCTCCATATTTGTTTGGCTAGAAGAGTCCTATTCATAATTTTGATTTTTCTAAGACCTAAACCCCTAGCAGTTTTCGGTCTACAAACCAAATTCCACCCTATAAGAGGCATTCTCTTTCTTTCCTCCACTCCAGAACAAAGGAATCTTTTTTGGATCTTTTCAATGGCCTCAGCATATTTAGTAGGAATTTTGAAAAGGCTTAAAGCATAAACCAGGAGGTTCTAAAGAGAATCTTTAAGATGTTGAATTTTTTTAGCTTGGCTCAAAAGAGCTTTGTTACATCCTGCCAACTTCTTTCTAAACCTATCAAGCAACAAACACCAAAAGGAATCTAGAGGTTTAAGGCATAATGGAAGTCCAAGATAAGAAGAAGGTAAGGATTCCACTCTGCAACCAAGAATCCTTGCAATCTTGACCTATCTATCCTCATGGGTATTGAAGAAAAAAAGGGAACTCTTCTGTCTATTGACCATTTGCCCAGTCGCCTTCTCATACACATTCAAAGTCTTAGCCTCATTCACCATAGATCTTCCCATCAACATAGTGTCATCAATAAACTGTTGGTGAGAAAAAATCAAATTAGTGGAAGAAGGACTAAGACCAACAAGAGACCTATGTTCAATCAATCTTTTAAGATTCCTTCCTAGGATTTCAACCATTATTGTGAATAGAATAGGTGAGATAGGATCACCCTGTCTTAAACCTCTTGAATTTTTAAAGAATCTGGAAGGAGATCCATTCACAATAATAGATGTGGAAATCATAGTAAGCAACTGATTCACCAATTCAATGACTCTGCTACTAAAACCAAACACCCTTAGAATTTTAAATAAAAAATCCCAATCAACATGGTCATAAGCTTTGAATATATCTAGCTTAAGAAGAAACCCTTTAGTTTTAGATTCCACAAGTGAATGGATATTCTCATGGACTGTGACTATAGAATCTAAGATTTTCCTTCCAAGAAAAAAGCCATTCTGCTGAGGGGAAATCAATGAGGGAAGGATAGAAAGGATCCTTGAAGTCAAAACCTTAGATATGATTTTATAGAAATAGTTACAAAGACTAATGGGTTCGAATGCCTCAAACTCCATAGCCCCTAGTTTCCTGGGAATAAGGAACACAAAAGTAGAATTTAGTTCCTTAAGGAGCCTTTTGTATCCAAAGAATTCCTTGACTGCATTCATGACATCATTTTGAACAATATCCCAAAACCATTGAAAAAAATATATAGGAAATCCATTAGGGCCAGGGGCCTTATTTCCTTCAAAAGAAAAGATAGGTTTCATGATTTCCTCCTTAGAGGGGATGGTCGCAAGCTTTTCATTATCTTCCCTCTCAAAAATCTTAGGGATAGCCTCTAATAAAAAATATTGATCATTTTGATTGATTTCCCCATTCACCAAAAGAAGGTTGTTATAGAAGAGGACAACTTACTTTTTGATGTCTTCCTCTTCCTCAAATCTTGTACCATTAACTTTTATGAAAGAGATTCTATTAGCAGCCCTGTGTTTAGAAGCAGGTAAATGGAAGTACCTAGTATTTCTCTCTCCAACTGAAAGCCACAACACCCTCAATATCTGCCTCCAAAACTCCTCCTCTTTAGCTATTATGTCATGAAATTTCACCAGCAGCTCATTTTCTTTAACCTTATTATTTTCAATGTATCCTTCCTTCTGAATTTTGTCCTGGATCTCCACAAGCTCCATTTGAAGTTTGGATTTAACACCAAAAATGTTTCCAAAGGATTCTTTTTTCCAGCTTGTTAAATTGCATTTGACTTCTCTAAGTTTTTTAGCAATTCTGAACATAGCAGTACTCAGAACATCAATATTCCACCATTTCCTGATTTCATAAAAAATAAGAGGGTGGGACAGCTACATTCTTTCAAATCTAAAAGGAGAGTTTTTCTTAACCTTTATAGGATCTACCAAAAAAATTATGGGAAAGTGGTTTGACCCAACTCTAGAGAGAGCTTTAAGAGAGAAAAAATAGCTTATAAGAAATTGATGAGAAATTAGAGTTCTATCTAACCTTACTTGAATAAGTTCCTTACCAGTTCTTCTATTCAATCATGTTTATTGGGCCCCTTGCAAGTCCATATCAATAAGCTCCTTATTGTTGATGAAGTCAAAAAGATCAGATTTACTCTCCTGATTCACCTGAGAGCCTCCAAATTTCTCCTCATTCAGAAGGGGAGTATTAAAATCACCCATTACCACCCAGTGGTCATTATCAAAAATCCTACAGAAAGTAGAGAGCTCATTCCACAAAAAAATTCTAGCTCCTTTCCCATTGGGAGCATAGATATTCGATTGAATCCAACTAAAGTTGTCTCTAATATGTGTGAATTTAGTATCCACATGATTATTTCTCTCTAGCAATGGTTCCCCTTTGATGAGATTCTAGTTCCAAAAGGTAGCAATTCCTCCTAATGCACCATCTAAACTGTTTCCTTGGATCTCATAGTTTTGAAACATTTTGATCTTCTCCACCTTTTCTTTGGACATTTTAGTTTCAAGATTGGATGAGGAGAATATCAGGTTTATGATCCCTAACAAAATTGTGCAAAACATCCCTCTTATGAAGGGTATTGAGCCCTCTAATATTCCAAGACATAATCTCCATATCTTACAAGGGGATTGGAGAATCTCTGGAATGGTCTTTTGAACACCATCCACTATGTCCTGAAACCTTTCATGCTCTCTCTACCATTTACCCGATCTTCTACCTTGGCTAAACTTATTAGCTCCACAATCTGTCTTTGCTCTTGTCCTGGTAACAACTCCACTCAGAGTATTCTGATGTTTTCTTTTCTCCTTCTTTTTCTTTGAATGAGAGAGGACTTCTTCCCAATCAGTATCTTCTTGGCTCTCCATCTCTTTGCCAGATTCCAATTCCTTATCATACATTCTTCTTTTCTCCTAGGGGAGGGTATCCATCTGGCCATTCCTAAGTTGGTTCAGATTATCACTCGAAAGTTCAATGTTCTGGCTCAGATTCTCAAAGGTGTCCTTGACAAAATCCAGAGTTGTTTTTTCCCCGAGTTTAAGAGGGTTATTCGAAGGGGAACATTCTGAAGAATTAGTATTCAGGATAGGAATGCCAATATCCAGAGACAGACCTTGGATAGGAATATCCTCCAATCTAGGATACCCATTTTCTTTGCCTTCAAATAAAATCTCAAGAGTGGAGGAAACAAAGTCCTCACCCCTTTTACCTTCCCATGCACTCTCCAAGGTTTTTTCATCATCTTCCTTAGGACCAAAAATATCTTTTTCCCTTGTTTGGTGATTCTTATGCACATTAGGATCCTTGAGTTATTTTTCTTCATTAGTGTTAGAGGTATTCCTCTAAGTTTCATGATTCCTTCCAAACTCCTCATTAAGGGTATTGGTATTGCTTGCTTTTCCTTCCCCATCAGATTTCTTTCTCCAGATAGTCTTAGGGTTAGACTAGTGGTTTTCTTTTTTTTTACTGGCATTTAATGGACATTTCTTAGCCCAATGCCCCATTTTTCTACATTTAAAGCAAGCAAAGGGAATGGACTCAAACTCTATAGTTTGCATCCAGGTTCCCAACTTTGAATGAATATTTATTGAAGAAGGGAGGTCATTATTCTATGAAACTCCCACACATATTTGAGCAAACACCGACCGCTTTCTAGTTGTTGTCATAGGGTCAATAGACAGGAGCTCTCTAAAGAACTAGCAATTCCATTGAAAATTTCCTCATTCTAGTATTCTAGAGGGAGACCTAGGAGTCTAACCCAAACTAGAATGTTCTCGAAAATAGAGTCTGAGAGATCCAGATGAGAGGTCCACTTCTTGAGGGCCAGGGAGGATTTTCCTATGTCCCAAGGTCCACCACTCCTCACAACCAAAATATCCTCCTTGCAAGTGAAATCATAGGAAAAGAAACCTCTAGGAAGAACAACCACCGTAACCTTCCCATTGGTTCTCCACTTATTTTTGAAAAACTCCCTAACCACCTCAACATTTGGTCTAGGGCCCATGAACTTTCCAACCAAGACTTTTTCCATCAAAGCATTATGATCAATAATCGGATTAGGCACAGAGATGGAAAACTTACCTTTCACTAGGTCAGAAAATTACTCACTAGAGGGAAAATCGATTTACCATTTGGCTTAACACCAAATAGTGAAGACCAAGGTTTGCACTTTTCTCCTTCCCTATCCGCAGAGCCTACCACTTCATTGCAAATTTCACCTTTTTGTCCTTCAGGGGATCCCCACAGGTTTGTCTTTCCTCCTAGGTCCACCTGAATTTTGTTTTCGGTGTCCTTCTCATCAGATTCATCCTTACCTTTCTCCTCGCTTGGAGAATACGTCGATCCTTCCTGGGATTCCAAAGATCCTACTCCACGATCTGCTCCATTGTTCAGATATTCAAAATCCTAATTTTCCCACTCATGCTCCATAGTCCCACCCATTGGAAATTTGAAATAGGTTGGCATGGACCTATAATTGATCCCACATAAGACCACAATACTTATTTAACCTCTTCACAACATCAAATGTGTTAGGTCGGTACAACAAAATACCTAAAAACAAAAAACTTCAACTATGTATCCACATCTTGACACATGGACCTCAAAATTCAATACCAACTAGAATTCATACTCTACATCCATTTGGAAACTTATCCTCAAAATTGCAAAGACAAAGATTCATCCATAGAGGAGTGTGGAATCTCCCACACAATTACACTATACATAGAATAGTTATAATTTTCCATGATGATCTTCTATTACTCATAACTTTCAATCCACTTGTCAACATGATGAAATCTTGGAATTAGATACATCTACCATCCACCAAAATAATTTTAGAAGCATAGATTGAAACGTTCATTTGCAGATGGGTGTGGACCTAGAAACTAACACACTGTTACACTAAATCAACAATATTGACACTAAGTCAATTTCTAACATAAATTTATTTTCTAGATCAAACTATTTTACAAAAATGTCTTCCTCGACAACTCAATTTTTTTTTAGAACTAATCAAAATGATCTGCAACTAAAATATTCACATAAGGTTCAATATTGACATCAATGAAAAGACGACAATACATCATTATATACCTTTGCTTGTCCCTCATGCTCACATTTCCAACAACAACATGCCAATGAAATTATTCCAACAATCTCCCCCTTTTTCATTGATGGAAACATGCAAAAAATCTCCAAAAAATTATCTCCCTTTGATGTCCATAAAGGGAAAATGAAACCTATACAATTATTCTATCTTTCACCAAAACTCCCCCTGAGATATGTAAGCATATATACAAATTAGAAAGATTTGATTGAATCCCCTCAAGTCATGTATTGGATTAATAACCCAGAAAAGAAAAATGTACTAGAAAACTACTCTACATAGTCTGCATATTCACAAAGGATCTAAATAAGAATATTGATATGCATAAAAAGGTGAGAAATATGTCAACAAGAGGTGGTTGATGTCTGCAATTTTTGTTCATGGTCCTGCCATGCTTTCCTACCTTCATCCTATTCTCTCTTAGCTTCCACAAGCAATCTACACTATGTTTCCAACTCTAACAATAATTCTTCTCCCTCTTCTAGATTTCTAGGTATCAGATTTAGCTACTTGGCTTTGCTCACAATCAAAAGAGCTTTTGAAACAAGTATAAATTTAGTATTGACAATATATCTTATTTCTCCAAACTGTAGGATGATGTGTTATTTTTGGGCTTGCAGCTAAAATAATTTCTTATGCATGTCTTATATCATATTCCTTGTTTCTCTAGTTAGGTCAACCACCAGATCATAGGTACTTGAGGTAGTGTTAATTTGAGACTCAATAAAGTCCATATCCTACCTTATGCTTTGTGTGGCTCTGGGCCACTTCATGCCACATTGAATAGAGATTTTTCATCGTCAACACACCCTTCAAAATCCTTCATTGATTTTGAAAACTTTTTATGTGCTAGATTACATCTCTCATTTATTTCTAATATTTTCTTGTCATTTATTCTTTTCTCAACCTCTTTCCCTACTTCTTATTTCAGTTTGAAGGCATATATCTTAAAGGAATCAATTAAAAGTTTTAGATTTTTCATAGTTTATAGAGATGTGTCAATATTTGCACCCGGTATGGTCTCTTGTAGTGCCTTCACTACTTCCTCCATTAGCTCACCACTCTTTCAGTGTGCCTCAATAATCTTTTCTTTCGGATGTATGAAACATATCTCTCAATTCTAATTTGTGAAGGGGAGAGATCTTATCCAAATCTACATTTCCTTGTTGCATCGACAATTGCAACAATTGTGATGACACAATAGGATGGAACTTGGGCTGAAAACTCAATAGATTCTTCAAGGAATCTCTGAAGGAGCCAGAAAATTAACTAGAATTCCTTGTTATCTCTACAACTTTTCCCTTTGAATCCTTTTCTTCAATATTTTTGGAGTATTGGTTTTTCTTGATTCTATTTTGGATGCATTCAAATCCTATTCTTCACTTTCCTTTTCATGTTCTTCTTCTTTATTTGCATCAACATTCTCTTTATTATCATCCTTGCTTGTTCTCTTCCTTTGTATGGCTTTTTGTGTTAACCAGAGGAGTAAGTTCTTGTACTAGAGGATTGATGTTTTCCTTTGCAATGTTTTCTTTGATCATTGCTTCCTCAACATTCCTTTTTTTTATTTCTTCCACATCTGAAGGTGTGTTGTCATGTGCAACATCTTCACTTGTATCATGCTCATGTTGAGTGTCATCTATCCACACATCCTCTTCATTATCTTGTTCTAGAGAAGGGGTTTCAACATTCACTTCTTCCTTATTATCTAGTATCATTCCTAACTTCTCTTTTCTCTCCTCTACTTTTTCAATGCTTTTATTTATGATTCTTTCAAGATCAATTTGATCTTTTCACATAAGGTTATCCCCCTTTTCTTAGTCCTTAGCTCTTTCTTGTATATTGTAGCCAATGTGGCTCTATCTTCCTTGAAGAGAGGATCAATTACTCTTTTCAAAGTGTCTTCCTTAATCCTTGCTTCTTCTTCTACAACTTATTTCCTTCTTTCTAACAAAACATTCCATAAGGACCTTCAAGAATATGTTTCTTGATATTGCTCATATCCACCTCAAGAAAAACAATGTATTTGATAATGGCTTCAATGATGGTGGCCTTATCCACCTCATATTCTTCTTCATAGAGAGCTACAGTCTCTCCCAACATTTCATTCTGCAAAATACTATTAAACAATCCCTCTAATTTGATAGGTGAGTGAGGCCTTACCAATTTTGATTGTCCTTATTCTTTGCTTTCACTTGAAGTCTTCTTTGTTTATGCAATCTTCTTATTTTCATGAGAAGCCTTCTTGGCTTCCTTCTTCTTTTCCCTCATGTGCACTACAAATCTCTTCTTTTCTTCCTCAACTTTGTGTTCACTATCGGTGTTAATAATATCAATTCTTCTTCTTTTTGCACTAGCTTCACCTTGTGAACCATCACTTATCCTCTTGTAGACCAACTTTGATCCTTCTTTCCCCCCTTCTTCTTCTTCTTCTTCTTCTTCTTCTTCTTCTTCTTCTTCTTTTTCTACATTGACACTTGTAATATTTTTCACTACCTTTTTCTTCTGTCTTTTCTTTGTAGGGGTAGTAGGTGGTGCTACTAAAGTAGCCTTCTTATTCTCTTTTTTCTTCATATGTACAATTAGAGGGGATTTCTCCCTTATTTTAGGACTAGTTGTTGTTTTCTTCTTCTCTCTAGTACATTTCGTAGTCCTAGACGACTTCTGAACAAAAGGAGGAGTGGTAGCTATTCTACTATATCTTTTTGTGCTTTCAAATCCTCCTATAGCAATGGATTCTCCTTTATCTTTTTCTCTTGCATGTTGTATTTTTTCCCTAAGATGCCCATTTCCTCTACAATCTCTTCAACCATTTTCCTAATTTTCTTTTGTATAGGTATGTGTAGGATCATCATGGAAAAAATAGGCCCTTATGTGGCAAACAATTTAAAAAAACCAAAGTTAGGCAACTTGACGTAAAAATTTGAATAAGTTATTTATATTATTTCAAAAATATGTAAGAATATAATTTGTAGCAAATTGAATGTAGTTTCTAAACTACTTGGTTTATTTAAAATAAAATAAAAATCTATTTGGTGAAAATTTGAAATTTCAATGTAGTAGTACTTAAATTTTAGGGAAAAAATAAGAAGTAGGTGTTTGTCTGACCAACCTAATCACAATTAAATGATAAATTTTTTTATAAAATTTTAGATATAAGTAGAGGACTCATGTCCCGATGTGATGCATTTTTTGTAGTTTTTTTCCAAGTAAATAATTAATTATGATTTTTAATTACAAATTTTTAAAAATATAAAACTTGTATGTCGACCACCTTAACTTGGTCAAAACTTCATGAAATTCATTTTTTTTAATCCTATAGTATGTGAAGCATAGAATTTGACACATGTTTTAGATTCAAAAATGTGATACCATTTGAAAGCTATAGATGTTTTCCAATCAACCTATCAATCGGGACTTTAGTCGTAATTCAAATAGAAAATGAAGAATACTATTTATTAAATTCAAAGTAAAAAATAATTTATATTGGCGGAAATTTGAGAATCTCCTTTAAAAACCCTTTTGGTTTCTTCAATTTTAGGTAAAAAAATAGTCGTCAACCACATACCCTACACATACCCATCATATCACCACTTTTTGGCCCATCATGATCCTGCACATACCCATATTACTGGTTTCTTTTGTTCCATGTGCACTTCCATGTATTTCTCTTCATAAGTGTTATATCTTTCTTTAGTTGTATCTTTTGCACTTTTTAACAAGACGTTAGCTAAACCTATTATCTCTTGTTCAGTGACCTCATATCCCAATGCAGGGATCCACACAATCATTGGTTCAACTACCTCCATGATGCATTCATTATTACTAACCAAGAATATGATATCATTATTATATTTCTCAACCGTTTTCCTTGGAATCATATCTCTCTCATACATTATTTTTTGAAAAACCACAAATATGGCAACAAGTGCCTCATCTTGTGCATTTCCATCACCAAGATTGGTCATGAAATCTCTGATTTGATGAGCAATGGGTCTTCCTTGTAACCATTTCACTCCTTTGGTTCCAAGAAATTCTTTTAAAAAGTAGAAAAGTAAGCACATAACCAAAGTTCCATTCTTAAGAGAGTATTCTTTTCTTTTATTTTCTTCAAATTTTCCATCAATTGTTTCCTTGGAAACTCACAAAGATCATAGTCAATTCCCTTTTCCACCATCTCATATGTCACATTAATTGTGGTGGTAGACACAAAATTGTCTTTGTTCATGAAATATATTTTGTATCTAGTCAACATTGTTGCATACCTCATAGCTAGATTCCTAATGGGATTTACTACTAAATCCCTCTTGGCATAGATTGCATTTGTGAGTTCCATTACCACTTCATTTTTAATAGATTTCAACATAGGGATTGGTTCGATGGAGCATAGACCAGTAACCTCTCTAATCACTTCTTTATTTAGCATGTTAGGCATGTTGGCCCAACCAAATTTTTCATGAAATCTACTCAATGCCATTCTAACCCACTTGCTGTAATTTTTTTTGGAAACCATTATCATACATCCAATTTCTTTGTGACTAGGTTTAGATACTCCAGCTTTAGGGAAAAGTTTTCTCCCATTATTTCTTTCATCCACTGATCTGATAGCTTAGTATGATCAAATTCTTCCATTTTTTCATGAATATAGATCATAATTTCCTCAATCGGAAAAACCCATATGGAACATGAGAAAATGTTCCTAACGGGTCATCTTCTATGGATTTCACAGAATACTTCTTTAATTTTTTTTGTGGTTTCTCAATTACCTCTATAACCCTCAGTGTAGCCATTACAAGATAGATTCAAATTACTTTCAAACAAGGTTTTCTAAAAACTAGGGTAAACAAGATTTGTAAATACATTTTCTCTTTAGTTGCAGAACTAGAGTTTTGATGCACTAAATCTCAAATCGCCTTGATCACTTTGAATTCATGCCCTCGTTGCTTTGCTTCTTCTTGAATGCTTTTGTGAATGAATTTTCCTTAGTGGAATAACTTATAATCCTTTGATCTGACCTAATTCTGCATTAAATGCTTCAAACAATAAAGTTGGCAACCCTTCATCTGTATGCATAGTCAACTTCTAATGCTTCACAAAATTCTATATCAAGATGTTTTATCCCACAATCTTCACCAATAGATCAAGCATGTTGATATTCATCATAGATCATCATGTTGAGGCATCAACACCTCTTCTCTGGTAGGGGAAATAAGATGTTCATTAAATCTCCCCCTAAGCCATAGCTCTTGACTTAGATTTTAGAGGAAACATCTACACCAAAGGATGACACTGATTCTTCTTTGACTTCTATTTCTTCCTTCTTTCTCCAAATATTACAGTCCATTTCCTTCTTTCTTTCTATTGGATCAACCTTTTTCACTAGTCCATTCCTCTTTATCAGATTATCTTCCCTTATATTTTTGCTTGTGTAAAACTTAGATATGTGTCCAGGTCTACTACAATTGTAGCATACAACATTCTTCTGAACACTATTCATTCCATTCATTTTGGGTGTGCATTGATTAGCTTTATGTTCAAATCCATAGTATTAATAACAATATCCTTTGAAAGATTGAATTTTATTGTACCATTTTTATAGCCATTCATCATTTGACTTCTGCATTCACTAGCTCTATGATGAAATATTTTGCATGTAAAACACTAACCAGAAAAGGATAGAGCATTATGATTCACTCTACTTCTACATTCCATTGCCTTATGTCCAAATATACTACAAGAATAAAAACAACCATTAAAAGATGGGTACCTTTGTGTATTTGGTTGTTTGACTAGTGGTCTTCTAGATTCATTTTGATTCCATATATGATTTCCATTTTTCTTCTTTTCTTCAGTATCCTTTGGTTCATTGACCTTCTTTTCTGTCTTTGAATTTTCTCCTATGTCAAACCTTAATCCATGTTTTTCTTTAGAGATTTTCTAATTTGTAATCATCTCATCAAGCTTTGTAGCACTCATTTTTAATTTTTCATCATGAATCCTTGCTTTTTCACAAATTTGATCACATATTTACCACTTTGTGTTCAAGCCTTACACTCCTCTAATTTTCTTTTCACCATTGCATTCAAGCATTCTTTAGTTCTTTTCTTTTCTTCAACTTGCACTTTCAGACCAGTGATGGATTCATTTTCTTGCTTCAATTTCTCACTGACTTATACCTTTATTTGAAATTCTTGATTTTCTCTCCCAATTTTTTGATGCATTCATTTGATTCTTTAATATTTTCTTTCAAATCTCTATTTTCATCTTTAGTCTTTTCAAGATCTTCAAGGGAAACTTTGAGTTCTCCATCTTTGTCAAGCATGCAATCTTCTTCTATGATTCCAACAAAAGGAATCTCTTTCAAAGTAGGAATTTTTCTATTAGCCATGTGTTAAATCTCCAAGACCTTCCTTAGCCGGTTAAGCTCCTTCCAGGGAACAAGGCTCTGATACCAATTGTTGAACACCTAGAATACTGAGAGGGGGGGTGAATCATTATTCTCTTAAACCATTCAAACATTAAACATTCAATCACCAAAGCATATTCAATGATAATAAAGAAAGAAATAATGAAACATTAACAACACCACATCACATATGAACACCAAGATTTTTACGTGAAAAATCCAAAATTGGAAAAACCACAGTGAGGGTTAGCTCACAATATATTATAATTGGTTATAGTATATTTATAGAAATTCTCACTGCAGGTGAACTCACTGTCCAAGTGGACTCAATACACATAAATATAACATAATCAGTTATATTTCTACATGAAAGTTTTTTATTTGCAGTAAACTAAAGTCTTCTTAACTTTATTCCCACTTTTTGTTATGTTTATCCATAAATTTTCTATACCATGATTTGCATTTTATGAATTTTTTTATTAAATTAATCTTTTTCTTCATTATCACCATGATCTTATAAAAATAAATTATATTATTTTAAAATTAGTAATCTTTCATCAAAATCCTTGGTCCCATATTTTATTCTATTAGCTCTTCTTCACTTTCTCTTTTAATTATTTTTATTAAATTAAAATCATCCTTTTGGGACTAAATTTTATGTAGGATTAGGAACCTGAACTAATGATGCAAATTACAAAAATAAGTACTTCTAACATTATTTAAATGGTGCATTAATTTCTAAGGGAAGATTTAAGCTAGAGAGAGTTTCACCTTGCAATTTCTTAAAAATTCTCTATGGAACATAAAATATTATATGGGGAATCTAATCTAATGGTGAAGACATGCTTCGAAATAATTAACACAACCTCTACACTAGTTATATTAGTTTATTTTTTTAAAATCTTGTGTCCTAGAGATTTGTTACACCTTATTGAATGGATTTTTAGCTACCACTCATGCTTTGAATATGTTTGAATCCTAATTCTAGGTACCATTAATTATCTTCTTACCTTCAAGTACCTATATAAAACATGTTGGAAGCTTGAACTTAGATTTGAGTTATGTTGTATTTCAATGGTTGCATAGACTTGTATGGGTTGCACCTATTATTGTGGAAATAGCTCTTCTTCCATGGTTGTTCCCTCTATGATTGGTGCTTGCCACCATCGCTATAGTTGTTAAGGTACCAAAATTTCTTAAACAATATCCTTGATGACCCTCCCTTTAACTTGATTTTGGAATTTATATAGCCCATACCATGAATTGGGAGGCTAACCATTCTTGTATCAACTTTGACATATCATTTCACATATAAAATTTTAAAATAAGTTGTAGTGCATGGAAAAGACTCTATAAATATCAAATAAAAAATAAAGGTATACAAAAATTATTCTTAAACTAATCTTAAAGGGAGAATTTTTCAAATTTTAGATCTTTAAAATTAAAGAAAGGAGAAACACATATAAAAAATAAATCAAAATTTTGGACCAAAATATTTGTACATAGGGAAAACCCTTTCAAAAATGAACCACACAGTCCAAAACATGAACCAATTATATGTTAGTAACAAAATTTATGATGCAATTTCAAGGAGATTCCCTTGTAGGAGTATTAGTAATGTATAACTTTGGATTAATTCCAACATTGTAATAACTAATAGAAATTAAATATCAAAACTTCCATATCAAGAATCCAATAAAGAGGAGAAGTAATATATAAAACCATGAAATAGTAATTACAAAACTAAGAGCTAGAACCACCCAAGAAGGTTATGCCTAAATACATAAATAGAAAATTAACAACAAAATCCCACAATGAGTTTATAGGATAAAAATAACATCTTATTTCCACTTATCATAAGCACATCACAATACAATCACGAACTTATGAATTGTAATTTGGCTTCATTATCTTCTTTCAAAAATTTCTTGTGATATAAGTTAGTCAACAAGTATAACTCTATCTTATAGTTATTTTTTATGTCACAGATGTATTTACATTCACAATGTAGGAGGAACAACTTTTAGAGTCCAGCTTGGAGTCCAAAATTAGTTCTTAGTTTTTTAATTATAGAGCTTGAAAATATATATGCAAAACACATCCCTCAAAGCAATGTTGAATAATTTGATTTTATGAACAAATATAAAATTGATACCCTAGAAATTGAACTTTTATGTTTTATTTATGAAAAAAATATTTTCTTAACATTAGAAGAAAGGTTAGAACACCTTCCCTAACAACTACTAAGCTAAAACCCTTCTTTTGATCTAATTGCTAGTAATTTCTTGAATATAAAGAAATAACTTAAGAGTTCTTTCAATCAACCATATAAGATCATTATATTTTTTGAACATAAATTGCAAGATGAAATAAAAGGGTTTTCTATGTCATATGTAAAGTTCATATAAGCCACTATGAATAAGCCTTTGAAGCTTGATAAGGAACCAAGTTATAAAATAACACAAAGGGGCACACAATTAAGATATAGGATAACTATATAAGAGATTTATAGGTTAATTTAATAGGGCCCAATAAAATTAATCTCTCAAATTGATTATCACCATTAGGACCAAGATATCAAGGAATTTTCTAAAATCCTTAGGGTGTAGTATAACAAGCGCATTCTATGACATAGAGACACCAAGTTTGTTAGAAAGTTGTAGTTTCCTTTGTGAGATATGATGTGTACTATACCCAAAGTATAAATTCTTATTCACAAATACATGATTAAACATAAGTGATCAATAGGACCTTGGTATAACTCATTTAAGCTTGTATTAGTAGGTTTCCAAAGACTTAGAATGACTCTTTTCCTTATATATAGATAGAACTTAGATATAATAGAGAAATCCACTCAATATCAAATTAGAATCTAATTGGATCTTATTTAGGTCTTCAATTCCACTTAGCTTTTCTCTAGAAAATGAATAGAAAATTAAAAAAATGATTTAAAATTAACAAATATGGCTAATTTCATCATATTGATTTAACAAAACTAACTCAAGGTGAAATAGACACTTTATAAATTTTAATAAAAGCATAAGACAATATATGACTAGAATGGAAAGGAGAATAAGGTCAATATTAATGATGAATTATTTTTGGTCCATGACAAAGAAAGGTTAGAAGGGTAAGCCAAAAAAGATAAACCTCTAATATATTTTTTATTTTCCATCTTAGAATCACTTGGAGATAATTATTGTAGGCTCGATTTAACACCATTCCTAATTATCCATATGCTAGTGATTGTGAATACCTACACTTCTATGATCCATCCCAATTGGATGAAGAAAAAGAATGGAAACCACCATGCTCATCAAAAGGATTAATTCTCAACAATCAAATAATAATTATAGTTGATCTAGTGCTAAAATATAACATAAGGGAGATCATATAAAAATGTGGGAGTCTTAGTGGGTGGGACTTAATGGAAAATTTTTGAAATAAGAAATGTTGTAAATTAAGGAGAATTTGCAGAAATATATTCCTTATTTAGTGTATAAATTTTTTTTAGGGGATTAAATGTCTCTCCAAGAAGAGATATATGATTTATAAGGATCTAAAGAAGAATATATCTCAACATAGTGAAGTTTTATTGAGGTTTAAAGATTTAAAATTTTAATGTCCAATTTGAATTTTTAATATCTTAATGGGAATATTTTGAAATATCTAATCAAGTTTAATTTTAATTTCTATATAGTAATATATATACTAGAAACTATACTCTTTTCAGTTGATATTTCTAATAATTAATTAAATTTGTATAATTAAATCTCTTTTAAAGATAGTAATCATCTTTATTGATAAACATCAAATGTTATTAACTTAAAATTTTAATAATGCCTCCTAGAAGATTAGTCAACTTAGCATAATGTTGATTTCCATATGAAATCACTCTTGAGAAATTGTGGGTTTTTGTCCTCCGATTCCTTCCATGAGGGGTTTTATCCTTGGGTTAAATGAAACACAATTCCATGCACCAAAGGAGTAATAAACATATAGTTATTCCTTAAATAGTCATGATTTTTCACATGCCCATTGATTTTTGATAAAATGAAACTTTGGTTTTATATTTTATAGCTACATTATATTATATTTTTTACTTTTTGATATTTTAACTTATTATTTTCATTATTTATTATTATTATTTTTTAGTATTATCGTCCCATTTTGAAAAGTTGATGTCGCAAAAATCCACCCAATGATCTAGTAGCAAAACATATTGGTTGCATTAGTGGGTGGTTTTGAAACCATATGCTCATCTATAAGGGTAGTTTTATAACAAAAAAACATCTACAAAAATATTGGTCTATTAAAAGGGGTAATGTAATTTAAAATAATGAAGAAAGAATATGGAACAACTAGAAAAATTACATTTGTTCAAATTTTAGGCACAAATGCTTTTCAATGTACATTATGATATTTCAACACCCATGAGAAGACATGAAAAATAAAATTAACAAGATCATTGGCATATGAGAGTGTTGTAGTGATCAAAATAAGAACTAAGTTTTATAGAGGTTTGCGAACTATATAGTGAACATAGGAATGCCTAATTGTTGTACATATCCTCTATACTTGTTTGTTTAGGATCTAACAAGATTTGATAGACATCAAATTGTGACTACAAAATAGTTTTTAAAATATGGTGTTTGAATTTAGTTTATTTTTACTATTGCATTTTTATTTATGTTTTCACTATATTTAATCCTCTTGAACATACATTTGAATAATACAATTATACAATAGTTACATTGTGTAGTTTAAGAATTGCTACAAATACTTCAAGAAAATTATAGATCAAAATTATACATGATTATATATCTTAGTATCTAAATCTAATATAATGTATAATGTAAGCTCAATTTGAAAATAGATGAAAAACCAAAAAATAAACTTCTAAACAATAAAAACAATAAAGAAATATTTCAATTAAACAAATAATTTTAATATTTAAAGACTATAAATTAATTATATATAAATAACAATAAAATAAAATTAAAAAATATTTCATGATATACTTTTAACTTAAATAAATGTAATCTCATGATCCTCACATCAAACAACCAAGTCTTACAATTTTATAAGCTTTAAAAACTTTTAGATCATATCTAACAATTTGGTTCAAGAGAATATCAAACAAAATCAAAATTTAAGGATTACTATTCATTGTGACAACAATTCTACAATTGCAATGCCAAAAGAAGTGTTCTACGTTTGTTTATTGTTTTATTAGATCTAATAATAGATGCTTAAATTCAGTCACAAACCCCTATCTATTGTACGATCTTTTAGTAAGAGTTCTCGAAAAGGAAATTACAGAGTTTATGGCACTTACGTCTTTTCCCTGCTGCGTTTCCCTTCGACCTTAACTTCTCGAGCTCTTCAACATAGCTATTCTCTTTCCATGTCAGCAGCGGCGGTCCACAGGAAAAAGATGCAATGTGGTTGAAGAAAGCAGATTTCAATTTACCCCAAACACCGTAACCCGTCAGATTTAAGGATTTTAGCATCGAAAGGGAAATCATCACCAGCCGACTCAGCTTCTTCACACCGCCAGGCTTCAAGGCATTGTCGAACAGGTGCTCCCATACGAATACTGCGGTCTCTGCCTCTACAGGAGTAGAACAAGCGACATTGGTGTTGTCGTTATTTCAAGATCAGTCGATCTCTACAGCGTTGTCTTCCTGGGAATGGTGGAGTTCTTCATGGTAAGTGTGTGTTCTCAGCATGTCGACGACCTTGGTGATGGCTTTCTGACCGATTAAGATGACCTTGGGGTCAGTTTCGTCGACAGGGACGAAGTTGGTAGTCGCTTTAAAGCCACGAGATCCAATGATGGCAGTGTCGTAAGATTGCGCGGGGTCTTCTTCTGTATCGAATGTGCTGAGCTAGACCCGGCTGTGTTGATCTTAAATCTGGGGGGCCCACCAACCGTTTGGCTACTGAGCGACACCCTTGTACTGCGAGAACGACCCCCTTCTCTCCCAGATCTCCTGCGCAACACCATTTTCGTCGCTTGGGTCTGCAGACATCTTGCTGATTTCGCTGGCACATCTTTTCCGTCAACACAGAGTACTCTGCCTTCCAATCCATGAGATGGAATCCTCCCGAGTCGTGCAGTCGCTTCCGGCCTCTTCCCCTGCTCCACCCATTTCTTCTTTATCACCATCCTGGTTATTGAGCTCGCTGCTAGAAATCATCGAGGTCTCTAACTTCACCACCACACAGCACCTGCCTAAGCTCAGTCCTAAATCCTTATTCCCTTCCCACCCCTACAAACACACATAATCGCCCACCTCCCGTAGGAAACCATAACTACATGGCAATCGCTCATTGGCAAGAAAATGGGCTGAGCCAATGACCTAATGAGTTTCAAACTATCCCGTTGCTCCTATGAAGATAGATACGACCGTCGATATCGTATGGCTTGACCAGGTGTCAGTCATCGTCCACATCTTAGTCCATTGTACCTGTCACGTCCGTTAGAGTGGTGAGCTGTTGTCCATTAAATTGCGACCGGTTTCTGTACAGTAGCTTTTCATGCCATTGTTTGTCATTATTGTTTTCCTTTCGTATTGACGGACGGCGCCGAAATATTTTTCTTATTCCCACTTGTGGCTATATTTAAAGTACATAGATCTAAGCCTAGGCTCATGCCATCATGACATCGAGTATTAGGGGAGAGTGCCCAGTTGTCATGCACCCTAATTTTGCGCTTCTAATTATCCTACGTCGAAATTTCAAATCACTCCCAATTTTTTACGACAGCTTACTTCGCAAGTTTTATGCTTATAACTAAGGTTTCAGGGCCACATCATCATATATGATGCCACATTAGATTTTTTTTGTCAAGGTGTCCAAAAAGGCCTCAAAAAATAGTGAGACCAATACTCGTGCATTACATCATGGGTAGTTGAGCGCTGATGTGGTATCACAAGATTGGTTTCTTTTTAAATCAAAAGCATACATTTTGTTTAATTATGGGTAGTCAAATCACAACTAGTGGACATTATATAAACAACTATTGGGTATTATAATCACAATTGATTTCATGACTATTGGACCCTGCACGACTATTGGGCCCTCTCCCCTAGACTTCAAGGAATTATTCATTCGAACTACGGAAAGGTCCCAATTATCGTCATAGTTAACTTTACGTAATTGTAGCACTTAAATTGTATGTCAAATCGAGATTATTTTTTAAGTTTTATTAGCACGTGGGTCAATAGCTTATAACTATTGTTTTGGTTTCTGGGCATTTTAGACGAAAGTGGGAGGGTTTGATAAGTGTGCAAGGGTCAAAAAGTTCCCATTTAGACTTGTCGCCCACTCATAGCCCTCACATGTCCCAATTGCTACTTGCTATAACCACAAGTTAATACTTAAAAAAACCTAATTATGTCAATATTAGGGTGCAATTATAACAATTTTATCATTCATATATGTTCAAAAGTGAATGGGTCAAATTCACGAGTTAACGTTGGAGGTTTAGGTTAGCGGTCATAATAGTTCGCACCTGCACATTATTCACCAAGCCTTAACACTGGACACCAGTACAAATTCAACCCAATTAGTAATCACATCAGATTCGGTGGTGGATTATTTCCCATAGTATTTGGGGGTAAAATGATTATTTCTTATCATTTCACTGCACGCTCATGGGTCTAGAAATCCCTCAAATGTTTACTAATGTCTACTCTCCATGGTGTGAGGTAACGACGAACATTATTCTCCTTTCAAAATGCAAACAATGGTACTCCTAAATCTTTGTATTCAACATTTTTGTGGACCCGTGAAGGGTTTCTTAGCTGATTGAATAATGAGTACTACTTGCTTTTACTGATTTCATCATTCTCTTTCATGCCCTTTGTACCATGTGATGTTTCACATGGTTGGGTCTAGTGGTGGATTATTTCCCATGGTTTTTTTGGGGTAAGATAATTATTTTGTACTCTCCATTTTATTGTGCACTCATGGTCTAGTAAACCCTCAATAGTTTCATGATTTTGTCTAATAAAATTATGAAAATAATGTATTTGTCTATTTGGACCTTTTTCCTAATAACCCATGTGTATTTGGGCATATATCTACAAACCCACATCTCATTTCATCTGGTTAAGATATTATTATCATGAACCTATTGACATTTTATAAACTATTATTTTTTTGGGCATATATCTAAAATCCCTCGTCTATATTTCTCTTAGTAAAGACTTTTTTAGGGTCAAACCCTAAACTACTATAGGCTAATATTGTAAAAAACCCTTGCTTATATCATTTTCATCTTTGTGCCATTTTTGCACATACGCCCCATCAAAGGCAAGGACCATCTTTGCTTTCTTTTTCTTTTTTTGTTTTCAGTTTTGTCTTTTCCCCTTAAGGGATAGGCCCTTTGAATTTTTGCTTACATTACCTTTTGAGCTTTTAATGATTGACATAATGATTAAAGGTAACCTGGTTTCCCCCCTTAAAATATCATTTGAACCTTGAAATGGCTACGTTTGATTTGGGTTCGAAGATTACATGAGGCCTTGGAATCCTCGAGATTCTATTTTTTGCATAATCTGGGGGTGTCTGGATTACTTGAAAGATTTCCTCACTAAATCCTTCCCTCCATGGAACCCCCGAAACTTTCCTTTTCACTAAATTTGGACCTACTTGCATTCCCTGAAATCCTTGTTTTCAAAGAATCCTTCCCTCTGCGGATTCCCTAAAACCCAATGTGAATGTCTTGTCATATCATTTATTGCACTCTACAAACTACAAGTTGTCATTAATGGTTCTTATGGCTTGGTTTATATTGTGATTGAGAGTCTTTTGATGCCATTATACTTTTGTTGTCTTAAGAGTTTTGATGCTTGATGAGTTTTGAGTGCTTGGGCAAATTGAGGCTAGGTTTTTAAGGATTATGCGTTTGAATTTCACTGATCATTGACTAGGGATTCCAAAGTGTGGGTTGTGTGCTTCATTTTTTCCATTTGAATCACAAGGTAGGATCTAAACCTCACTCAATCTAGTTTTTTATGTGAATTCAACATCGATTTGAAGGGTCAATTTTCCTTAGACTTTGATTCGAGTTGCATTTTCTATTGATCATCAAAATTATGAGCTTGAACCTTGTTTCATATGGATTTGCACTTGGATTTTAAATGGTATGTGACATGCAAATGGTTTTAATTCAATTTTCATTTTCAAATTACTTTTATTGTGTTTTTCATTTGCACTTGAAATATGAACTTGAGTTTAGGGAATCATTTGTAGCATAACTAATAAAATAGGGTTTGGTTATGAATTTAATGAAACTTTGATGATCTTGGATTTAAAGTGCATGAATTAAGGCATCATTGAGTTATGTTTGAAATTTAATTAATAATCAGGTTGATTTCCCTCATATTGGTTTGAGATGATTGGGTGTGTTACTATTAAAGCCCTAAGTTGTTTATGTTGAAATATGAGTAGAAAATCCAAATGGTTATGCTCATCAACGTGCAACGGATCTAGATTTATCATTGATTTTAGTTTCTATTGTGATTTTGTGATTGCGTTCAAGAGTCAAATCATGGTCAAGTGGTAAATTTAGGGGTATTTCCATCTAGACGTGATGTCCTCATGTAATCCTAAAGAATTGGGAAAACCTGATAGGTGTTTCTCAAAATTGAATCCATGGGACTTAGAAATATTCAAAATATTGTTCTTCACAAAATTTGTGTCCTTTGGATTCTCCAAGTTTTGGGTTTTCTATGTAATCCTTCGATGCGTGAATTTCCTGAGTTGTGAGCTTGATCACTAAATCCTTGAGTATTTGTATTACTTGAAGTATTGCATTTCACATAATCCACACATCTCTAGATTCCTTGATGAGTTGCATTTCACGGAGTCCATAGACCCTTGCATTACCCAAAACTTGAGCTTTCACAGATTGCATGCCTGCTTGGATTTCCTAATATTTCATGATTATCATTATGTTGAGTTCTATGATGCCATTTGGTTTATGATTTGTGCTTTCAAGGTTTAATTTTCAGTTATCAAATGCATTTGAATCATAAAGAAGATTCTATAATTTTCTTGGTGATCACTTTTCCCATACATTATTATGTTTCACAAAATTCGTGTTCCCTGGATTCTCTGAAGAAATCTTCTTGGTGAAATCCATGAGGGTTCAAAACTATCCTAAATCCATGACATGTGTATTGCTTGGTTTTTAAGGATTTAGATCTTGATTTTTGAGCTTAATGATGAATTATGAAGTGTTACATATTGCTCATGGGATATGATTATTAAGCTAAGAATGCAATGATGTAATGATTAATATTTCTTTACATTTTGAGTGATTATGGTGCTTAGTTTAACTAGATGTAGGAAGAGTCTAGCAAGGCCAAGGAAACTAAGGGAAAGACAATTGAACCAGTGAAGGAGGGGTTGTCCAGGTTAGAGAGAATGAAGTATGACTTTAAATGAAGACTCCTAGAGTCCAGGATAGCTTCCTACTGGGTAGGATTTGGAGATACAAATATGAGGCCTGTTGTTTGTGAGGACTTCAAGAAAAGAATGTACTACAATGCTCCCACATAATTGGCTAGAAGATTAGTGAAGATTGGATTGGCACAAGCAACAATATTTCCTCCATCAGTGTTGTAACCAGAGATTTTGGCAAACCTAAAATGCTTGTGACCCTTCTAGGGATTTTCACCTAAAAGGGTAAAGATTTGGAGCCAAAATGCAATGTTACATTCAAATATTGATGTCATGTGGGTCCAATATGTTAGAGTTATCTTGCATTAGCTTTAATAATTAATTAATCTTTAATCGATTATTAGTCTAATTTATTCTCACATGCTTTAGCTAAACTTAGGAATGCTTTATTAGTTGAGTTATATTAGATCATTATGCCACATATCATGTGATGTTGACACTTGTCATGATCTGATCCTTTCTCATTTAGGGCTTTCCTCTTATAAGCATTTAACCCTTATTGTAAATATCATTTGGATATTATTCACGTGAAATATCATGGCTTTCATCTCCTCTTGAAAGCTTCTTCTATAACTTTTCCTTATTGATGAATATAACAATTCTTGTTTGCAGATCTCTTGCATGGAAGGTGTACTTGTTTGTTGTTTGATCTTATGACTCATGGTTTTGTGGCTCTGATACCATGTTAGAATTATGAAACAAGCGCAAAATCATGAGCCATAGGATCAAACAACAAACAAGTACACCTTCCATGCAAGAGATCTGCAAACAAGAATTGCTATATTCATCAACAAAGAAAAGTTATAGAAGAAGCTTTCAAGAAGATATGAAAGCCGTGATATTTTCTGTGAATAATATCTAAGTGATATTTACAATAAGGGTTGAATGCTTATAGGAGAAAAGCCCTAAATGAGAAAGGATTAGTTCATGACAAGTGTCAACATCACTTGAGATGTGATATAATGGGGTATGTGCAGAATCATGCTGGGCCAAAAAGTGGCAATATGATGGGTATGTGGCTAATAACATTTTTTTTATCTAAAATTGATGAAACAAAAAGGGTTTTGAAAGGAGATTGTCATCTTTCCATGAATGTAAATTATGATTTAATTTGAATTTAATAAATAATTATTATTCATTTTCTATTTGAATTACGAGTAAAGTCTTGATTGATAGGCTGATTGAAAAACATCTATAGCTTTCAAACAATATCACATTTTTTAAATATAAAACATGCATCACATTCTATGCTTCACATACTATAGTATTAAAAAAATAAAAATTGAATTTCATGAAGTTTTGACTAAGTTAAGATGGTCAGACATACGATTTTTTATATTTTTTAAAAGTTGTAATAAAAAATTCATAATTAATTATTTACTTGGAAAAAATTACAAAAAATATGCATCACATCGGGACATGAGTCCTCTACTTATATATCTAAAATATTATAAAAAATATTATCATTTTATTGTGCTTAGGGGTAAGGACACCTACTTATTTTTTCCTTGAAATTTAAGTACTCTGCATTGAAATTTCAAATTTTCACTAAATAGATTTTTTTTAAACCTAGTAGTTTAGAAATTAAATTCAATTTCCTACAAATTCTATTCTTACATATTTTTGAAATAATATAGATGACTTATTCAAAATTTCATGTCAAGTGGCCTAACTCTGATTTTTCTAAATTTTTTGTCACTTAAGGGCTTGTCTTTTCTATGATGATCTTGCACATACCTAATGATCTAATATAACTCAAATAATAAAGCATTCCTAAGTTTAGCTAAAGCATGTGAGAATAAATTATACTAATAATCAATTAAAGATTAATTAATTATTAAAGCTAATGCAAGATAACTCTAACAACCCCCCTTAAGATGAACTTACAGAGTAGCTAAAAACCCTAAAAAAGAGAATGCAAGATGGGTCCTGACATAGAGAAATAGAGAAATCCTCATGGGAAAAACTCTACTCCAAGAAGAGATGAAAGCCAAGTGAAGGATTGAAGAAGCCTCCAAACAAGACAAGGTTGCCCCAAAAGATAGGAACAAAGAGGACACCACATAAGCATGAAGAGGCTACAAACACTATCTAAGAAGAAATACTAAAATGCTAAAAGAAGAACCTCCATTGTGATCAAGATCAAGAAGATAAGAATCTATATGAATTCCTCCAACGACACTACTCGAATCAAATGGAAAACATAGGAAAACACCTATAACTCGAAGATACAGATGGCAAAGGTACCAAAAGTTTGAAGAATTGATCATGAGAAAATTGGAGGTTGCCTCCAAAAATAGGAATCCAAGAGTGTCCGTATGGTAAGTGCTCCATCTCACTGAAATGCATGGGTAACCAACCGCTGCATCCACCTAGTACATAGGAACAAATATTGTATACATAGCTCATTCCAACAAAACCAAGGAAGCATTAGCACGAACAGTAGAAACCCCCCCATAATGCTGAAAAGGGAGAGGTGCGATATGTACAATGAAAATGAATTCCTGAAAGTAGTGCATGAAGAGGAACCAAGAGCATCTGAAGGTGCAATCATGAAAGTACAAGCAGATAGAAAGGATGTGAAAACAAAAGTCACATACGCATGAGAAAGGTATGAAGGAAAACAAAGGAAAACATCAACCCCCATGAAAATTTATATCATAGTGCAAGTAGAATAAGGCATAAAGTGATGTGTAAGAATCCCAATACTACACATACAATGTTGAGGCACTTTATTTTAGTGCGTTTATAGATGATAAATACATGTAAGTGAGCCCATAAGGTCCAAAAAAGACAATAGTTGAGAAGAAGGATTTTTGGAAAAAATAAAAAATATCAAATCTAGAAACCACCTACACCACTATGAAGAGCTTAGAAACAACTTTTCGACGATATCTCGTTTGCCCATTTTTGACAGCGTATGGAAAAGTTATGCCAAAAATATTGAAGGCAACCCCGAAAAAGAAGATCTGAATTTAATTGGAAACAATAGGAACCTAAGAAAAAATATTCAAAAATTATCTGCACCATTGAAAAGTACTCTGAATCCTCTTTTTGACGATATCTCGTTTGCCTGATTTTGACATCGTGGGAAAAAGTTATGGCCTTCGGAAGAAAACAACCCCCAAAGTGGAGAAAAACACAATCGTTGCATTAAATTTGACGGCCAAATAGTCGTTGCAACTAAACTGCCTTCTTAAATTTGACAATCAAATAGCTGTCAGCACATTTTTCCAATTTTCCTTATTTTTAAAAAAAAAAATGTTTTTAAAAAATTAAAAAAAATTACAACTATATATATTTTTTTTAAAATATATAAAAGCCATAGATTGATTTTTTTCAAAACAAAGCATTAAAAATTAGGGTGCAGCCCTTCAAAAGATTGTCACCGGCCGACTGCCAATATGTCGTTTGGTGGCTTTTAGTATGTTGTCTGGCAGTCTGATAGTATTGTTGGCCGACATACTTAGGCCAACGTAAGGCCATAAAAAGGCTTTTTTCTGTTTGTTTTTTAAACCTTTTTTTTGGTTTTGATTTTTAAAAAAATTGAAAACATTTACAATATTTTTTGAATTTTTTGACAAGAAATTAAAGTCTGAAATTTTTATTTTTTTTACCTTGGCGTGTATAGAATTTTTTCCTCAATCCGCATGCAAATGGTCATACGAGGCTATATAGGCAATTTTTTTTGCCTCAAAGGTCAACTACTAAGAATTCAACGATTTGACAAGTGATCTTAAGGTTTTTGGCCACTTTGAATGCAACGGTGAGGTCCATTTGGCTGAAAATGCCTTGAAAAATCAGGCACCGCTTGATCTAGCAAAAAAACCCTTTCTTCAAACCTTCACAGATCTGACAAACAAAATCAAAATCAAGTGAAACAAAAGCCAAATTTGACTTTCTTGATAGCTCTGGATCCAATGGCGAGGTCCTTCTTGCACAAAAATTCTCCAAAAAATTCCCACCTCCAAAATTTTCAAAAGATCAAAGGGGATTTAGATCTGAAGCCTACAACCCTTGTTGAAGAAGGAAACCTCATAAATCGAGAATAATTTTGTTGAATCCACACTCTGATACCATGTTAGAATTGTGAAACAAGCACAAAACCACGAGCCACAAGATCAAACAACAAACAAGTACACCTTCCACACAAGACATCTACAAACAAGAATTTCTATATTCATCAACAAGGAAAAGTTACAGAAGAAGCTATCAAGAAGATATGAAAGCTTCTTCTGTAACTTTTCCTTGTTGATGAATATAGAAATTCTTGTTTGTATATCTCTTGCGTGGAAGGTGTACTTGTTTGTTGTTTAATCCTGTGGCTTGTGGTTTTGTGCTTATTTCACAATTCTAACACAATATGATTAGATGAAATGAAATAAATGTAAAAAATTAATGAAATAGATCAATTATTGAATATAAACTAGGAAATGCAAAGTGTTGGAAAACACAGTGTTGTATGCAAAAAAGAACTAGAAACATAAACAAATGCAAACAAAATTGAATGAAATTGAATGGAGTGCACCTGGAAACTGAAAGTAGATATGGGAAGGTTCTAGAATGCTATAGAATTCAATGCTGATGCTCATTGGGACTCATTCACCACAGATGGAAAATCAGTCTTGTTTCTGATAAAACCTATTGGAATAGGTTTCAGGATGTTGAGAACACAAAACTATAGAAAAATATTTTTCCAGCCTGGTAGTGGGACTCATTCACCATAGATGATGAATCAGTCCACCTCTAGAAATCTACAAAGTCAAAGGTCAACTCTGTGGGTCCTAGTCTATACTTTTCTGCTTATCGAGTTGCCAGATCTATATCTATAGAAAATAGGCTTAAAAAGGTCTTCAAGCTCCAATTAGAGTTATGTTGACTATGATGACCTAGATGACTTATTGAACACTTTTCAACATCTCTCTTCTTGACAAATCTTCTTACAAGACCTGCAAACACACATGCAAAGAGGTAAAAAATGGTTACCGTTGGTCAAACCCCACTTTGGTAATCAAAACCTTGATAATGAAATGAAATAAGAAAGGTGTTGGAAATATGTGCCTCAATCCCACAGGCTGAAACTTCTGAAAGGGCCAAGTCAATGTGACATCTTTTTTGTCTGGCCGACTAGCGGTTGAATCTTGTTGAACAGTTCAGGTCGCTGTGACCTTGCTTCAGTCTCACCGAATGATCATATCACTATGACATGTTGTGTTCGGTATGACCTCCTACTGAGTGGAGATCTCTGGCTAACAGGATGTTCATATCATATATCGGGGAGACCCTTGGCCAAAAGGCTTGCTTCGGTGTAAAGTCCTAGCGATAGCTAAAGTCTCACCGACAACATTTTCTGTTGAAGCCTTCAGGGAGAGTCTTGGGTGTTCGATAAGAAGTCTTACCTATAGGAATGTGTCACCGACAGTATTCACTCGGGGTAATTCAAAGGTCTTGGGAAGAACTCTCAGCAACTTAGTGAAGTCTCACCGAAGGTGGAGGCTTTGGTATGAAGTCCCAGTGACTGATGAAGGTCTTGCCGATGGGGATACACTTGGAGTCTTCGTGGTGCAAAAATTATTCGGTATGAAGTCTTAGTGATGGACAAAAGTCTTGCCAACTATTTTTTGGTGCTCGGTATGACTTAAGACTTTGGAGTAATCTCTCTCAGTGATAGTGATATGTCTTGGCGATAGATGAGCACTTCAGAGTAACTTTGAACCTCAGTATGATCTCTTGGCGAAAGCGATAAGTCTTGCCGACTGTTGAACATTTTGGTATAACATAAAGGTTCGGTATGATATCTCAGCGAAAGTGATAAGTCTTAGCGATAGCTCTCTGGACTCAGTGTAACATCTTGCCGATAGTATGGACTCTTGGTGATATTGAATGTTGACTTCGTGGCATCGGGGAGACATGGTTAGTGTCTCACTGAGATGCCAACATAGATTGAAGCCTTTTGACCGAGTGAAGACTATCATATGTGGCTTATAGTTGACCAATTAGAGAAGTCGAATGGGAACTGTTGGGAAATAGTTCATTGTGGCAGTTCTATGAGGAAGTTTGATAGACATGAATGACATGAATATAGTTTGGAATAGAAGATGATGTCTAGTTCGATGGATCGACGAATTGCTGTGTGATTGTATGATCAGTGGATGAATTCTATTATGTGAAGACTGTAACATGAATGTTCTGTAACAAGGTTGTTCATGGTAAATGCTGCTATAAACTGACATCAGAAAGATAAGGCAGATCTCTGTATGTAATCTTTATTACTGTAATACAAAGTGACTTCTCTTAGTGTGGTGGGTTTTTCTCCCGTAAGGGTTTTCCCATGTAAATCTGGTGTTCATGTGTGTATGTTTATTTCTATGTTTCTGTAATCTCTTTCATGTGCATCTTAATTGGACTGTAATTGTAAAAATCTAAAAGTGTCTCTACATTCTTCCCTGAGGTTTTGACGTTAGGAGAGTTGCTTTTGCATCTAGCTTTCCTTACAAGTGGTATCAGAGCCTGGCGAATTGTATTATCCTTGTGGGTACGTTGGGTTTTTGGTGTCAATTTATGTTCAGTGGGAGTCTTGTAGAAGTTTGTCAAATTCAAATTATAGATTGAGATGGCTAGCATGTCAGGAAAGATTGAAATAGAGAAGTTCAATGGCAGCAATTTTGTGTTGTGGAAACTCAAAATGGAGGATCTCTTAGTGGATCATGATCTGTGGCTTGCTATGTCTGGAACTAAACCTACAGGCATGAAACAAGAAGATTGGGACCTTGCAGATAGAAAGTCTAAGGGGCTGATAAGGCTCTGTTTGGCAGAATCCATTCTTCTCTTGATGTGCATGAAGAGAAGACTACATCTTCCTTGTGGAAGAGACTAGCATCTATTTATCAGGGGAAGTCCTTGGTGAATAAACTATTCCTGAGGAAGAAGTTGTACACTTTGAGAATGCAGGAAGGAGGGTCTGTAGCTGATCATTTGAACGCATTCAACATGTTGATTGCATAATTAACATCTGTTGGTGTGAAGATTGATGAAGAGGATCACTGTATGTTGATATTGTGTTCTTTTCCAGATTCATGGGATCACCTGGTGATGGCTATTGGGAGTACACCATCTAGTTTCAAGATGCAAGATGTTGTTGCTTCTTTGTTATCAGAAGAGATGAGAAGGAAATCTTCTGAGATGGTGAAGGAGGCTCTTGATGTTAGAGGAAGATTGAAAAAAAAGGGAAAAAAGAAGGACAATAAGTCCAAATTGAAATAAGAAGGGAGATCAAAGTCTCCTAGCAAGAAGTCCAAGGTGAAGTGCTGGAACTGTGGGGTACCTAGTCATGTCTGAAAGGATTGTAAAGAAGAGAAGAAGAAGAAGAAGTATTCTTCCAACAATGATTCTTCTTAGAGTGATGCAAACACCTTCATTGCAGCCTTGGCTACACAGGCATCAGATGATATCTGGCTAATTGATTCTGGAGCATCTTTCCACATGACATCTCATAGAGACTGGTTCACGAAGTATGAAGAATATGATGGTGGAAAGGTGTACTTGGCAAGTGATTCAACTTTGTAAATTATTGGCCGTGGAAGAGTCATAATTCAATTCCCTAATGGAAGAGTGAAGGGAATTAATAATGTAATGCATATACCAGGTTTGGCTCGAAACTTACTTTCTATTAGTATGCTAAATGATATTGGAGTGCAAGTCACATTCTCTGGAAATGGCTGCAAGATGACTAGAGTCTCAATGGTGCTAGCAAGGGGTGCTCGTATTGGTACCTTGTACAAGTAGGATGCACATGCTGTTCAATGCAATAGTGTCTTTGTAAAGTCACATAAAGCTACTCATGGAGGAAAAGAGGGAAATGTTCTTAATTGTGTAAACTCTATGGAAGTCAAAATTCTAGCAGAAAAGACTATGCTTTGGCATCATAGGCTAGGCCACATTGGTAAGAAAGGTTTAAAAACCTTGAAGAATAAAAACCTGGTTGAGGGGCTCGAAGATTGTAACCTCGAATTTGAATTCTATGAAAATTGTATATATGGAAAACAACACCGTGTTTTGTTTTACTCTAGTCCTCATAAATATTCTAGTTTGCTAGATTATATTCATTCAGATGTATTTGGTCCAGTGAATGTTCCTTCTTTGTCTAAGTGAAGGTACTATGTATTGTTCATTGATGATTATTTGAGAAGAACATTTGTTTAATTTTTTGAAAAGTAAATCAAAAGTGTTCAGTCGGTTTAAGGAATTTAAGAACCTTGTAGAAAATCAAACTGAAATAAAAAAAATGTTTAAGGACTGATAATGGCGGTGAATTTTGTTCTGATGATTTCAAGAGGTATTGTAAAGACCATGGGATTAAAAGACATAAGACTACACCTTATACTCCAAAACAAAATGGAGTTGCAGAAAGGTTCAATAGGACAGTGATGGAGAGAGCACGAAGTATGCTAAGTAGTGCTGGCTTGGAGGAGAAGTTCTGGGGTAAGGCTGTTGCTATTATATGTTACTTGATTAATCGTTCTCCAAATTCTGCTCTTGTTGAGAAAAAACTTTTGGAAGCGTGGTCTGGTAAGAAGCCCTCTTTAAGACATATTCATATTTTTGGATGTGAGGCATATGCTCATGTGCATATGAGAAAAGATATAAGTTGGAGAACAAGGCTGTGAAATGTATTTTTATTGGTTATAGTGCTGGCATAAAAGGATACAAGATTTGGAATCTTGATACAGAGAAGGTTGTATACAATAGAAGTGTAATATTTCATGAGTTGAAGCCTTCTACCTTTGATTTGTAGTTAGAGACAAAGTCAGAAAAAAATAAGGATCTAGTTGAAATTCCTCCTACACCAGAGAAAGAGGAATTGAAAATTCAAAATGTACCTAAAACTGAGGAGAGCTCAAGTAGTTTTGAAAGTTCTGAAAAAGAAGAAGAACCTCAGCCTCAGCAAGTGAGGAGGTCAACTCGTGAAAGAAAACAACCTGATAGGTATGGGTTCTCTTTGATAGATTCTACTTATGCCTATGCTTTAATTTCTAGTACTGATAAGCCTAGGACTATGAAAGAGGAATTTAGAATGTTTGATTCAGACTCTTGGTTGGAAGCCATGAACGAAGAAATGGCATCATTAGAAAATAATGATACCTGGAGTTTGGTGCCATTTCCTAAAGGTAGAAAAGTTGTGGGCTGCAAATGGGTATTTAAAAAGAAAATTGGTCTGGATGGTAGTGTGGAAAAATATAAGGCGAGGTTGGTTGCGAAGGGTTATTCCCAAGTAGAGGGAATTGATTATGGGGAAATTTTTTCTCCTATAGCTAAGCTAACATCTATCAGATTTCTTTTGTCACTTGTAGCAGCGTATGACTTAGAGGTCGAATAGATGGAAATGAAGACAACAATTCTTCATAGTGATCTTGAAGAAGAAATCTATATGTCCCAGCCTGAGCACTTTGTTGAAAAAGGTAAAGAAAAATTGGTTTGCAAGTTAAAGAAGTCTCTGTATGGGTTAAAGTAGTCACGTAGAATGTGGTACTAGAAATTTGATAATTTTGTATCATCTTTGGGATTTGTGAGATCAAAATATGATCATTGTGTCTATTATAAAGCTGAAAGTGATCAAGTGCTTATTATTGCTCTCTATGTTGATGATATGTTGTTCATAGAAAATAGTAAGTTGATGATTTCTGATCTTAAGTCTCAGTTGTCTACTAAGTTCAAAATGAAAGATCTTGGTGTAGCAAGGTATATTCTGGGGATGAAGATAACCAGGGACAGGAATAGTAGAAAGCTTTGGCTCAGTCAGAGTAAGTATATCAAGACTGTTATAGAGAGATTTTGCATGAATGATTGCAACCAGCTAGTTGTTCTAGTTTTGCATGGAACGAAGCTATCTATTGAAGACTATCCAAAATATCCTATTGAGATGGAGGACATGACCAGTGTACCCTATGCTAGTGCGGTTAGCAGTCTTATGTATGCAATGGTCTGTATAAGGCCAGACATTGCTCAAGCAGTGGGAGTTCTTAGTCAGTTTATGGCTAATCCTGGAAGGACACATTGGGATGCTATAAAGAGAGTTTTTAGATATTTGAAGGGCACTTTAGAGTTTACTTTGTGTTACCATGGGAACTTGGTTGAATCACAAAGGACTCCCAGCATTCGGGGCTATGTGGATTCTGATTGGGCAAGGGACATTGACAGCAGGAGGTCCACCAGTGGATATACTTTCATGTTGAATGGTGGTGCAGTGAGTTGGATGAGTAAGCAGCAGGCTATAGTCGCTTTTATCACTATAGCGGCTGAATACATGGCAGCTACACATGCTTGTAAAGAAGCAGTTTGGTTAAGACGTTTGTGTTCTAACATTGGTTTTGATTCAGGGAAAATAACTATTTTTTGTGACAGTCAGAGTGCAATTTGTTTGGTAAAGAATACTACTTTCCATGCCAGGACAAAACATATAGATGTACAGTACCACTTTGTATGAGATATGGTGGAGGATGGAAAGGTCAGTTTCAAAAAAGTTGATACTCTAGAGAATGTTGCAGATGCATTGACAAAACCAGTGAGCATAGACAAGTTCAGGTGGTGTGCCAATTCGATGGGCCTTAGTGCCCATGATTTTTAGTAGGTTCGTTGTGCTCTGGAGGTGCCTGTGTGATCTTTGTCAAGTGGGAGATTGTTGGAAATATGTGTCTCAATCCCATAGGCTGAAACCTCTGAAAGGGCCAAGTTGATGTGACATCTTTTGTGTCTGGATGACTAGCAATTGAATCTTGTTGAACAGTTCAGGTTGCTATGACCTTGCTTCAATCTCAATGATTGATCCTATTGCTATGACATGTTGTGTTCGGTATGACATCCTACCAAGTGGAGATCTATGGCCAATAGGCCATTCATATCATATATCGGGGAGATCCTTGGCCAAAAGGCTTGCTTCGGTGTGAAGTCCTAGCAATAGCTAAAGTCTCACAGAAAATGTTTTCTGTTGAAGCATTCAGGGAGAGTCTTGGGTGTTTGGTAAGAAGTCTTACTGATAGGAATGTCTCACCGACAGTATTCACTCAGGGTAACTCAAAGGTCTCGGGAAGAACTCTTAGCGACTAAGTGAAGTCTCACTGAAGGTGGAAGCTTCAGTATGAAGTCCTAGTGACTGATGAAGGTCTTGCCGACAGGGATACACTTGGAGTCTTCGCAGTGACACAAAGACTTTGGTATGAAGTCTCAGCAATGGAAAAAATTCTTTCCGACTATTGTTTGGTGCTCGGTATGAATTAAGACTTTGGAGTAACGTCTCAGCGATAGCGATATGTCTTGGTGATAGATGAGCACTTTAGAGTAACTTTGAACCTCAGTATGATCTCCTGGTGAAAGCGATAAGTCTTGTCGACTATTGAATGTTTCGGTATAACATAAAGGATTGGTATGATCTCTCAGTGAAAGCGATAAGTCTTAGTGATAGCTCTCTGGACTCGGTGTAACATCTTGCCAATAGTATGGAATCTTGGCGATCTATCGAATGTTGACTTCGTGGCATCGGGGAGACATGGTTAGTGTCTCATTGACATGCCAACACAGATTGAATCCTTTTGACCTAGTGAAGACTATCCTATGTGGCTTGTAGTCGATCAATCAGAGAAGCCGAATGGGAACTGTTGAGTGATAGTTCATTGTGGCAGTTCTGTGAGGAAGTTCGATAGACATGAATGACATGAATATAGTCTGGAATAGCAGATGATGTCTGATTCAATCTGTGTGATTGTATGATCAGTGGATGAATTCTATTCTGTGAAGACTATAACGTGAATGTTCTGTAACAAGGTTGTTCATGGTGAATGCTGCTGTAAACTAACATCAGAAAGATAAGTCAAATCTCTGTATGTAATCTTTATTACTGTAATACAAAGTGACTTCTCTTGGTGTGGTGGGTTTTTCTCGCGTAAGGGTTTTCCCACGTAAATCTGGTGTTCATGTGTGTATGTCTATTTCTCTATTTCTATAATCTCTTTCATGTGCATCTTAATTGGACTGTAATTGTAAAAATTTAAAAGTGTCTCTGCACTCTTCCATGAGGTTTTGACGTTAGGAGAGTTTCTTCTACATCTAGCTTTCCTTACAAAAGGAATGATGAACAAATAACATGAGAATTTCATAAACTCACCAAACCCTTGTTGTTGAAGTTTGAAGATATGTCAATGGTTGCTCCAAGATGCTTGATAATTGCTTGATTGAGTCATGATGAAAATGCTAGAATGCTTGAATTTTAGGATGCATGAGTGAACTATGTTGACTGGGGATTGAAATGAATAGAAAGTCATGTATTTATACACACTTATGCCCTGATTTCTTGAAAATACAACATGAGAGGCCGACCTTAGGTCTTTAGGAATAAAAACCTTCTAGTAATTTGAATTTATTTTGGTTTTTGTGCCACGAGGGACTCATTCACCGCCCTGGGAAAATGGGTCCCACTCAAGGCATATGAATGGGTGTCAGAAATTATATTGTATTAAATGATGTTTGTCAGGTTTACATTAAAAAAAACACTTAATTAAGGCTTGTAAGTACATAAAGGGGCCAAATAAAGCATAAGAAAGGTGTATTTGGTGATGACAAGTCTAGAAAAGTATGAAATTTTGTTACAAGACTTTACAACACTTTAAAATAAGACTTGGTAAGTGATAAAAAGGGGGTATGTAGGTGAATTATAGTAAGAAGAGTCTAGATAAGTCTAAAAATTTCTTACAAACTTCACAACACCTTTACAAGGAATCATAAATTCTTAGTGATTCATAAAGATTCAAGACCTAATGTGAATGTGTTGGACACATTGCAACATTAAATCAAGGTGAAATCAAGCCAAATAGGCACAAGGAGGGACAAAACAAGAAAAAGTAAAAGGGTTAATTTTTTTGTGTCCACAGTTAGCCCCTACTTAAGTGAGAGGATGATCTTGCTTCAATATCACACTAAATTAGCCGAACACACAATCAAGAGGGATGAACAACCCCCCAGGATCAAGATCACATGGAAAACCTATCATAAGAGCAAAGTAACACACATGAAAGTGATGAAAAGGAATGAAGGAAAGAAGAGAAATCTTTAATAATCTATCCAGCTCATTATGGATTAGGCCTAGGCTATCTATTTGGAACAAGAAATGTGTACTCACTCTGGGGTGACAAAACTCATGGTTTTCCACTAGGTGAGAAGGACCGAGTATACTCACTTTGGAGCCATGGAAATTTTGGTTTTCTACAGGGTGAGAAGGCCTAAAAGGTGAGAAACATATGCTCACAGTTGGTATGCACTCACACACAAGTAGGTGGCTATGGGGAAAAGTCATGACTCAAAATGGGCTTTCCTACTCAACCATATCAAAGTTATACCTCCTGATAACTTTAATAAAGTGCCACAAAGGACAATGTTGTTTCATGCTTCATGAGACAAGAAAAGCTTTGTATGCTTAGAACTCATGAACAAATTCAATGGAACCATAGGCATTCAAGTTGTGTTATGCAAGGTGGCCATGGAAATGCAATACACAACATGCAAAAGAAATGTTCAAAGGAGTCTTGCTTGGTTCATGCAAGGTCTTTAACTTAGGGAACATTGTGTCTAATTTCTCCAAGAGAGGACCAATTAAGGAATAAAATATTCGCAACTTAGGGGATGTAGTGCATCACACTCATGAAAGACATCACACCCAATGTCATCCAAAAAGCGACAAACACATTGTATAAAGTAACAAGGCTATACTAAGGACCAAGAAGAAAAATGCAAATTAATAATACCAATGTATGCCCCTACTTTAAAGGAATTGCTACACAAGTCATTTTGTGAGCAATTGCTTTAAAGTAGAAAATGAAAAATGTAAAAGGAAACATGACATGAGATCCAACTTGGAAAGCCCCTATGCCAAGTCATACATTTTTGAGTAAGGCTACATCATGCAAATGAAAAAGGAACAAAAGAAAAAGCGGTTTCCCCCAAAAAGGAACACACCAAACACATAAGGGATCTATGGATTTGGGGTTAGTATGTTCTTTGCTACAATTTTTTGATTAATGGGATTGAGACTATCATCATTCCCCAAATACACATAGAACTAGAAGAATGACACAAAGAGAGCTAAAACAAAAGAAAAAGAAAGTCCATTTTGGGTCAACATGGAAGAGACATAGGATGTCTCAATGCCTTGCATCATCCCCAAAAGGAAAATACAAGAAAAAAGAAAATGAAAAAAAAAAAGGTTTTGGGTCAACATGAAAGAGGCATTGCAGTCTCAATGCCTTGCATCATCCCCAAAAGGAAAAAAAAAATCAAAGAAAAAAGGAAAAAGAAAGATAGTTTGGGTCAACATGGAAGAGACATAGGGTATCTCTACGCTTTGCGTCATCCCCAAAAGGAAAACACAAGTGAAAGAAAAAAACAAAATAAAAAGACCTTTTGAGTCAACATGGAAGAGACATAGGACGTCTTTATGCTTTGCGTCATCCCCAAAAGGAAAACACAAAACAAAGGCAAAAGGAAAAATAAAGTACAACATATAGAAGAATGGAGGTACAAATAGAGGAAGTGTACAAAGAGAGAGAGAACATCAAACATCACATTACGGGGGAACACGATACACACATGCAAATAGAAAAGAGAAAGCAAATAAAATGAAAAAGACTAGTAAGGAAAACACAAGTCAACCGATGAGCAAGTCATCCGCCTCCCAATCATGTTCAGTGTATTACAAGGGACGTGGTTGACTATCCAAAGGGACAATTGCAAGTGTCAAATGAGGGGAAGTACTAGGTTCTACACTTGTTGTAGGAGATTTTTCATTTAAGCTCATGTAAGAGGAAAGTAATGTATTCAAATCATTATGCATCTCTTCATCAATTTTAGTGATCTCATCATCATCATCCAAATTAATCACAACTAGAGGATGAATGACAATGTCCAATGATAGGTGTATTATGAGTTGTGGTTGTTGTATTGGATCATTTTGTTGGGATTGGGGAGGTGGATCATCATGCATTGTTGTTGTCACATGTGGATTCTTATTTTCTTTGTTTTCTTCATTTTGTAATTGATGAGCAAGGAGAAAACATTGATGCCTACGCTCCCTAACACCTCAATTTATTTTGATTCTATTTTGAATTTGTGTTGGTATAAGAGTGGATTGATCCATCATAGGCTTCATTTCTTCCCTAAGGGGAGGAATAGAAGGAACAATAGGAGGTGGTTCAATCACTTTCTCTTTTACTTTATAAACTTGTTTTAGTTGAGGGGGCATGATGGGGTTGGTTTCATTATCTCTTGGATATTTTGATGATGAAGATGAAGTGTTCACTGTTGGTTGATCTGGAGTTGTTGGTTCAAGTTCAGGTTGAAGTATTGTCTCATCTAGGATAGGAGTGTCAGAAGTGGATGGGGATTGGTTACGGGGGGACAATTCAACAATTTTCTTTGCTTTAAACTTTTGTTAAGCAATGAAAAATAAATATTTGTGAGGTGTTATGCGTTGCATGGGCTCTAGCCAAAAGGATTCTAAGGAGAAGTTTCCTTTAGAAGACAAAGGGTTAAAGCAACTATGGTGAATAGTGAATATGTGATTGTCATGTGAAAAATTTAAACATTTGTGTATGACTAAAGGAACAACTTTCATCAAGCGAAGCCATGGATGGCCTAGCTGTAAATGAAATTGATTTGATTGTGGAATGATGGAGAATGTTACATACACTTCTTAGGTCCTATCTGTAATGGAAGGATGATTGATCCTATTGTAGGGCACACAAAACCATTGTGTGTTTTGATCCATGCTCTCGGTTTTTCATAATCATCTTGATAAATATCATGTAATACCAAAAATTCCACAATGATGACATTCTTGTCATAGGCGGGATCTATAAGTATGCTATTAGTGGGATTATCATAAATATGGCTGGCTATGTAAAGAGGAACATTGGGAAGATTTGGAATAATATCCTTAGAAGAGAAAGTAATATTAAGAGATTACTTAGGTTGGCCCTTACGAGGGATAACGTCTATCGCTCCTACCATATCATGCATAGGATTAATAGAAGTGGTATGTGCAATAGGATTAGAATATTCAATATCTTTATGAATAGTCATCACATTGTTGTTTTTAGTTTCACTGGCTTTGACGAATGACACATCATGTTTGGGCATCAGATTGGTAAAAATTTACAATTTTTTAATAGGTGGGGCAACAGACGGATTGCCTTTAACATTAATATTTTAAATGGATAGATGACCAAAATCAATGAGGTCTTGCACTATGTTTAAGATTCTTACACTATTATGTGTCATGTCCATTTTGTCTATGATAATGGCAATAATTCTTGGGTTGAAAGGATGGAGGCAAAGGTTTGGTTGGATCCAATGGTTTAACAATACCTGTAAAGTAATCACCTGTTGCTGCAATAGCTGGGTCATGGTGTTGTGAAGAGTGTCTAGTAAAGGTGTAAACTATCTCTTTGGATCTCCATAAGTAAAAGGTATCGTGGCTTTAACAACTATTACTTGGTTGTTGACGGGTTGGGATGGTTGTTGAGGAGGGGGGTTGAATTGTAAGAACCTTTTATTTGGTTTGCAAAATGGTTGTGAATTGTTTAAAGTGCTAGGTTCATGTTTTCTAGTGCGGTTAGTAGTGGACTTGGCATCATGACTACTAATCGAATTGTGATAGTCACAAAGGGTTGTGCACAAGTGCATGAAAGAGGGAAATTTCATCATGGTCAATTTATAATCTTGGCTATGACTTTGTAAATTTTCAATGAACATCTTTTGGAGATGTGGATTAGGAACCTTAACATCAATTTTGGTATAGAGTGATTGATAGCATGAGATGAAATCAGTTACTTTTTCATCCACATATTTTTTACATCTCATTAGATTAGTCAATGTCCTTTTGGGAGTCATGTGCGTGCTTGAAAATGATTTATGAACGCATCAACTAGTCCATTAAATGAATGAATTGGATTGTTTGGTAAGGATCAAAACCACTCCAAGGAAGTGTCCTTTAAGGTCCTAGGAAATAGTTTGGCCAACAGTTTATCGTCAAGAAAAAATTTACTGCATAAGTATGTGTAAGCATTAACATGATTAGTAGGATCACCCTTCCCTCCATACTTTTCAAATCTAGGTATCTCAATTCCTTGTGGCATCAGTGTTCTTAATATTTCCAAAGATAATGGGCTACCATGAACATAATATGTGGGTGGAGCATTTTGACTTTGGCTTATGGTGGATATTTGTTGTTGAATGGAGGATATGGTTTGGAAAACTTGCTTGAGGATAGGATCAATGTAAGTGGCATGAGGTGGAAGAGATAGTGGTGATGAAGTGTATGTAGTGGTAGGGAAAGTGAATGGAATGCTAATAGATGGTATGGTGGAAGAGTAGAAAAAATTTGATGCCATAGAAGAATTAGGAATGCTAGCAGGAATAGTCAAAGAAGGAATCACATTGCTAACCTATTGTAGTGTGGTTGTGACTTGGGGAGTGGTATAGGTAGGTATGGATGCTATGGTTGAAGAGGGAGGAATGTGAGGTCCTCCTGGTGGAGCTTTTGAAATTATACAAAATTTCCTCATTTTCCGGCATGGTTTAGTCTCCATTTTTAAACCCTTGTCCCCATGAGTGAGTAGGGATTTATTTGCAAAGGTATGCAAATGTTATATTCACATGTTGACCTGCCCTGTTGGTCATTGATTTCTTAAGTCACCATTTAAGTCATGTTTGCATGTTAGTTTACTGGCTCCATTAGCTTGAAGCACCAGTCATCAATTATTCCATTGACTTGAGTTTTTTCCCTAAGTCAGGTTTTAATTTTCCCTGGTCACTTAAGACTAAGTCATTTATCCCCAAGGGGTCATGTTGCCATCAGATTGACTGAGTATTTTCTATTTAAAACTAACATTGTATGGAATGCAAGATTTAAGATTTAAGGATCCAAGATGAGATCTTAGCTGTACCCCACTAGCTCGTGGGAATTAAGTGCCAATAGGTTAAAAGTAGCAAGGATGACAAAAAGAGGACGAGTGTCCCTATACAATTGTGGGACTCACTTCCCTCTACCATGCCCATGGTTTGACACCTTCAACAAATGACCAAGATTAAATTTGGGGAATGATCTTCATTGTTCCTCGCTGGTTCACTGCGATAAAGTGAATGCTAGTTAAGACTAGTGAGATCAGTGAGATCACGACACGTGCCTCCAACCACTCAATCTATGAGACATACAAAGCTCGCCGACGGAGAAACTATTGTCCAAGGTGGATCACTACCATTTGTCGAAATCAAACCAGCGATGCTTTGTTGGATTTCAAACCCTGTTAGCCCAAGGTGAACCATTCAATTTTCCATCTCTTTAGAGGATCAATAGGTAATATTTAAAGTGTGTGAATGACATGTGATAGCCATTTCATGCTATAACCATTGCACATTAATGGGAAAATTTCTATAGGAGTGATTAAGTTGATCTCAATTTGTGTGGAAACACAAATGCTGGTAATCATGAAGTGCGGTCTACGGATTTCCATGCAATTGAGAATTAAACTATGATAGTACATACACCAATGAGCTTCCTAGATTACGCATGTGTTTTTCTAAACATTGATTATGGGTGCCATTTCTTCAAATGATAAATATAGAAGGAATAGTTGCTATTTGTGTCATTCATATTTAGCAGTTAGAAGTTTTCTTGATTAAGACAAGGCAAGTTTGAGAAATTTTCAGACGAGGGAAATGAGTGAACTAGTGAGAAGGTTTGTTTTCCTGAGCTCTCATAAGCCTAGTGATTGTGTACTAGAAGTTGCCTCAACTATGGAGGTTGAAGTTCTTGCTAGCAAGCCCATACTTGCACCCATAAGGTGTACCCAAAGATTACAATTCCAATACGCTACTGCTAGAAAGGTCAAAGACAAAGGCAAAGAACAAGTGTGCTTCACTGTTGGAGGATGTAGAAAAAATAGATATGGGCGTGGCTCCTTTGGGCACCAACATTCTCCCATCGAACTTACTGATATCTTGTTAGATAGTAAGACTGAGATAGACTCCAGGTACTGGCAGTATCTTGACACTCTGGGTCAAACTCAGGCCCTAGGTGAAGAAATCTTGTTTGCTCCTCCGCTGGCAGTTAGAACTTCAGCGGGTGGATTGATATTGTGTTGTTTAAGGAAAAGGATGAGGAAGAAGATGAGGTTCTCTTCCTCCCTTGTGATGAATTAGAGTGGGTGCGTGTATCGTGGTCTAGGCACTGGTAGGAGTGGGGTGGCAGGTTGATAAAGAATTACCATGTGGGATGGAAAATTTTGGTTTTGATATATTGCTACGACAGTTAGTCTCTTCTTCGATGTACGTGACTATTATTTTTTGGATCTGATGTTGAATGTGTGCCCTCATGGCGATGTGGAAATCTGATGTTGTGTGTACCAGGCAATAAAGGGAGATTTTGGTAAGCCTTTGCATTTTCTCTTTTGGATGGCGGTTGTTATTTTCATTTTCCCTGTGTTTAATGTTCTCTTGCATAATCAGTATGTGGGAATTTTTGAAATGCAGGTGAAATTTTGGGTGAAATGAAATTTGGTGATGAAATTACATTTGAGCCTGAAGCTTGTCACTCCCTTATTCAATAAAAAGGAATTCAGGGCTCATTTGCAGGGGATGAAAATTGAGGTTAGGTTTTGAGTCGAATGTATACAAGTAGAATGATAGGAATAAAATAGATAGTCTGTTTTGAGCTTGTGGAAGAACTTATGCAATTATCTTAAACTATTCTATAGATATGAATTATAAATATAAGTAAATGTATAATTCTGATATATTTTCTCTCGTTATGCAAGTTTATGTAAATTTTGAATGAAATGTTAATGATATTTTCATTCTTCTTTGAACATCTATTCAAATGTGTGTCTCTATTTCTACTTTGATTCAAGCAATCAGTTAAATACTTAAATGGAGTCTTATATTTACAATTATTTGAAAAGGATTTGATAAGCAGTTGTGTATCAGAAAGAGTGAGCTCCATAATGCAAAGTTGTTATGAGAGTAGTCCATCCCATAAAATTTTAAGGTCATTTCTATGTTACTGGTTCTTGTGTGTGTGACTCCATTTCCCAATGTGACACGACACTAATCTATTCCTTAATGATTCACCTAAAGGGTTAATCAAACAGTTGTTTAATGACTGACCTAAAGTTAGGATTTAAATTCATTTAAAACTCATTAATCTCAATGCATGTATATGTCAATTATCATGAGGGGTGTCTTTGTTTTGATGAATGGGTAAGTGATTTACTTAAAGATTAGCCAATCTTGTGGTAATTTTTGCATAATTATCCTTCACTCAATATGTTCTATTAAAATGACATGTTCTATAAAGCATAATCTTAAATGAACACAATAGGAACACCCTCCTTTGCCCAGTAGAGCCTAAAGTGCAGAAGATCTCAGTCATTGACTAGATCTTGTTAGTTGGCTAGTCATTTCAGGAGTCTTGAACATAGGAGTTGGCTATCCCTTAGAGATTCCTTTGGTACACTGGAAAACAACAAACAAAATGGCGACTCTGCTATGGAATGCACTCAGAAGTTTGGTTGCAAATCTCCTTGTCATAGAGTCATTCAAATCTTGAAGAATCGAGTCTTAAGTTTCATTACATAGAGTCATATTATTTTCCATTATGAATTTAGTATGTCTGAGCACCTTTGTTCAGATAATTGAGAAGTTCTTGGACTTGGATATGATTTGGTTGCAATGAAGATCATAGGATTTGAGTGTGATTCTATTGTTGGAGAAGACCTATAATGAGATTTATCTTAAAAAGAACTTCATGCTCTTGAAGATGATTGCTCAATGCAAGGAGGTGGTGACTCTGTTCAAAGAACCAGTCCAATTGTGGAAAAGATTTCTAGATTTATACAAATTGCAATCAGGAAGAAATGATAATAGCTGTTACAAATTTCTAGGTATTTCCATAAATCTAGAAAGTGTTATTTTATTTGAAAGATGTTTATGAGAAATGGTCAAGACTTTAGATCATAAGTGATTCCCTATTAGATGAATTTTTATTAAGACAGGGAATAACAATAGTTATTTATACTTCTAATGTAAAACCTAAAATTATTTTGAGAAATATGCCACTCTTTTGAATCCCACTATCTAGAAGATTTCCCTATGGAGCATCCAATTAAGGTATGTAGGGGGAAGAAGCTATTTAATTACCTCAAAGGGATTTTATTATTGAAATATATATGTTGCTGGTTTTTAATGGCATTAGAGGTTTCCCCAACCTGATTCCTCAAAATGTTAGGAAATATTTGCCCAAATTCATAGGGAAAAGTTCAAAATCAACCTCTAAACATTTACAAACATTTTATGTATGTTATGGGGGATTATGAGGTGAATTATGAAGATGTTGTCATGAAGCTTTTTGTTCAATCTTTGAAGGATGATGCCAAAGATTGGTATTCTTATTTTCTAGTGGGTTCCATAGCTTCATGCAACCAGTTCATGACAAGCTTCATTGAACAATTCAGTGAAAGGGTGAATCCAAATGTGATAAGGAATTTTTTTATGGAAATACATATAAATGAGGGGGAGTTAGTCCCTGTTTTCAATCTACAATTTGAAAAAGAAATTAGGGAAATTCCAGAAGATATAAGACCAAGTGATGCAAAATGTTTGATTGTATATCTAGGAGCATTTGACAAGAAGAAGAGCTTCTTATTGAGAAACAAGGAACCCACAACTCTGCATCTGGCATATCAAATTGCTATTGCAATCAAAAGAAATTTGAGGTACTCAATGATGAGAGGACCTGTGATTGCTAGAATTAATTCTAGCAATGTTCAAAATATTGAATCAAGTAGATCAGAGGGAAAAAGGGTTTGTGAAGAAGATCGTATAGATTTCATAACCACTTTACTCTCGAGAAATGAAAAATGTGAGCAAGCGTCAATTTCACATCAACCAAGGAAGAGAAGGTCTAATATAACATTTTCATTTAGGAAGCTACATGAGATAAAGAGACAATGCAAATGAGTCTGCATATGACTTGTATTCAAGATTCTTGGATGTTTTGATGGAGACACCCAAGAGTTTCAGGCCTATTGATCTAATGTGCATCAATTTTTTTGTGAGGCATACATATTAGGATCAAGCCAATGGTCTAAGGATCAAAAGCCTCATGGTCTCGATCAAGTAATAGATTGGATAAATTTTGTGGAAAGCATTGAGCATGGTCGTAAGCTCTTGTATACTTCCCAGACTAGGGGTAATAGATGCCAGGTTCAAGAAGATCAAAGTCCAAGATTGTCGGATCCTAGAGAAATATTAGAGTTAGAACAATTGACTATTGAATGTTGTCATTTATCTAGCCACCTAGAAGTAGATGCATGTAGTAGTGAAGAAGATGAAGAGAGTGAACATGAAACTAAGGAGGTGGTGCCTAGTTACCTTCCTTGGGATGTCAAAATTTGCAAGCAAACACAAGAAATGCAGGATCAAACCTCACAAGTTGATTTAGATAGAGGCCATCATGCACCAGTCAATGAGGGGAATACACTTGTTCTCAGTAACATGGTACAAATGAGAAACCAAGATGAGGAGATTGAATTTGGGAAATCTACCATTGAATATGATTCTTCATATGAAGTGGAGATGGAATCCCTTACTTCTAGTAGGGGGTATGTTAATAGCCTTGAAGGTGTACGGTTCCTAGGTAGTGAACAATTCTCTTCATGTGAAGAGTTATCTGAATATGGGTCAATTATTGTAAACACAAATAATGAGGAGGATGTTGAAAATGTTTCTCTTTATTCCTTAAGTGACTACACTAATTTTGAGTACACTGATAATCTGAATTGTTGGCATCCTGATTTTGAAGATGATGAGATACATAAAATTAATGTATGGAAAAATATTTTATTTGATGAAGATGTCTTGGATAGTGAGGTTGCAAGTGATAATCCCCATTGGTGTAGGAGTAATCCTCTTTTTGAGGAAACCTCTAATGAGTGTCTGACAAGTACTACCAATGGATATGTTGTGGATGGTCCATATAAAGACCAAAGTGATGTTGATGAAGGTCATTTTGTCAATGAAGATGTTACTTCTAACTTACAGGATTCCCAACTGCATGGGGGATGTGGAGATGTAGACATTAATAAAGATATCTATCAGTATGTGACTGAACAAATACTACTTGACAAGTGTGCCTCATATTTCCTAGAACCTAAATGTAACAACAACTTGCATGGTCCAAAAAATCATGAACATTGTGTTAGCTTTGGACATAGTGTGCATATCCAAAGGGATGCACATGATTGCATTGACTTTCCTATGGTGAAGGGTGGTGTACTTGAAAAGATGACTGAAATGTTAGTTACTCATGTTCCATAGGATGATTGCACAGATATTCCAATAACATTGTCTCATGTTGAGAAGAAGGAATTAATTGATGATTCTGTAGAATCTAAAAATATTGCAACCTTTTTTCACCCATGTGAGGGGAAATCCAAAGTCATGGGTAACCATGAAAGTAGTATAGGACAGTATGAAACTGTAGTGGAGTTCTTTGCGGACACTCCTTATCTAATAGATTTGATTTTGGAACTTCTTTCACCTTATGAGGTTAGCACCACTAGTGGTAGGCATGTTGAGAACATACCTAGTATGCTTTCTCTCCCAAATTCACTAAAGACTAGCCCAGTTTGATGGAAAAATGAAATATATTGATATACTGCATGACAGTGTGGAATATGAGGGATTCACCTTCTTGGTTCAGCTTGATGATCTTGTAGATGAGAGGGACAAATGTGGTGATGTTACTTCAAGTATTACAGGTAGTGTTGATCAAGATAATGTTGATAGCTTGGGACTACACAATGCTCATATGAGTTCACTACAGGATAAACAAGCCATAATCTTTGATAGAGGAAAGAATTATCCCTAAGTTTTGGGGGCCTGGGGCCCCCATCTTGTGGAATTGATTCACAATGTATATTCTATAAGTAGTGTACATATGCTAGTTTGGTTTGTTTTCTTTCTATTGGGTCTGCTTGTCTAGTCCAGGTAAGTTCCTTTGTTTTGATCATCTACCCTGGTATGCTTGAATCAGAGATTTTGTCCTCGCCATACCCACTATGGGTATGCATCCACGAGCATGGGCCACTGGTGGAGCTTTTGAAATTCTATAGAATTTCATCATTTTCCCATGGTTTAGTCTCCATTTTTAAACCCTTGTCCCCATGAGTGAGTAGGGTCTTATTTGCAAAGGTATGCAAATGTTATATTCACATGTTGACCTGCCCCATCAGTTACCAATTTCTTAAGTCACCATTTAAGTCAAGTTTTCATGTTAGTTTACTGGCCCCATTAGCTCGACGTACCATTCATCAATTATTCCATTGACTTGAGTTTTTTCCCTAAGTCAGGTTTTAATTTTCCCCTATCACTTAAGCCTAAGTAATTTATCCCCAAGGGATCATGTCATCATCAGCTTAACTGAGTCTTTTCTATTTAATGCTAACATTGTATGGAATGCAGGATTTAAGATTTGAGGATCCGAGGTAAGATCTTGGTTGTACCTCACTAGCTCATGAGAATTAAGTGCAAGCAAGTTAAAAGCAGTGAGGTTGGCGAAAAGAGGACATGTGTCCCTATATAATCATGGGACCCACTTCCCACTACCATGCTCATTGTCTGACACCTTCAAAAAATGATCGAGACTAAATCTGGGGAATGATCTTCACCATTCCACGCTGGTTCATTGGGATAAAGTGAATGCTAGTTAAGACTAGCAAGATCATCGAGATTGTGATACGTGCTTCCAACCACAAAATCTATGAGACATACGAAGCTCGCTGATAGGGAAATTTTTGTCTGAGGTGGATCACTACCATTTTTCAAAAGAAAACTAGTGATGCTTTGTTGGATTTCAAACCCAGTCAGCCCAAGGTGAACTGTTTAATCTGCCATCTCTTTAGAGGATCAACGGGTAATATTCAAAGTTGGTGAATGACATGTGATAGCCATTTCACTCTGTAACCATCGTGCTTTAATGGCCAAATTTCTGCAAGAGTGATTAAGTTGATCTCAATTCTTGTTGAAATGCAAATGCTAGTAATCATGAAGTGTGGTCTATGGATTGCCATGCAATTGAGAATTAAATGGTGATAGTACATACACCAATGAGCTATCTGAATTATGCATGTGTTTTGCTAAACATTGATTGTGGGAGCCATTACTTCATAGGATAAATACAGAAGGAATAGTTTCTATTCATGTCATTCACACTTAGCAGCTAGAAGTTTTCTTGATTAAGACAAGGTGAGTTTGAGCAATTGTCAGACGAGGAAAATGAGCGAACCAGTGAGAAGGTATATTCGCCTGATCTCTCAGAATCCTAGTGCTAGTGTAGCAAAAGCTGCCTCAATTATGGAGGTCAATTTTCCTATTGGAAATCCCATACTTGCACCCACAAGGTGCAACCAGAGATTACAATTCTAGAACACTATTGTTGGAAAGGTCGAAGACAAAGGAAAAGAACTAGTGTGCTTAGCTGCTGGAGGATGTAGAAAAATCAAGTATGAGGGTGGCTCCTTTGGGCACCAACATTCTACCATCAACCTTACTGAGAGCCTATCAAATAGTGAGACTGACATAGACTTTGGGTGAAGAAATCTTGTTAGTTCCTCCACTGGTAGTCATAACTCCAAGCGGGTGGACTGATACTACATTGTGTAAAGAAAAGGATGAGGAAGAGGCCGAGGTTTTCTCTCCCTCCCATGTAATGAATTAGAGTGGGCATGTGTACCATGGTTTGGGCATTGGAAGGAGTGGGGTGGCTAGTCGATAAAGAATTTCCATGTGGGATGGAAAATTTTGGTTTTGATATATTGTTGCAGTGGTTAGTCTATTCTTTGGCATACATGACTATTACTTTTTGGGTATGATTTTGAATGTGTGCCATCATGGAAATGTGGACATCTGATGTGGTGTGTACTGGGTGATAAAGGGAGATTTTGGTGGGCCTTTTCATTTTCTCTTTTGGATAGCAATTGTAATTTTCATTTTCTCCATGTTTAATGTGCTCTTGCATAATTAGTATATGGGAATTTTTGAAATGCAGATGAAATTTTGTGTGAAATGAAATTTGGTGATGAAATTACATTTGAACCTGAAGCTTATCTCTCCCTTATTCTATAAAAGGGAATTCAAGGAGCCTTTGCAACAGATGAAAATTCAGGTTAGGTTCTGAGTTGAATGTATACGGGTATAATGATAGGAATATAATAGATAGTCTGTTTTGAGCTCGTGGAAGAAATTATGCAATTATCTTAAATTGTTCTATAGATATGAATTATAAATATAAGTAAATGTATAATTCTATTATATTTTCTCTCCTTATGTAAGTTTATATGAATCTTTAATAAAATTTTAATGATATTTTCATTTTTCTTTGAATATCTGTTCAATTGTATGTCTCTATTTTTGCTTTGATTCAAGTAATCAATTTAATGCTTAAATGGAGTCTTAGATTTATAATTATTTGCAAATGATTTGATAATCAGTTGTGTATTAGAGAGAGTGAGCTCCATAATGCAAAGTTGTTATGAGAGTAGTCCATCCCATCAAATTTTAAGGTCAATTATGTGTTACTGGTTCTTGTGTGTGACTCCATTGCCCAATGTGACAAGGCACTGATATATTCCTTAATGATTCACCTAAAGGGTTAATCAAATAGTTATCTAATAACCAACCTAAAGTCAGGATTTAAATTCATTTAAAATTCATTAATCTCAATGCATGTGTATGTCAATTATCATGAGGGATGTCTTTGCTTTGATGAATGGGTAAGCGATTTACTTAAATATTAGCCAATATTGTCATAATTGTTGCATAATTATCCTTCACTCAAACTAATATGTGAAAATTATGTGTTCTATAAAGCAAAATCTTAAATGAACACAATAGGAACATTCTCCTTGGCTGCATAGAGCCTAAAGTGCAGAAGATCTCAGTCATTGACTAGATCTTGTTAGTTGGCTATTCATTTCAGGAGTCTTGAACATAGGAGTCGGCTATCCCTTAGAGATTCCTTAGGTGCACTAGAAAACAACCAACACCTCCATAACTAACCACAATGTTTGTTGGTTGAGATGTACTATAGGTGGGAGGAATTTGCTTATGTTATATCTCAAAAAAAAAAATCATAATGTCTAACCCTTCATTACATTCAAGCAGACGATGGATTCTTTCTATAGCAAGAATTGTAGTGGTTGAAATGTTTTCAAGACACACATTTTTTTGAAAATGTGCTAGATCCTCATGAATGTTAATGATGTTTTATTATGGAATATGATCATTTTGTGTGTCAACTTGCATGTTATGGGAAGGAAAATTATTGCTAAAGGTGGGATCCATGCCTAATGCACTATTGTCAACACCAGGAGTAGTAGCTCAAGACAACCCAAGGTCCACAATGAGTGTTATCGATGGAGGCCATGAGTCATGAACTTCTTCTCACTAAAGTATTATCAATAGGGCACCAAACACTCATACAAGGGCTACTAAAGATGGGGTGGATGCAAATGAAATTAATTCTAGGGTTAATAAAATGCTAATAACAAAAATTATGGAAACTTTAATAGAGATGTAATAACAAAAAATAGAAATACTGAAAATGCCTAGAAAATGCAATGCAGAATGCACAACTAGACTGATTCGTACAGGGTGGTGAATGAGTCCAGGGATGATTTTTTTTGAGTTTTTTCAGAAATTTTAAATGTAATTTGATGTTTTTTATATTGTGTTATGCAAAGTTATGATGCAAATGTAGAATTTCAATGTTTTTAAATGATATGAAATGCAAAAATGAAAACTATATGATCTTTTCACTAATGTAAATTTGAAAACCCTAGGATGCACAACAATGCAAAACCTAATGTAATGTTGATGCAATCTGACCCTAGGATGCAGATGCATTTGAAATAAGAATTAAAAATTCTATAAGTCGGGTTCACCAAAATGTAACCAAAGATTTTGGCAAACCTTAAATGCTTATGAGCCTTCTAGGGTTTTTCACCTAATAGGGTAAATATTTAGAGCCAAAATGAAATGTTACATTCAAAGATTGATGTGATGTGGGCACAATATGCTTAGATGAAATGTAGAAAAATAATGAAATATATCAATTATTTAATGTAAACTAGGAAATGCAAAGTGATGAAAAACATAGTGTTGTATGCAAACATGAACTAGAAACATAAAAAAATGCAAATAGAATTGAATGAAATTGAATGGGGTGCACTTGGAAACTGAAAGAAGATCCAGGAAGGTTCTAGAATGCTCCATAATTCAATGTTGATGCCCACTAGGACTCATTCACCACAAATGGTGAATTAGTCCTGTTTCTGGTAAAATCTATCAAAACAAGTTTTGGGATGTCGGGAAAACAAAACTGCAAAAAAACTCTTTTTCCAACCTAGCAGTGGGACTCATTTTCCACAGATGGAGAATCAGTCCACCTATAGAAATCTACAAAGTCAAAGGTCAACTCTATGGGTCATGGTTTGTACTTTTCTGCTTATTGGGTTGTCGGATCTAAATCTGCATAAAACATGCTCAAAATGGTCTTCAAGCTCCAATTAAAGTTATGTTGACTATGATGACTTATTGACCACTTTTCAACACCTCTCTCCTTGAAAAATCTACCTACAAGACCTTCAAACACACATGCAAAGAGGGGGAAAATTGTTAAGGGTTAGAGTATAGGGGTTTTCCTTGGTCAAACCCCACTTTGGTAATCAAACCTTTGATAATGAAATGAAATAAGAAAGGAATGATGAAAATGTCATAAACTCAAAAAAACATTATTGTTGAAGTCTGAAGATACGTCAAAGGCTACTCCAAGATGCTTGATAATTGCTTGATTGAGTGATGAAAATGCTAAAATTCTTGAATGTTAGGATGCATGAGTGAAATATGTTGATTGGGGATTGAAATGAATAGAAAGTCATGTATTTATACACACTTATGGCCTAATTTCCTGAAAATAGAACATTAGAGGCCAACCTTGTCTTTAGGAATAAAAACATGTTAGTAATTTGAATGGTTTTTGTTCCAAGAGGGACTCATTCACTACCCTGGGAAAATGGGTCCCACTCAAGGCATATGAATGGGTGTCAGAAATTATATTGTCTTAAATGATGCTTGTCAGGTTTACATTAAAAAATACACTTAATTAAGGCTTGTAAGTGCATAAAGGGGTAAATAGAGCATAAGAAAGGTGTATTTGGTGATGAAAAGTATATAAAAGCATGAAAGTTTGTTACAATACTTTACAACACTTTAAAATAAGACTTGGTAAGTGATAAAAAGGAGGCATGTAGGTGAATTATAGTAAGAAGAGTCTAGAAAAGTGTGAAAATGTCCTACAACCCTTCACAACACCTTTACAATACATCATAAAGTCTTAGTGATTCATAAAGATTCAAGACCTAATTTGAATGTGTGGGCCACATTGGAACACTAAATCGAGGTAAAATCAAGCCAAATAAGCACAAGGAGGGACAAAACAAGAAAAAATAAAAGGGTTAATTTTTTTGTGTCCACAAGTGCAATGTCTAGAATTGATTGTAGAGTGTGCTAAACACTATGATTTAGATAGAAGAGTACTAGTTGGTCCCCAAGGAAGAATAATTTAAAATCTGACATAGGAGTCCTTGGCAAAGGCATTTGATATTGCTACACACAAGAAGTTGGTTATGTTCAACATAGACACAACAATGAAATTTTACACTGATGATCCAGACAAGGCATTAGACATCATGAATGCTCCATGGATTGATAATCCCAAGTCCCACTATTCCAAGTTGCCAAAGAAATAGCATAGAAGTTATTTCAAGCTAGAATACAATGATATGATCACTCTTCTCAGTAGAGTGATGGAGTTAGAGAGAGATGTAATGTTTGGAGAATGGATGTTCTATGTGATAACACAAATTGAGAAGGGAATCGACTATCATTAGGATGGATTGATTAGTGACAATTTGGACAAGCAATTGAGATTTGTGCAAGGCATAAGGAAATTCACTAGACCTCTTATGTGGCCTACATGTTGGAAATACATTACAAGTACAAGGGTTTGAGCTACATAGGAACCATTGGCCAAGATAGAGTATATGGCATTTAACCTTAGCTCCATCTAGATCTACCTCAAACTACAGGAGGGTAAATGATTCCTTTACCATGTATATTAAAAGAACATGCAAGATGCATTGCATGTAAGGATTTCCAATGATGCCATGGAGTTAATCAAGAAGTATGGGTATTGGTTTCTACAATTCCCAAAGTTTACATACATCAAGATTCAAGGCAGCCCCAAGGTACCATATAGGCTCCTGAGGTATCCCACTAATAAGGTGATAGTACTGCTTGAAGTAACAAGGCAGTTGGTTTCCTTTGATCATATTTTAAAGAGTATGCATAAGACTAGAGTTGGTGGGGAATTCCTCTTGACAATCAATGGTTGGGAGGCCTTCTCCTCAATTCAAAGTGATCAACATTTGGAGTCTTAAATGGCACACCTGCATCTATTCTTGCATTCTAATAGGTACAATTTTGATCCATATGAAGCAACACAAAAGTTTTCTTCCTAGGAATATAGGCACAAGGATGATATAGAAGACTATTGGGGCAATTGCATAGATGAATTTGAAGTCTTCAAGAGGAAGTTTTCTAGGTTGTCACTAAAGATGATAAGGCTATATAAAGTTCTACAAGTCCTAGATCAAATTGAATATGGAGATGAAGTAATACAATATCATGATTATATGCAATATCACAAGCCTCTACCTCCTATAGACTAGGCTAAGGAAGAATTAGTAGAATTGGATTAGATTAATGCCTATGTTCATTAAAGTACTCAAAACAATGGAAAGTATAAGACATTAGAGAAGGAGGTAGATGGAATAAAACCAACTTATGAGTTAATGGGAGACTTGGAGTCTCATTCTTCCTCAGAGCATCCAAGATCCAAGTCAAGTATTGTTTTGTATCCAATTCAAGATCAAGATCTACACTCTACATGGCCACTTCATGTTCGATTGATGAATTATATCTCAAAACATCATTCAATGCATCATCATTACATATTTCATATTTCATGCTTCTATTTCATTATTTAATCATTTGGTTTAATTACCTAAAAGGGGTTTGACAAATGGAAACCACCATTTCCTAACATTCAAGAAGATTTCCTCTCTTTAGTGTGTGATTGTAAGTTTATAGATTGAAGAAAAGTGGATTTGAAGCCTTCAAAAGTACCAAAATGACAAAGTTGGAAATGTTGTCAAAGTTGTCCTAAAAATTTGTCAAGACTCATAGAAACTTAGATCTATGAAAAAATATCCATCAAATTTCCATGAAATTAGTTGGAAAGTGCTTACTTGATCCATCTTTAGAGGCTTGCAAAGTTTTAGTTCATGATTTTTCTCTTGGGACACTTTAGAACAAAATGGGCGTATGAGTCCCAGTTAGGGTTTCAGGGAAAAGATTTTGGGTTTTGTTCCTCTTAGTTTTCAACTTTAGATTCCAAATTTTTAGCTCTTCAGGACCCACCTAGGACCCACACTCCACAACTAGTGTATGAGTCCCACTGGGCATCAAACAACAAGATTTCATGGTTTTGGAGCTTGTTTTGACCTCATCACTCCCCCAGGTGCACCTTTGTTAATTTCCAATTTGATATTATGTATTTCAATTTCATTTCCTAGGTCATCTAGTTAGGCTTTTCATGGTACTTTGTATGTTGCATTCATTCCTTGTCTTTCCAAGCCCTAGCTTGGTGGTAAACCTTCTTATTGTCTTCAATAAAAATTTAGGATACCTTATTGCAAGATCTCTTTCCCCCTTTCTATCTTTAGATTGAGATCTCCGAGGTTTCCTTGATTGTAACAAGTGTGAAATAGGAACCCTACCTTTGTGATCTATTCCTCAAAGGTTGGGGTGTACTATTTATGTTGTTTCATTTTGGTGAACCTGCATCTAGACATCTTAATTCTTATTTGGAGTACATCATAATCCTAGATCTAGCTTGCATTGACTTTGTGTTGGGTTTTGCATTAGTTAATTGGCATCTAGGGTTTCTAAATATTGCATTAATGAAAGTGCATATAGGTTGCATTTTTGCATCTTGCATCATTGAATTTCATCTGAAATGTACATTTTCACTTAGCCTAGACATCATCCTAACCAAAAAACATAAAATTCACACAAAATTTGCTGAAAACGGTGCAAAAACCCTAATCTAGGACGCATACGCCCCTCTAGGTGATTTAGTCCCAGTACAGGTTATTTTTCCTAGTTTTTTGTATTTTTGTGTTGTGCATTTTTCACCATTTGAACACCTGAAAAAACCTGATTGTGACTCATATTCCCCTCTAGGAGAATTAGTCTCATATCAGCCCGAAATTGCCTTTTACAGCATTGAAAACCTTGTTTCTACACTTTTTTTTGTTGTCATTAGTTTTCTATTTCAGTTGGTTGAGTTTCTATTACATGCATTTCACTAGATCTAGCTTAAATCAGTTCATTTTATGCATTGATTAATTCCAAATTTTCATTTACAACATTTCATTTTCATATTGTTGCATAGTGTAATCAGTAAATTACCTTGTTTAAAATCTAAAAATTGCATTTACGCATTTATTTCTAGGTCTTTACATTGCATTTCTAGTCTCTTTCAATTTTAAGTTTGTATAGATTACTATTCACAAATGTTAGTATCTGTATTTTCCAAGTTTGCAAAGAAAAAATTAGTCAATAAGTATGGTAGTCATTCATTCAATACATGTGTAAGTTATGAGAGTCTCTTAGTGCAAGAAATTGAAAATGTTGATGCTTGCCTTAAACTTACACCCCCTCCTATCTCTCCTATTTGTGGGCATGGTGTGATAGAAGAGGATACAAGCATAGATAACCATGATGATCATAATTTTTCTTCTTCTGATACATCTCCTTTTAGTGACAAAGGTATCTTGATGAAATAAGATGCAATCATTGAGAATCATGAAAGTCTTGCTTGTCCTTCTCCTCCTCTTCCTTGGGAAGATATTATAGCACAAGAGAATGAGATCATAGACAAATTTCTAAACATCACCTTACCTAGTTTCCATTCATATTTTTCTTGTGAGAATGTTTTATTGAAAGAGGATGCAATTGAAAGTGAGGATGATAGGTTGGTGCTAGGTGATAAAATATTTAATGTCTATAACAACCCTCTTTATGTTCCTTCCCCTACCTATCCTTTTTTGGAGGAAATTATGGGACAAAGGAATTAAATCATAAATGATCACGATACTCATACTTGTTCTTCTCCTAGTATCTCTCCTAGTTCTAAAGAAGATACTTTGATGTTAGAAAATACAAGTCATGAGAATATTATGTCTCTCTTCTCCTAGGGAAAACATTATTGAACAAGAAAACACCATCATTGTTAAGCAATAAAATTCAACCATTGATAACTCCCTTACTTGCATTGAAGTCATTTTAGAAGAACAAACCTTTGAATGTCATGAACATCTAGTTTGTAGTTCTCCTAAAAAATATCCTCCTAGGGAGGATGTCATAGTGCAAGAAAATGAGAAAATTGACACATGTCTTTCAAAAACTAAATCTTCCTTAGATGGAGCTGATGAAAGGGTATGTGCAAGATCATCATGGAAAAAACAGGCCCTTAAGTGGCGAAAAATTAAGAAAAATTAGAGTTAAGCAACTTGATGTAAAAATTTGAATAAGTTATCTATATTATTTCAAAAATATGTAAGAATAGAATCTATATAAAATTGAATGTAGTTTCTAAAATACTAGGTTTATTTTAAAACAAAATCTATTTAGTGAAATTTTGAAATTTCAATGGAGTAGTACTTAAATTTTAGAGAAAAAAGAAGAAGTAGGTTTTTGTCTGACCACCTTAACCACAATAAAATGATAATATTTTCTTATAATATTTTAGATATAATTAGAGGACTCATGTCCCGATGTGATGCATATTTTTTTGTAATTTTTTTCCAAGTAAATAATTAGTTATGAATTTTTTATTACAACTTTTGAAAAATATAAAAACTCGTATGTATGACCACCTTAACTTGTCAAAACTTATGAAATTCATTTTTTTTTTTTTTAATCCTATAGTATGAAGCATAGAATGTGACACATGTTTTGGATTCAAAAAATGTGATACCATTTAAAGCTATAGATGTTTTTAATTAGCCTATCAATCAGGACTTTAGTCATAATTAAAATAGAAAATGAATAATAATTTTTTTTAAATTCAAAGTAAAGCATGATTTATATTGGTGGAAAGCTGAGAACCTCATTTAAAATCAATTTCATTTCATCAATTTTGTTGAGGTTATGACAAAACAAACTAGATCCCGTTTAATTAGCGAGCCTTCTAAGTCACCTCCTAGTAGTGAATCACATAAAAAGAAGAAAATAGGAGATTTCTTGAAATCTATGATACAATCTAATAATAACAATGTTTTGTAGCAACTGAGTTATAACATAGTTTCCCAAACATGTCACAAACCACAAACCATTCCCACTTCATTACCATCACCTCAACATATCTTTCCTAGTGCTCCTCATTCACCTTTTCATAATATAGTTGAATATCTTAAGAAGACTCCCGCTAATATATCCATATGGAAACTTATTCAACTATCACCTACATATAGTTGTCTATTTCAAGAAATATTACAAATAAAGCAGAAGGAGATCCAAGCTTCTATGAAATTGAATAATTTAACATCCTCCTTTGATAGTATGGAAGTCACAAAGTTAGAAATCTCATTCCCTAATCATGAATTACCTTCACTTGAGACTCAAAACAAAAATGAAGCCTTGATGATAAAGGTGATCATTAATGAAACTACAGTTAAGCACACTCTCATAGACAATGGGGTAGTACTTAATGTTTGTAGAATTGATCTCCTAGATAAAATTGGCATGGACAAGAGGCTTATTCAACTTAATGATGTTAATATTTATGGCTTTGACAATGTTAATAGGCAACCACTAGTCTAATGATCACATTACCTATTGAGGTCAAATCTGTAGTGTTGCCTACCCCTATCCATATCATGCAAGGACCTCTTTCATACAAAATTCTCCTAGGGAGACCATGGATTCATTGTATGAAAGGATTCTAATCTAATATTCATTATACAATGAAATTTGAATACAACAACAAGATATACATGATTGAAGTAGATGAATGAAGCTATAAATCATATGATCACAACACTCCCAACTTCTCTAATACTTTCAACCCAAAATCAAAAGTTGAACCTATACAAGTTGATGCTAATCCTAATTTTCTTTCACCTACAATGAAACTCTTTAGTGATAATTGGGGATCATTAGATTTTATGCCTCACTTCAATAAGGAATCCAAAATATCACCCTCAAAATACAAAGAGTCATTTGCAAATGATTCATTTTAAGACATAAGTTCTAGTGATGATTGGGGTTCATTAGATTTTACACCCTCCTTTATGGGAGAGTAAAAAATCTCACAATATAAACCAAAACAACATTGTGTTTCATTTGCTCAACTTGGTTCTACATCAACAACATTACCCCATTGTGGTGATGAGGGCTATTTATCTCCCATCTCTCATGAGAGGACGATGCATAACTCTAAGAAACCTAAAAAGGATTTGTGTTCTCATGAAGAAGCCAATCCTTATTGGAAGCATAAACCCCCTTGATCTAAATCAAAATATTATTATGGTCTTGATGAAAAACTTCCTCCTAATTACAATGAACACATGAATCAAACTAATATACCATACTCTTTCAAGAAAGATCTAGGTTTACCACCTTTATCTACATTTTCATCTAAGGCCTTATCATTTAATGTGTGTATGAAATCTTGTGCAAATAACGAAACATCTTCTACTTTTTATCAAGAGGTTATCTTGTCGAGAATCCTTCAAGATCATTTGATATCTCTCCCTTCAATAACATGAAAGAAATTTTACTACAATATTTCATTTTGTGCATATCATAGAGTTCATGGTCATCCTACTAATGAATGTAAGGATTTAAGTAACAAAATTCAACATCTTAAGGAGTGTGGTGCTCTTCCTTATGTTGGGTCATTTGATTCCTCTAATTGATATTGATTTTCACTCTAACATGTTTCTTGGCTCACCCTTGCCCTGTAGTAAGTGGGGGTAAGGGGTTAGGTATCCTTGTCCTTGTATGCCACTTGTTTTCTTTTGTCTAGTTTACCACCTTTCATGTATATATAAGAGCAAGCTTGGGATGTGCGTAACATGGCTTAAGTTGGCTCGCATGTGACATACTTATCCATGACGTAGTTTCATTTTGGAACATATGACTTAGCATAGGGATTTCAGAACAAGCTCTCATATCTTCTTCTATTTCAAAGCAATTTCTCACAAAAATGGTGTTAGCAATCACTTTAAAGTGGGGGCATACATCGACACTCGTTTCATTGTGCGATTTTCTTTCTTCCTGCGATGCATCCTTTTCTTGGTGGTTTCATTGGGTTTTATTTCCTCCAAGAGCATGATATTTCTTTGACTTGTCCTCTCTTGGAGAAATTAAACACGATGGTCCCTAAGAAGAGACTTTACATGAACTAAGAAAAATCATTTGAACATACTTTACACTATTTTGTATTTACTATATGGCCACCTTGCATAACACACTTTGCTTGCATGTGGAGATATCTTGTTTTTTCATGAGATCCAAGTATACAAAGCTATTATTTCCTCTCGAAGTTCATTATTGCATTGCACCTTATCAAATTTATTAGGAGGTATAACTTTGGTATGGTTGGACAGGATGCCGATTCGAGGCATGAATTTCCCATAGCCACTCATGTATGTGTGAGCACATACCAGCCATGTGCATATGTTTCTCACCTTTTGGATACTCACCCAACAAACATCCTATAGCTTTTTTGCCTCAGAGTGAGTGTGCATTTTTGGAAAAATAGCCTAGATCTGATCCATAACGTACAGGACAAATGGTCAAGGCTTGATCCACCTCTTTCTATTTTTTCTTGTTTCCATTTTTCTTTCTTTTAGTTATTAACATTACACGTTGGCATATCTTGATGTTGCATATCATACACCTTGTGAGTGTCCTTTTGTTCTTATGTTGATTTGACATAGGATCTTGGATCCTAGGGGCTTCACTACCTCTTGTGATCCTCATTATCCTAAACCATCCAGATTGGTACACTTGGACCCCTCTTGAATGTCTAGTTTGAGCTTGAAGCTAGTTCGTCCTCTCACTAATGTGGGGGCTAAATGTGGCAATGAAAAAAGTACCCCTTTTCCTCGCTTGATTTGGGAATGATTAAATTTAAAGTGGACCTAATTCTACCTTGATCTAGGTGTTGTAATGTGTTTTCCACATTCACATTGGATCTAGGGGCCTTTTAAGCCAAATAGACCTAATTTTGCCTTAATTTAATGTTGTAAAGTGTATTTATTTGCACCTTCACATTAAGTTTTGGGCCCTTGTAAACTAAATAAACTTAATTATTCCTTATTTAGGGTTTCTTAAAGTGTTGTACCACACTTTCACACTAATCTATGGTTTTCATTCTTAATTGGGCTTATCTATGCCTTAATTGGCCCTATTTTGCATCCACAAGCCTTAAATAATACTTATTTTCAAGGATAATCCTGACATAAACCAACGTCCAATCATAATTCATATCTTTTTAGGTTGTGTGGCCTAGATTTAGTAATCTAGGACTCATATGCCACCTTGGGTGTATGATTCCCACCTAGGTTTCAGGGCCCCGACCCTAATTTTACATCATTCCAACCATTTCTAAAAAATGTTTCCCATAGTTAATCCTAATGGGACTCATATGCCACTTATGGCATATAAGTCACATTTGGCCTAAAATCAAATTTAATTCAAATTCCTGGTAGGACTTTATCCTCCTAGATCTGATGTTGGCTTGTAGTGTTGTAATTTCAAGAAATGTCGCATAAACAAGTAAAAATATAAGGTTATATAAGGTTATTTCACTCATTTCTCATCTAACAAGATAATACTTTCAAGAGAACATTCCTAATGGAAATTTTATGATTATAAGATCACTCAAGAGAATTTATAAGGCATTCAAGGGAAGAATTCTTTAACAATTGTTGCAACAATTTAAGATCCATCATCATTTCAAGTTTATCAAGCATCAAGCATGTTGTTGAGCTAGTGGTATGATGTAGCATCCAATATCCAAGTCAATCATTGTTTCATATCCAATTCAAGATCAATATATACACTCTACATGGCCACTTCATGTTATATTGTTGAATTACATCTCAAGACATCATTCAAGGTATCATGATTGCATAGTTTTAATATTTCATGCTTTTATTTCATTATTTCATCATTTGGTTTAATTACCTAAAAGGGGTTTGACAAAGGAAAACCACCATTTCCTAACAATCAAAAATATTTCCTCTCTTTAATGTGTGATTGCAGGTTTATAGATTGAAGAAAAGTGGATTTGAATCCTTCAAAAGTACCAAAATGACAAAGTTGCAAATGTTGTCAATTTGTCATGAAAAGTTGTGAAGACTCATGAAAACTAGGATCGAGGGTAAAACATCAATCCAATTTCCATGAAATTAGTGGGAAAGTTCTTAGTTGATCCATCTTTAGAGGCTTGCAAAGTTTTTGTTCAAGATTTTTCTTCTGGGACACTTCACGATAAAATGAGACACTTTGTGACAATCTAGGCGTATGATTCCTAGTTAGGGTTTCAGGGAATAGTTTCTAGGTTTTGTTCCTCTCAGTCTACAACTCCAAATTCCAAAATTTCAGCTCTTCAAGAACCACCTAGGACCCATACGCTATAACTAGTGTATGAGTCCTAGTTGGCATCAAATAGAAATATTTCAAGGTTTTGGAGCTTGTTTTGATCTCATCACTCTCCCAGGTGCACCTCTGTTCATTTCCAATTTAATATTTTGTATTTCAGTTTCATTTCCTAGGTCATCTAGTTATGTTTTGCATGGTACTTTGCATGTTGCATTCATTCCTTGTCTTTCCAAGCCCTAGCTTGGTGGTGAACCCTCTTACTGTATTCAATCACACCTTGGGATACCTTATTGCAAGATTTCCCCCTTTCTATCTTTGGATTCATATATCTAAGGTTTCTTTGAGTGTAACAAGTGTGAAATAGGAACCCTACCTTATTTCTCTATTCCTCAAAGGTGGGGGTGTACTATTTTCATTGTTTCACAACTATAGGAGAAATGCAATAAAGAAAGGTGTTGAAATGGATGTACTATGCACTATGCTAAATAATGATATGCTACAAAAACAATATAATGATGCTAAGTTAAAGAAATATGGAACAATATAACCTTCAACCATGTGCACTCAAGGAAAATGGGAGATGGAGTGAGCTCACAAGCTTGTAAATTTTGATGTTTCCACAACAACGATGAGTAGGAGTCCTCAAAACACCAACTTGTAGCTTCAATGGAGGTGATAATGTTGTGAAGAGAGTGAAGAAAAAGTTGTCCAATGTTTGAATGATCAAGAAGTTGAAGAGAATGAATGAGGTAGAAATTTGAAGATAAAATTAGAGGCAAAGGATCCATTCAAGGTTAGTCAAGGGCACAAAAACACTACACTTCATCACCAATGGAGAGGTGTAATGCCTCTGCAGATTCCAAATGAAGGAATCTTGTCAGGACAATAGTGTGTTGTGATAGCATCCAGGACAGGATATCCTCCTATGACACAAAAAATAGCTACCAAGTGGATGGGAAGATAATGAAGGACATGGAATAGCATCATCGCATTCAATTTTTCTAAGGTAGGAGGTATGTAAATGTGGAGTTTGCAAGGGCTGTAAATTCATGCCATTACATTTTTTCCCCACTTTAGTGAGCATAAGTTCCATGGAATGCACGATAAAGTAGAGTGAAAGTTGAGAGATGTATACCTGAATCATCAAGGAAGTAGACCACAATCTAACACATCTAAACACATAGGAATAGGAGATGGATTCATAGGTACTCAATCTTGAGGATAGTTGAACAAATGTATCGTAGGTCGATGAACCCATGAAAGATAAACAAAAGGATCTATAGGTGCTTGATCCTACAAAGGAGGCACCCTAGGTGCTTGGTCTTGAGGGAGGCAAGATGTGAAAGGGTCCACAAAGTTTGATAGGAGCATTTAGGTGCTCTATCCTCCATGCTTGATAAAAAAAAAGCTTCATAGGTCTTGCAAAGCAACATGTTAATCCATAGACAAAACATGTTAGATAGAAAAGGGTCACATAGGAAGACAAACAGTCACACAAATCATCAACAATTGAAGGAAAAGCTTTCAAATGGGTCTCCCAAAAACCTTTCAAATGAAAGGGGTCCTTGTTGAAGAATATAGTTTTTTGAGAAAAAAAGGTATTTTCAATGAGGGGTTCATTGGACACTAAATACACCTTTTGAAAATCAAAGTAGTATAATATCCCTCCCTTAGGATGGTGTGTTCTAAATGCAAAGGCACGTGACATCCTTAGGAGAGAGAAGAAAGTGATGTTGAGGCCCACGTTACATGACGTGATGTAAATGTGGAATTCTTTTTAGACACACGAGGGACAATACCTAGGCACCACAACATCACAAAGCAAGAAAAGAAAAGACAAAGATAAAATGAAACACAAGAAAAGATTAAAAAAATTAAGAGATAGGGGGATGTAATATTTAAGGGTCAGAACTACTCATAGATATAAATAGATAGATATAATATAATTACATATACAAACTATCATCAATCCCTACAATATTAGATCATGAATAATGGTACGAGAAAAAAATTTGAAAAATTGGTCAACATGGAAGGGAGGCCTAAATGCTCCCAACACTTTGCATCATTTCCAATTATCGAAAAACAAGGCCCAACAAAGAGAAGAATTATGTGACAAATAGAAGAAGTTTACAACATAATACACTCCTATATCCAAGCACATACAAGGTTGATAAGGGTCCTCGAAGAGCACATAAAAAAAGCACATGGGGAAAGAAAACACACACGAACCTAATCTACAAATAAAGAAGAGATTCCCTCCTAGTCCTCATCAACCAAGATGTCATCATTCTCCAAATCTAGATCATTATAAGGGAAATTCAGATGAGCCTACAAGGGTGAGATAGCAAGGGGAGTACCCTCTGACTCTCCTATGACAATAACTAAGGAAGAGGGCCCCTCGAGGTCTTCTTCGCTCAACTCCTGTGAGGTAAACATCATTTATTTTGCAAAAAATTCCAACAGAGTTGGGACATCATCCACCAAGTTGAACATGCACTTCATGGGAGTGCCATGTGTCAATTGAGAGGGTGATGAAGGAGGTTCCCAAGATTCACTGCTAACTTCACCAAAAGACTCAAGGGATGTCGTGGTAGCCTTTGTCACTAGGACAACACAAGCTTAGGAATAACCAATTTCTAAAGAAGGTGATCCCTTATTTCAACTCCCATTAGAAGAAGGGTCATCCTCCAACTTTTTCTTCATCAGGGGATGCGATATCCCCATATATGAAGTGGAACGTGAGGAAGAAGAGGAGAAAACCACATCTGATATCACCAAGGTATTTGATATAGCCACAAGCTTAAGAAAAGGAAGGATCTCTGGAAGGTACATCAAGAGAGGAGGCTTAACCAAGGGAGCAATGAACACTTACAACCTTTTAGGGTGAGGATCATCCACACTCACAAGGGGAGCCAGAAGCAAGATCAAGGTGATGAGAACTAAAACAAAAGGGGTGGAAGAGAAGGATAGAATAGAAGACACCAAAATAGAAGCTATTGGCTCCCCTTCCTCCTTCTGCAAACTAGCTTTCTCAATATCTAGATCCTTCCTTTGATGCTTACACTCACATGCAAGGATATTTCTTTGGCTCTAAGATCTACAGACTATACCTAGAGGAGGAGCAAAGGGATTCTATTCTGTCATTGAGGTGTCCATCACAATTGTTCCTGATGGAGGGAGTGACTACTAGACAAAAAAAAGAGGAAGAAATGCAAGGACAAAGATAACAATTGGTAGAGAAGCAGACTCAAGCACCTCAGTGATGAGCCTCTTCCCATTTTCTACCCTAGGGGTAGGAGTAGTAGGAGGTCATAGAGGCTGGGATGTAGAGGCTACTCCACGTGAGACCTTCCCCTTACCATACAAGATGAGTTGAGGCATTGTGGGAAAGATAAGAAGGTAGAACACCTACCTTCCACCAAGTGGGCACCATCAGACTCTCCAAAAGACATATAGGAGTAGAATTCGAGGGTACCACAATAGGATGGTAGGTAGGAGTAGGTGGAACTATGGAGGAGGAAGAAGAAGGCTCCTAAATGTGATTAGACTTCCCCTTCCCCTTTTGAGAGGAAGAAGAAACCTACTACTACACTACAAGGTACATCATTTTTGGCTACACCTTGCCCCTGATTTTATACTTAACATAATTTTGATAAAGTAGGTCCATTCTTGGGGGAACTGAACCTACTGGGGCAGGCCAAAAATGATTTAGTGAATATCCCCCATGAGATACCATTAGCTAGTATCTGATGCCATGCATGGCATGCACTACACCTTCGTGAGGGAAATTCAGACACTTATGAATAATGGAAGTGAATTTTTTCATAGAATCTAGCCATGGGATGCCTAGCTTCTCTCTGAACAAGTTATATTCTAGAATGAAATCAAAGGTAGTACTCACATCCCTAGGTCCCACTTAGATGGAAAGAGTTATAGAACTGTAAATAGAAAGAGAGAGATGATCATGGGTATGTACGGTGGTCCTTTTGTTTTCATATCCCTCCCTTGATAAAGAAATTAGCAAGAGTTTCCTTTGTAATGAAATTCATGCAACTCATGGGATCCACAAAGACTCTTGTCACAATGTTACCATTGATGTGAGTAGGAATAAATAGAGGAGAAGATTTCTTATTCATGGGAAGATCCTATGATGTAAAATTTATATCTGGTGAAGTAGTCACAAGTTGAGGGGGAGGAATGTGAGTAAATGAAACCAAATTTATATACATTGAGCCTCAAGAGAAGCACCATAAGGATAAATGATCAAATTTACAGAGAGATAGAAATGGGTCTATATAAATCTATAATTCATTATTCACCTTAGCTAGCAACTTGTTCATATTTTACATTTTTCCATCAAGGCAAATGGTACTATCACTAATGCAATCCTATATCTCATGAAGTAGGTGCATACAAAATTTGGTATCATGCCCGTGGACACATTGGAATTGGAAGAATGAATTTCCATTGTACCAGTTGGGGTAAGGTTCTCTAAGAGGTTGAGGGTCTTCCAAGGTTATCAACTTATCATTTAATAGCTTCTTCAAACTAGAGGAATAAGATTAAGAAAACTTTGTGAATTGTTTGTTGTGCTTGAGGCCTTTGTCACTAGAAGTGGCAACTATATTTGCAATAGATTTACCTTTTCTATAAATCGATACAATAGACCTTCCTTCTAAATGGGAGCATGAGGAAGATCCCTTGAACTAAGTGACTATCTACTAATATTCCAGCAATGCCACACATAGATGTGTGAAAGAAGGATACTTCATTAAGGAAAAATTATCCTACCAAGCTCTCTGTAGGTTGCTAATGAACACCTT
>VDFB02281492.1:824084833-824167807 GCA_007258455.2 Sequoia sempervirens
GAGTAACTTTGAACCTCAGTATGATCTCCTGGTGAAAGCGATAAGTCTTGTCGACTATTGAATGTTTCGGTATAACATAAAGGATTGGTATGATCTCTCAGTGAAAGCGATAAGTCTTAGTGATAGCTCTCTGGACTCGGTGTAACATCTTGCCAATAGTATGGAATCTTGGCGATCTATCGAATGTTGACTTCGTGGCATCGGGGAGACATGGTTAGTGTCTCATTGACATGCCAACACAGATTGAATCCTTTTGACCTAGTGAAGACTATCCTATGTGGCTTGTAGTCGATCAATCAGAGAAGCCGAATGGGAACTGTTGAGTGATAGTTCATTGTGGCAGTTCTGTGAGGAAGTTCGATAGACATGAATGACATGAATATAGTCTGGAATAGCAGATGATGTCTGATTCAATCTGTGTGATTGTATGATCAGTGGATGAATTCTATTCTGTGAAGACTATAACGTGAATGTTCTGTAACAAGGTTGTTCATGGTGAATGCTGCTGTAAACTAACATCAGAAAGATAAGTCAAATCTCTGTATGTAATCTTTATTACTGTAATACAAAGTGACTTCTCTTGGTGTGGTGGGTTTTTCTCGCGTAAGGGTTTTCCCACGTAAATCTGGTGTTCATGTGTGTATGTCTATTTCTCTATTTCTATAATCTCTTTCATGTGCATCTTAATTGGACTGTAATTGTAAAAATTTAAAAGTGTCTCTGCACTCTTCCATGAGGTTTTGACGTTAGGAGAGTTTCTTCTACATCTAGCTTTCCTTACAAAAGGAATGATGAACAAATAACATGAGAATTTCATAAACTCACCAAACCCTTGTTGTTGAAGTTTGAAGATATGTCAATGGTTGCTCCAAGATGCTTGATAATTGCTTGATTGAGTCATGATGAAAATGCTAGAATGCTTGAATTTTAGGATGCATGAGTGAACTATGTTGACTGGGGATTGAAATGAATAGAAAGTCATGTATTTATACACACTTATGCCCTGATTTCTTGAAAATACAACATGAGAGGCCGACCTTAGGTCTTTAGGAATAAAAACCTTCTAGTAATTTGAATTTATTTTGGTTTTTGTGCCACGAGGGACTCATTCACCGCCCTGGGAAAATGGGTCCCACTCAAGGCATATGAATGGGTGTCAGAAATTATATTGTATTAAATGATGTTTGTCAGGTTTACATTAAAAAAAACACTTAATTAAGGCTTGTAAGTACATAAAGGGGCCAAATAAAGCATAAGAAAGGTGTATTTGGTGATGACAAGTCTAGAAAAGTATGAAATTTTGTTACAAGACTTTACAACACTTTAAAATAAGACTTGGTAAGTGATAAAAAGGGGGTATGTAGGTGAATTATAGTAAGAAGAGTCTAGATAAGTCTAAAAATTTCTTACAAACTTCACAACACCTTTACAAGGAATCATAAATTCTTAGTGATTCATAAAGATTCAAGACCTAATGTGAATGTGTTGGACACATTGCAACATTAAATCAAGGTGAAATCAAGCCAAATAGGCACAAGGAGGGACAAAACAAGAAAAAGTAAAAGGGTTAATTTTTTTGTGTCCACAGTTAGCCCCTACTTAAGTGAGAGGATGATCTTGCTTCAATATCACACTAAATTAGCCGAACACACAATCAAGAGGGATGAACAACCCCCCAGGATCAAGATCACATGGAAAACCTATCATAAGAGCAAAGTAACACACATGAAAGTGATGAAAAGGAATGAAGGAAAGAAGAGAAATCTTTAATAATCTATCCAGCTCATTATGGATTAGGCCTAGGCTATCTATTTGGAACAAGAAATGTGTACTCACTCTGGGGTGACAAAACTCATGGTTTTCCACTAGGTGAGAAGGACCGAGTATACTCACTTTGGAGCCATGGAAATTTTGGTTTTCTACAGGGTGAGAAGGCCTAAAAGGTGAGAAACATATGCTCACAGTTGGTATGCACTCACACACAAGTAGGTGGCTATGGGGAAAAGTCATGACTCAAAATGGGCTTTCCTACTCAACCATATCAAAGTTATACCTCCTGATAACTTTAATAAAGTGCCACAAAGGACAATGTTGTTTCATGCTTCATGAGACAAGAAAAGCTTTGTATGCTTAGAACTCATGAACAAATTCAATGGAACCATAGGCATTCAAGTTGTGTTATGCAAGGTGGCCATGGAAATGCAATACACAACATGCAAAAGAAATGTTCAAAGGAGTCTTGCTTGGTTCATGCAAGGTCTTTAACTTAGGGAACATTGTGTCTAATTTCTCCAAGAGAGGACCAATTAAGGAATAAAATATTCGCAACTTAGGGGATGTAGTGCATCACACTCATGAAAGACATCACACCCAATGTCATCCAAAAAGCGACAAACACATTGTATAAAGTAACAAGGCTATACTAAGGACCAAGAAGAAAAATGCAAATTAATAATACCAATGTATGCCCCTACTTTAAAGGAATTGCTACACAAGTCATTTTGTGAGCAATTGCTTTAAAGTAGAAAATGAAAAATGTAAAAGGAAACATGACATGAGATCCAACTTGGAAAGCCCCTATGCCAAGTCATACATTTTTGAGTAAGGCTACATCATGCAAATGAAAAAGGAACAAAAGAAAAAGCGGTTTCCCCCAAAAAGGAACACACCAAACACATAAGGGATCTATGGATTTGGGGTTAGTATGTTCTTTGCTACAATTTTTTGATTAATGGGATTGAGACTATCATCATTCCCCAAATACACATAGAACTAGAAGAATGACACAAAGAGAGCTAAAACAAAAGAAAAAGAAAGTCCATTTTGGGTCAACATGGAAGAGACATAGGATGTCTCAATGCCTTGCATCATCCCCAAAAGGAAAATACAAGAAAAAAGAAAATGAAAAAAAAAAAGGTTTTGGGTCAACATGAAAGAGGCATTGCAGTCTCAATGCCTTGCATCATCCCCAAAAGGAAAAAAAAAATCAAAGAAAAAAGGAAAAAGAAAGATAGTTTGGGTCAACATGGAAGAGACATAGGGTATCTCTACGCTTTGCGTCATCCCCAAAAGGAAAACACAAGTGAAAGAAAAAAACAAAATAAAAAGACCTTTTGAGTCAACATGGAAGAGACATAGGACGTCTTTATGCTTTGCGTCATCCCCAAAAGGAAAACACAAAACAAAGGCAAAAGGAAAAATAAAGTACAACATATAGAAGAATGGAGGTACAAATAGAGGAAGTGTACAAAGAGAGAGAGAACATCAAACATCACATTACGGGGGAACACGATACACACATGCAAATAGAAAAGAGAAAGCAAATAAAATGAAAAAGACTAGTAAGGAAAACACAAGTCAACCGATGAGCAAGTCATCCGCCTCCCAATCATGTTCAGTGTATTACAAGGGACGTGGTTGACTATCCAAAGGGACAATTGCAAGTGTCAAATGAGGGGAAGTACTAGGTTCTACACTTGTTGTAGGAGATTTTTCATTTAAGCTCATGTAAGAGGAAAGTAATGTATTCAAATCATTATGCATCTCTTCATCAATTTTAGTGATCTCATCATCATCATCCAAATTAATCACAACTAGAGGATGAATGACAATGTCCAATGATAGGTGTATTATGAGTTGTGGTTGTTGTATTGGATCATTTTGTTGGGATTGGGGAGGTGGATCATCATGCATTGTTGTTGTCACATGTGGATTCTTATTTTCTTTGTTTTCTTCATTTTGTAATTGATGAGCAAGGAGAAAACATTGATGCCTACGCTCCCTAACACCTCAATTTATTTTGATTCTATTTTGAATTTGTGTTGGTATAAGAGTGGATTGATCCATCATAGGCTTCATTTCTTCCCTAAGGGGAGGAATAGAAGGAACAATAGGAGGTGGTTCAATCACTTTCTCTTTTACTTTATAAACTTGTTTTAGTTGAGGGGGCATGATGGGGTTGGTTTCATTATCTCTTGGATATTTTGATGATGAAGATGAAGTGTTCACTGTTGGTTGATCTGGAGTTGTTGGTTCAAGTTCAGGTTGAAGTATTGTCTCATCTAGGATAGGAGTGTCAGAAGTGGATGGGGATTGGTTACGGGGGGACAATTCAACAATTTTCTTTGCTTTAAACTTTTGTTAAGCAATGAAAAATAAATATTTGTGAGGTGTTATGCGTTGCATGGGCTCTAGCCAAAAGGATTCTAAGGAGAAGTTTCCTTTAGAAGACAAAGGGTTAAAGCAACTATGGTGAATAGTGAATATGTGATTGTCATGTGAAAAATTTAAACATTTGTGTATGACTAAAGGAACAACTTTCATCAAGCGAAGCCATGGATGGCCTAGCTGTAAATGAAATTGATTTGATTGTGGAATGATGGAGAATGTTACATACACTTCTTAGGTCCTATCTGTAATGGAAGGATGATTGATCCTATTGTAGGGCACACAAAACCATTGTGTGTTTTGATCCATGCTCTCGGTTTTTCATAATCATCTTGATAAATATCATGTAATACCAAAAATTCCACAATGATGACATTCTTGTCATAGGCGGGATCTATAAGTATGCTATTAGTGGGATTATCATAAATATGGCTGGCTATGTAAAGAGGAACATTGGGAAGATTTGGAATAATATCCTTAGAAGAGAAAGTAATATTAAGAGATTACTTAGGTTGGCCCTTACGAGGGATAACGTCTATCGCTCCTACCATATCATGCATAGGATTAATAGAAGTGGTATGTGCAATAGGATTAGAATATTCAATATCTTTATGAATAGTCATCACATTGTTGTTTTTAGTTTCACTGGCTTTGACGAATGACACATCATGTTTGGGCATCAGATTGGTAAAAATTTACAATTTTTTAATAGGTGGGGCAACAGACGGATTGCCTTTAACATTAATATTTTAAATGGATAGATGACCAAAATCAATGAGGTCTTGCACTATGTTTAAGATTCTTACACTATTATGTGTCATGTCCATTTTGTCTATGATAATGGCAATAATTCTTGGGTTGAAAGGATGGAGGCAAAGGTTTGGTTGGATCCAATGGTTTAACAATACCTGTAAAGTAATCACCTGTTGCTGCAATAGCTGGGTCATGGTGTTGTGAAGAGTGTCTAGTAAAGGTGTAAACTATCTCTTTGGATCTCCATAAGTAAAAGGTATCGTGGCTTTAACAACTATTACTTGGTTGTTGACGGGTTGGGATGGTTGTTGAGGAGGGGGGTTGAATTGTAAGAACCTTTTATTTGGTTTGCAAAATGGTTGTGAATTGTTTAAAGTGCTAGGTTCATGTTTTCTAGTGCGGTTAGTAGTGGACTTGGCATCATGACTACTAATCGAATTGTGATAGTCACAAAGGGTTGTGCACAAGTGCATGAAAGAGGGAAATTTCATCATGGTCAATTTATAATCTTGGCTATGACTTTGTAAATTTTCAATGAACATCTTTTGGAGATGTGGATTAGGAACCTTAACATCAATTTTGGTATAGAGTGATTGATAGCATGAGATGAAATCAGTTACTTTTTCATCCACATATTTTTTACATCTCATTAGATTAGTCAATGTCCTTTTGGGAGTCATGTGCGTGCTTGAAAATGATTTATGAACGCATCAACTAGTCCATTAAATGAATGAATTGGATTGTTTGGTAAGGATCAAAACCACTCCAAGGAAGTGTCCTTTAAGGTCCTAGGAAATAGTTTGGCCAACAGTTTATCGTCAAGAAAAAATTTACTGCATAAGTATGTGTAAGCATTAACATGATTAGTAGGATCACCCTTCCCTCCATACTTTTCAAATCTAGGTATCTCAATTCCTTGTGGCATCAGTGTTCTTAATATTTCCAAAGATAATGGGCTACCATGAACATAATATGTGGGTGGAGCATTTTGACTTTGGCTTATGGTGGATATTTGTTGTTGAATGGAGGATATGGTTTGGAAAACTTGCTTGAGGATAGGATCAATGTAAGTGGCATGAGGTGGAAGAGATAGTGGTGATGAAGTGTATGTAGTGGTAGGGAAAGTGAATGGAATGCTAATAGATGGTATGGTGGAAGAGTAGAAAAAATTTGATGCCATAGAAGAATTAGGAATGCTAGCAGGAATAGTCAAAGAAGGAATCACATTGCTAACCTATTGTAGTGTGGTTGTGACTTGGGGAGTGGTATAGGTAGGTATGGATGCTATGGTTGAAGAGGGAGGAATGTGAGGTCCTCCTGGTGGAGCTTTTGAAATTATACAAAATTTCCTCATTTTCCGGCATGGTTTAGTCTCCATTTTTAAACCCTTGTCCCCATGAGTGAGTAGGGATTTATTTGCAAAGGTATGCAAATGTTATATTCACATGTTGACCTGCCCTGTTGGTCATTGATTTCTTAAGTCACCATTTAAGTCATGTTTGCATGTTAGTTTACTGGCTCCATTAGCTTGAAGCACCAGTCATCAATTATTCCATTGACTTGAGTTTTTTCCCTAAGTCAGGTTTTAATTTTCCCTGGTCACTTAAGACTAAGTCATTTATCCCCAAGGGGTCATGTTGCCATCAGATTGACTGAGTATTTTCTATTTAAAACTAACATTGTATGGAATGCAAGATTTAAGATTTAAGGATCCAAGATGAGATCTTAGCTGTACCCCACTAGCTCGTGGGAATTAAGTGCCAATAGGTTAAAAGTAGCAAGGATGACAAAAAGAGGACGAGTGTCCCTATACAATTGTGGGACTCACTTCCCTCTACCATGCCCATGGTTTGACACCTTCAACAAATGACCAAGATTAAATTTGGGGAATGATCTTCATTGTTCCTCGCTGGTTCACTGCGATAAAGTGAATGCTAGTTAAGACTAGTGAGATCAGTGAGATCACGACACGTGCCTCCAACCACTCAATCTATGAGACATACAAAGCTCGCCGACGGAGAAACTATTGTCCAAGGTGGATCACTACCATTTGTCGAAATCAAACCAGCGATGCTTTGTTGGATTTCAAACCCTGTTAGCCCAAGGTGAACCATTCAATTTTCCATCTCTTTAGAGGATCAATAGGTAATATTTAAAGTGTGTGAATGACATGTGATAGCCATTTCATGCTATAACCATTGCACATTAATGGGAAAATTTCTATAGGAGTGATTAAGTTGATCTCAATTTGTGTGGAAACACAAATGCTGGTAATCATGAAGTGCGGTCTACGGATTTCCATGCAATTGAGAATTAAACTATGATAGTACATACACCAATGAGCTTCCTAGATTACGCATGTGTTTTTCTAAACATTGATTATGGGTGCCATTTCTTCAAATGATAAATATAGAAGGAATAGTTGCTATTTGTGTCATTCATATTTAGCAGTTAGAAGTTTTCTTGATTAAGACAAGGCAAGTTTGAGAAATTTTCAGACGAGGGAAATGAGTGAACTAGTGAGAAGGTTTGTTTTCCTGAGCTCTCATAAGCCTAGTGATTGTGTACTAGAAGTTGCCTCAACTATGGAGGTTGAAGTTCTTGCTAGCAAGCCCATACTTGCACCCATAAGGTGTACCCAAAGATTACAATTCCAATACGCTACTGCTAGAAAGGTCAAAGACAAAGGCAAAGAACAAGTGTGCTTCACTGTTGGAGGATGTAGAAAAAATAGATATGGGCGTGGCTCCTTTGGGCACCAACATTCTCCCATCGAACTTACTGATATCTTGTTAGATAGTAAGACTGAGATAGACTCCAGGTACTGGCAGTATCTTGACACTCTGGGTCAAACTCAGGCCCTAGGTGAAGAAATCTTGTTTGCTCCTCCGCTGGCAGTTAGAACTTCAGCGGGTGGATTGATATTGTGTTGTTTAAGGAAAAGGATGAGGAAGAAGATGAGGTTCTCTTCCTCCCTTGTGATGAATTAGAGTGGGTGCGTGTATCGTGGTCTAGGCACTGGTAGGAGTGGGGTGGCAGGTTGATAAAGAATTACCATGTGGGATGGAAAATTTTGGTTTTGATATATTGCTACGACAGTTAGTCTCTTCTTCGATGTACGTGACTATTATTTTTTGGATCTGATGTTGAATGTGTGCCCTCATGGCGATGTGGAAATCTGATGTTGTGTGTACCAGGCAATAAAGGGAGATTTTGGTAAGCCTTTGCATTTTCTCTTTTGGATGGCGGTTGTTATTTTCATTTTCCCTGTGTTTAATGTTCTCTTGCATAATCAGTATGTGGGAATTTTTGAAATGCAGGTGAAATTTTGGGTGAAATGAAATTTGGTGATGAAATTACATTTGAGCCTGAAGCTTGTCACTCCCTTATTCAATAAAAAGGAATTCAGGGCTCATTTGCAGGGGATGAAAATTGAGGTTAGGTTTTGAGTCGAATGTATACAAGTAGAATGATAGGAATAAAATAGATAGTCTGTTTTGAGCTTGTGGAAGAACTTATGCAATTATCTTAAACTATTCTATAGATATGAATTATAAATATAAGTAAATGTATAATTCTGATATATTTTCTCTCGTTATGCAAGTTTATGTAAATTTTGAATGAAATGTTAATGATATTTTCATTCTTCTTTGAACATCTATTCAAATGTGTGTCTCTATTTCTACTTTGATTCAAGCAATCAGTTAAATACTTAAATGGAGTCTTATATTTACAATTATTTGAAAAGGATTTGATAAGCAGTTGTGTATCAGAAAGAGTGAGCTCCATAATGCAAAGTTGTTATGAGAGTAGTCCATCCCATAAAATTTTAAGGTCATTTCTATGTTACTGGTTCTTGTGTGTGTGACTCCATTTCCCAATGTGACACGACACTAATCTATTCCTTAATGATTCACCTAAAGGGTTAATCAAACAGTTGTTTAATGACTGACCTAAAGTTAGGATTTAAATTCATTTAAAACTCATTAATCTCAATGCATGTATATGTCAATTATCATGAGGGGTGTCTTTGTTTTGATGAATGGGTAAGTGATTTACTTAAAGATTAGCCAATCTTGTGGTAATTTTTGCATAATTATCCTTCACTCAATATGTTCTATTAAAATGACATGTTCTATAAAGCATAATCTTAAATGAACACAATAGGAACACCCTCCTTTGCCCAGTAGAGCCTAAAGTGCAGAAGATCTCAGTCATTGACTAGATCTTGTTAGTTGGCTAGTCATTTCAGGAGTCTTGAACATAGGAGTTGGCTATCCCTTAGAGATTCCTTTGGTACACTGGAAAACAACAAACAAAATGGCGACTCTGCTATGGAATGCACTCAGAAGTTTGGTTGCAAATCTCCTTGTCATAGAGTCATTCAAATCTTGAAGAATCGAGTCTTAAGTTTCATTACATAGAGTCATATTATTTTCCATTATGAATTTAGTATGTCTGAGCACCTTTGTTCAGATAATTGAGAAGTTCTTGGACTTGGATATGATTTGGTTGCAATGAAGATCATAGGATTTGAGTGTGATTCTATTGTTGGAGAAGACCTATAATGAGATTTATCTTAAAAAGAACTTCATGCTCTTGAAGATGATTGCTCAATGCAAGGAGGTGGTGACTCTGTTCAAAGAACCAGTCCAATTGTGGAAAAGATTTCTAGATTTATACAAATTGCAATCAGGAAGAAATGATAATAGCTGTTACAAATTTCTAGGTATTTCCATAAATCTAGAAAGTGTTATTTTATTTGAAAGATGTTTATGAGAAATGGTCAAGACTTTAGATCATAAGTGATTCCCTATTAGATGAATTTTTATTAAGACAGGGAATAACAATAGTTATTTATACTTCTAATGTAAAACCTAAAATTATTTTGAGAAATATGCCACTCTTTTGAATCCCACTATCTAGAAGATTTCCCTATGGAGCATCCAATTAAGGTATGTAGGGGGAAGAAGCTATTTAATTACCTCAAAGGGATTTTATTATTGAAATATATATGTTGCTGGTTTTTAATGGCATTAGAGGTTTCCCCAACCTGATTCCTCAAAATGTTAGGAAATATTTGCCCAAATTCATAGGGAAAAGTTCAAAATCAACCTCTAAACATTTACAAACATTTTATGTATGTTATGGGGGATTATGAGGTGAATTATGAAGATGTTGTCATGAAGCTTTTTGTTCAATCTTTGAAGGATGATGCCAAAGATTGGTATTCTTATTTTCTAGTGGGTTCCATAGCTTCATGCAACCAGTTCATGACAAGCTTCATTGAACAATTCAGTGAAAGGGTGAATCCAAATGTGATAAGGAATTTTTTTATGGAAATACATATAAATGAGGGGGAGTTAGTCCCTGTTTTCAATCTACAATTTGAAAAAGAAATTAGGGAAATTCCAGAAGATATAAGACCAAGTGATGCAAAATGTTTGATTGTATATCTAGGAGCATTTGACAAGAAGAAGAGCTTCTTATTGAGAAACAAGGAACCCACAACTCTGCATCTGGCATATCAAATTGCTATTGCAATCAAAAGAAATTTGAGGTACTCAATGATGAGAGGACCTGTGATTGCTAGAATTAATTCTAGCAATGTTCAAAATATTGAATCAAGTAGATCAGAGGGAAAAAGGGTTTGTGAAGAAGATCGTATAGATTTCATAACCACTTTACTCTCGAGAAATGAAAAATGTGAGCAAGCGTCAATTTCACATCAACCAAGGAAGAGAAGGTCTAATATAACATTTTCATTTAGGAAGCTACATGAGATAAAGAGACAATGCAAATGAGTCTGCATATGACTTGTATTCAAGATTCTTGGATGTTTTGATGGAGACACCCAAGAGTTTCAGGCCTATTGATCTAATGTGCATCAATTTTTTTGTGAGGCATACATATTAGGATCAAGCCAATGGTCTAAGGATCAAAAGCCTCATGGTCTCGATCAAGTAATAGATTGGATAAATTTTGTGGAAAGCATTGAGCATGGTCGTAAGCTCTTGTATACTTCCCAGACTAGGGGTAATAGATGCCAGGTTCAAGAAGATCAAAGTCCAAGATTGTCGGATCCTAGAGAAATATTAGAGTTAGAACAATTGACTATTGAATGTTGTCATTTATCTAGCCACCTAGAAGTAGATGCATGTAGTAGTGAAGAAGATGAAGAGAGTGAACATGAAACTAAGGAGGTGGTGCCTAGTTACCTTCCTTGGGATGTCAAAATTTGCAAGCAAACACAAGAAATGCAGGATCAAACCTCACAAGTTGATTTAGATAGAGGCCATCATGCACCAGTCAATGAGGGGAATACACTTGTTCTCAGTAACATGGTACAAATGAGAAACCAAGATGAGGAGATTGAATTTGGGAAATCTACCATTGAATATGATTCTTCATATGAAGTGGAGATGGAATCCCTTACTTCTAGTAGGGGGTATGTTAATAGCCTTGAAGGTGTACGGTTCCTAGGTAGTGAACAATTCTCTTCATGTGAAGAGTTATCTGAATATGGGTCAATTATTGTAAACACAAATAATGAGGAGGATGTTGAAAATGTTTCTCTTTATTCCTTAAGTGACTACACTAATTTTGAGTACACTGATAATCTGAATTGTTGGCATCCTGATTTTGAAGATGATGAGATACATAAAATTAATGTATGGAAAAATATTTTATTTGATGAAGATGTCTTGGATAGTGAGGTTGCAAGTGATAATCCCCATTGGTGTAGGAGTAATCCTCTTTTTGAGGAAACCTCTAATGAGTGTCTGACAAGTACTACCAATGGATATGTTGTGGATGGTCCATATAAAGACCAAAGTGATGTTGATGAAGGTCATTTTGTCAATGAAGATGTTACTTCTAACTTACAGGATTCCCAACTGCATGGGGGATGTGGAGATGTAGACATTAATAAAGATATCTATCAGTATGTGACTGAACAAATACTACTTGACAAGTGTGCCTCATATTTCCTAGAACCTAAATGTAACAACAACTTGCATGGTCCAAAAAATCATGAACATTGTGTTAGCTTTGGACATAGTGTGCATATCCAAAGGGATGCACATGATTGCATTGACTTTCCTATGGTGAAGGGTGGTGTACTTGAAAAGATGACTGAAATGTTAGTTACTCATGTTCCATAGGATGATTGCACAGATATTCCAATAACATTGTCTCATGTTGAGAAGAAGGAATTAATTGATGATTCTGTAGAATCTAAAAATATTGCAACCTTTTTTCACCCATGTGAGGGGAAATCCAAAGTCATGGGTAACCATGAAAGTAGTATAGGACAGTATGAAACTGTAGTGGAGTTCTTTGCGGACACTCCTTATCTAATAGATTTGATTTTGGAACTTCTTTCACCTTATGAGGTTAGCACCACTAGTGGTAGGCATGTTGAGAACATACCTAGTATGCTTTCTCTCCCAAATTCACTAAAGACTAGCCCAGTTTGATGGAAAAATGAAATATATTGATATACTGCATGACAGTGTGGAATATGAGGGATTCACCTTCTTGGTTCAGCTTGATGATCTTGTAGATGAGAGGGACAAATGTGGTGATGTTACTTCAAGTATTACAGGTAGTGTTGATCAAGATAATGTTGATAGCTTGGGACTACACAATGCTCATATGAGTTCACTACAGGATAAACAAGCCATAATCTTTGATAGAGGAAAGAATTATCCCTAAGTTTTGGGGGCCTGGGGCCCCCATCTTGTGGAATTGATTCACAATGTATATTCTATAAGTAGTGTACATATGCTAGTTTGGTTTGTTTTCTTTCTATTGGGTCTGCTTGTCTAGTCCAGGTAAGTTCCTTTGTTTTGATCATCTACCCTGGTATGCTTGAATCAGAGATTTTGTCCTCGCCATACCCACTATGGGTATGCATCCCCGAGCATGGGCCACTAGTGGAGCTTTTGAAATTCTATAGAATTTCATCATTTTCCCATGGTTTAGTCTCCATTTTTAAACCCTTGTCCCCATGAGTGAGTAGGGTCTTATTTGCAAAGGTATGCAAATGTTATATTCACATGTTGACCTACCCCATCAGTCACCAATTTCTTAAGTCACCATTTAAGTCAAGTTTGCATGTTAGTTTACCGACCCCGTTAGCTTGACGTACCATTCATCAGTTATTCCATTGACTTGAGTTTTTTCCCTAAGTTAGGTTTTAATTTCCCCCTATCACTTAAGCCTAAGTAATTTATCCCAAAGGGGTCATGTCATCGTCAGCTTAATCAAGTCTTTTCTATTTAATGCTAACATTATATGGAATGCAGGATTTAAGATTTGAGGATCCGAGGTAAGATCTTGGTCGTACCCCACTAGCTCATGAGAATTAAGTGCAAGCAAGTTAAAAGCAACGAGGCTGGAGAAAAGAGGACATGTGTCCCTATACAATTATGGGACCCACTTCCCACTACCATGCCCATGGTTTGACACCTTCAACAAATGATCGAGATTAAATCTGGGGAATGATCTTCACCATTCCCTGCTGGTTCACTGGGATAAAGTGAATGCTAGTTAAGACTAGCAAGATCAGCGAGATTGTGATACGTGCTTCCAACCACAAAATCTATGAGACATACAAAGTTCCCCGATAGGGAAATTGTTGTCTGAGGTGGATCACTACCATTTTTTGAAAGAAAACTAGTGATGCTTTGTTGGATTTCAAACCCAGTCAGCCCAAGGTGAACTGTTTAATCTTCCATCTCTTTAGAGGATCAATGGGTAATATTCAAAGTTGGTGAATGACATGTGATAGCCATTTCACTCTGTAACCATCGTGCTTTAATGGCCAAATTTCTGCAAGAGTGATTAAGTTGATCTCAATTCATGTTGAAATGCAAATGCTAGTAATCATGAAGTGTGGTCTACGGATTTCCATTCAATTGAGAATTAAATGGTGATAGTACATACACCAACGAGCTGTTTGAATTACGCGTGTGTTTTGCTAAACATTGATTGTGGGAGCCATTACTTCATAGGATAAATACAGAAGGAATAGTTTCTATTTGTGTCATTCACACTTAGCAGCTAGAAGTTTTCTTGATTAAGACAAGGTGAGTTTGAGCAATTGTCAGAGGAGGAAAATGAGTGAACCAGTGAGAAGGTATATTCACCTGAGCTCTCATAATCTTGGTGCTAGTGTACCAGAAGTTACCTCAATTATGGAGGTCGATGTTCTTTTTGGAAAGCCCATACTTGCACCCACAAGGTGCAACTGGAGATTACAATTCCAAAACACTATTGTTGGAAAGGTCGAAGACAAAGGAAAAGAACTAGTGTGCTTAGCTGCTAGAGGGTGTAGAAAAATCAAGTATGAGGGTGGCTCCTTCGGGCACCAAAATTCTACCATCAACCTTACTGAGAGCTTGTTAAATAGTGAGATTGACATAGACTTTGGGTGAAGAAATCTTGTTAGTTCCTCCGCTGGCAGTCATAACTCCAAGCGGGTGGACTGATACTACATTGTGTAAAGAAAAGGATGAGGAAGAGGCCGAGGTTTTCTCTCCCTCCCATGTAATGAATTAGAGTGGGCATGTGTACCATGGTTTGGGCATTGGAAGGAGTGGGGTGGCTAGTCGATAAAGAATTTCCATGTGGGATGGAAAATTTTGGTTTTGATATATTGTTGCAGTGGTTAGTCTATTCTTTGGCATACATGACTATTACTTTTTGGGTATGATTTTGAATGTGTGCCATCATGGAAATGTGGACATCTGATGTGGTGTGTACTGGGTGATAAAGGGAGATTTTGGTGGGCCTTTTCATTTTCTCTTTTGGATAGCAATTGTAATTTTCATTTTCTCCATGTTTAATGTGCTCTTGCATAATTAGTATATGGGAATTTTTGAAATGCAGATGAAATTTTGTGTGAAATGAAATTTGGTGATGAAATTACATTTGAACCTGAAGCTTATCTCTCCCTTATTCTATAAAAGGGAATTCAAGGAGCCTTTGCAACAGATGAAAATTCAGGTTAGGTTCTGAGTTGAATGTATACGGGTATAATGATAGGAATAGAATAGATAGTATGTTTTGAGCTTGTGGAAGAACTTATGCAATTATCTTAAATTGTTCTGTAGATATGAATTATAAATATAAGTAAATGTATAATTCTATTTTTTTTCTCTCCTTATGCAAGTTTATATGAATCTTTAATGAAATTTTAATGATATTTTCATTTTTCTTTGAATATCTGTTCAAATGTATGTCTCTATTTTTGCTTTGATTTAAGTAATCAATTAAATGCTTAAATGGAGTCTTAGATTTATAATTATTTGCAAAGGATTTGATAAGCAGTTGTGTATTAGAGAGAGTGAGCTCCATAATGCAAAGTTGTTATGAGAGTAGTCCATCCCATCAAATTTTAAGGTCATTTATGTGTTACTAGTTCTTGTGTGTGACTCCATTGCCCAATGTGACAAGGCACTAATATATTCCTTAATGATTCACCTAAAGGGTTAATCAAACAGTTATCTAATGACCAACCTAAAGTCAAGATTTAAATTCATTTAAAATTCATTAATCTCAATGCATGTGTATGTCAATTATCATGAGGGATGTCTTTGCTTTGATGAATGGGTAAGCAATTTACTTAAAGATTAGCCAATATTATTGTAATTGTTGCATAATTATCCTTCACTCAAACTAATATGTTAAAATGATGTGTTCTATAAAGCATAATCTTAAATGAACACAATAGGAACATTATCCTTGTCTGCACAGAGCCTAAAGTGCAGAAGATCTCAGTCATTGACTAGATCTTGTTAGTTGGCTAGTCATTTCAGGAGTCTTGAACATAGGAGTCATCTATCCCTTAGAAATTCCTTAGGTGCACTAGAAAACAACCAACACCTCCATAACTAACCATAATGTTTGTTGGTTGGGATGTACTATAGGTGGGAGGAATTTTCTTATGTTATATCTCAAAAAAAAATCATAATGTCTAACCCTTCATTACATTCAAGTAGACGATGGATTCTTTCTATAGCAGGAATTGTAGTGGTTGAAATGTTTTCAAGACACACGCTTTTTTGAAAATGTGCTAGATCATGATGAATGTTAATGATGTTTTCTTATGGAATATGATCATTTTGTGTGTCAACTTGCATGTTATGGGAAGGAAAATTATTGCTAAAGGTGGGATCCATGCCTAATGCACTATTGTCAACACCAGGAGTAGTAGCTCAAGACAACCCAAGGTCCACAATGAGTGTTATCGATGGAGGCCATGAGTCATGAACTTCTTCTCACTAAAGTATTATCAATAGGGCACCAAACACTCATACAAGGGCTACTAAAGATGGGGTGGATGCAAATGAAATTAATTCTAGGGTTAATAAAATGCTAATAACAAAAATTATGGAAACTTTAATAGAGATGTAATAACAAAAAATAGAAATACTGAAAATGCCTAGAAAATGCAATGCAGAATGCACAACTAGACTGATTCGTACAGGGTGGTGAATGAGTCCAGGGATGATTTTTTTTGAGTTTTTTCAGAAATTTTAAATGTAATTTGATGTTTTTTATATTGTGTTATGCAAAGTTATGATGCAAATGTAGAATTTCAATGTTTTTAAATGATATGAAATGCAAAAATGAAAACTATATGATCTTTTCACTAATGTAAATTTGAAAACCCTAGGATGCACAACAATGCAAAACCTAATGTAATGTTGATGCAATCTGACCCTAGGATGCAGATGCATTTGAAATAAGAATTAAAAATTCTATAAGTCGGGTTCACCAAAATGTAACCAAAGATTTTGGCAAACCTTAAATGCTTATGAGCCTTCTAGGGTTTTTCACCTAATAGGGTAAATATTTAGAGCCAAAATGAAATGTTACATTCAAAGATTGATGTGATGTGGGCACAATATGCTTAGATGAAATGTAGAAAAATAATGAAATATATCAATTATTTAATGTAAACTAGGAAATGCAAAGTGATGAAAAACATAGTGTTGTATGCAAACATGAACTAGAAACATAAAAAAATGCAAATAGAATTGAATGAAATTGAATGGGGTGCACTTGGAAACTGAAAGAAGATCCAGGAAGGTTCTAGAATGCTCCATAATTCAATGTTGATGCCCACTAGGACTCATTCACCACAAATGGTGAATTAGTCCTGTTTCTGGTAAAATCTATCAAAACAAGTTTTGGGATGTCGGGAAAACAAAACTGCAAAAAAACTCTTTTTCCAACCTAGCAGTGGGACTCATTTTCCACAGATGGAGAATCAGTCCACCTATAGAAATCTACAAAGTCAAAGGTCAACTCTATGGGTCATGGTTTGTACTTTTCTGCTTATTGGGTTGTCGGATCTAAATCTGCATAAAACATGCTCAAAATGGTCTTCAAGCTCCAATTAAAGTTATGTTGACTATGATGACTTATTGACCACTTTTCAACACCTCTCTCCTTGAAAAATCTACCTACAAGACCTTCAAACACACATGCAAAGAGGGGGAAAATTGTTAAGGGTTAGAGTATAGGGGTTTTCCTTGGTCAAACCCCACTTTGGTAATCAAACCTTTGATAATGAAATGAAATAAGAAAGGAATGATGAAAATGTCATAAACTCAAAAAAACATTATTGTTGAAGTCTGAAGATACGTCAAAGGCTACTCCAAGATGCTTGATAATTGCTTGATTGAGTGATGAAAATGCTAAAATTCTTGAATGTTAGGATGCATGAGTGAAATATGTTGATTGGGGATTGAAATGAATAGAAAGTCATGTATTTATACACACTTATGGCCTAATTTCCTGAAAATAGAACATTAGAGGCCAACCTTGTCTTTAGGAATAAAAACATGTTAGTAATTTGAATGGTTTTTGTTCCAAGAGGGACTCATTCACTACCCTGGGAAAATGGGTCCCACTCAAGGCATATGAATGGGTGTCAGAAATTATATTGTCTTAAATGATGCTTGTCAGGTTTACATTAAAAAATACACTTAATTAAGGCTTGTAAGTGCATAAAGGGGTAAATAGAGCATAAGAAAGGTGTATTTGGTGATGAAAAGTATATAAAAGCATGAAAGTTTGTTACAATACTTTACAACACTTTAAAATAAGACTTGGTAAGTGATAAAAAGGAGGCATGTAGGTGAATTATAGTAAGAAGAGTCTAGAAAAGTGTGAAAATGTCCTACAACCCTTCACAACACCTTTACAATACATCATAAAGTCTTAGTGATTCATAAAGATTCAAGACCTAATTTGAATGTGTGGGCCACATTGGAACACTAAATCGAGGTAAAATCAAGCCAAATAAGCACAAGGAGGGACAAAACAAGAAAAAATAAAAGGGTTAATTTTTTTGTGTCCACAAGTGCAATGTCTAGAATTGATTGTAGAGTGTGCTAAACACTATGATTTAGATAGAAGAGTACTAGTTGGTCCCCAAGGAAGAATAATTTAAAATCTGACATAGGAGTCCTTGGCAAAGGCATTTGATATTGCTACACACAAGAAGTTGGTTATGTTCAACATAGACACAACAATGAAATTTTACACTGATGATCCAGACAAGGCATTAGACATCATGAATGCTCCATGGATTGATAATCCCAAGTCCCACTATTCCAAGTTGCCAAAGAAATAGCATAGAAGTTATTTCAAGCTAGAATACAATGATATGATCACTCTTCTCAGTAGAGTGATGGAGTTAGAGAGAGATGTAATGTTTGGAGAATGGATGTTCTATGTGATAACACAAATTGAGAAGGGAATCGACTATCATTAGGATGGATTGATTAGTGACAATTTGGACAAGCAATTGAGATTTGTGCAAGGCATAAGGAAATTCACTAGACCTCTTATGTGGCCTACATGTTGGAAATACATTACAAGTACAAGGGTTTGAGCTACATAGGAACCATTGGCCAAGATAGAGTATATGGCATTTAACCTTAGCTCCATCTAGATCTACCTCAAACTACAGGAGGGTAAATGATTCCTTTACCATGTATATTAAAAGAACATGCAAGATGCATTGCATGTAAGGATTTCCAATGATGCCATGGAGTTAATCAAGAAGTATGGGTATTGGTTTCTACAATTCCCAAAGTTTACATACATCAAGATTCAAGGCAGCCCCAAGGTACCATATAGGCTCCTGAGGTATCCCACTAATAAGGTGATAGTACTGCTTGAAGTAACAAGGCAGTTGGTTTCCTTTGATCATATTTTAAAGAGTATGCATAAGACTAGAGTTGGTGGGGAATTCCTCTTGACAATCAATGGTTGGGAGGCCTTCTCCTCAATTCAAAGTGATCAACATTTGGAGTCTTAAATGGCACACCTGCATCTATTCTTGCATTCTAATAGGTACAATTTTGATCCATATGAAGCAACACAAAAGTTTTCTTCCTAGGAATATAGGCACAAGGATGATATAGAAGACTATTGGGGCAATTGCATAGATGAATTTGAAGTCTTCAAGAGGAAGTTTTCTAGGTTGTCACTAAAGATGATAAGGCTATATAAAGTTCTACAAGTCCTAGATCAAATTGAATATGGAGATGAAGTAATACAATATCATGATTATATGCAATATCAGAACAAGCCTCTACCTCCTATAGACTAGGCTAAGGAAGAATTAGTAGAATTGGATTAGATTAATTCCTATGTTATTAAGTACTCAAAACAATGGAAAAGTATAAGACATTAGAGAAGGAGGTAGATGGAATAAAACCAACTTATGAGTTAATGGGAGACTTGGAGTCTCATTCTTCCTCAGAGCATGATTCAGAAAAGATAAAAGAGGATGCTCCTACTACCTAAGAAGAAGAATCTAAAGAAGAGCCTCTCATTATCAAAATAAGAACTAGGGGTTAGGCTAAGGATAAAGTAGAGGAATCCAAAATATAGCCAATGCCGAAGAAAAGGAAACCTACTAAGGAAGTCACTAAGGATACATAAGAAGCTCAACCTCCTAAGAGAAGAAAGGCTATCAAAGGAGGAAATAAGGGTGCTTCTCTTTCAAAGAAACAACAAAATGATAAAGGAAGTGACCTGAGAAGCTACAAGAAGCCGAGGAAACAATTGATGTAGAGAGTTTTGGAGACAAAACTAAAGTTTATACTAGGAATGCTTCTCCTTGGTATGGGATACCATTCACAAATTTGGGAAATTTAGAGAGGGTGGTTGAAGAGCTATAGAAGGCTACAAGTGTGCTTCAATTTGATAACGGGGAAGCTACAAGAGAGGTAACCAGAGAAGACACTCCTCTGAAATAACCTCATCAAGATAATCACTTTGATAAAGAAGAAGAGGAAACAACAAAGAATGCACCAAAGGCTTCAAAAGAATAGGAGTTAGATGTTGAGGAGCTTGAAACTCCTAAAGATGGGGATCTCATCAATTTTGGAGAGAAAATTAATACCGTTGAGGTAGAAAATAAGGAAAAGGAGCCTAAAAAAATGAAACAGGTTCATGGTATATCACCAAGAAAAGAGGAAGCACTGGAATCTTATAAGGAAAATGTAAATAAGGAGGAAAAACAATTCGAGAATCTTGAAATGGATAAGTTAGAAGACCTCTAAGGAAAAAATAAACCTCATGTTAATGCAAATAGAAAAGAATGAACTGCTCTAGATTGGTTAAAATAAATCCTAAAGCCTAAACCAACGGTGATTAAAGAAATAGTTCTAGACTAGGATTTTTTTTTTACAAGCTTAGGAAAGACTAAGGAGAAAAATAAGGTAAGAGTAGTTTCTAGAATTTAAAGGGATGAGTCCAATAACATAATATTATATGTTGCTACCCCTAAAACTAAGAAGAATAAAGAAGAGGCCACCCCTATAGACTATAGTGTGTAGACAATCAATTTGGGACCATCTAAAAAGAAGCTAGAGACTGAAGATTTGAAGGATTTTGTAGATGCAGTATTGAAGAGGTGCAAGCAAAGGGAAGTTGCAAAAAAAAGTAGAATAATTACATAAATAAATGCATCACCTTGTCAAACCTTTGCAAACCCAAGCTCAAGAAGGTACATCTACCCAAGCCAATATATTATCTAAGGATGCCATAAATGAGGTGGAAAAAATGAACACATTTGTGCAAGTAAGTCAATAATGGATAAACAGGGTATATCAAAAGGGAATTGTTTTGATTTAGGAGATTTTGAAATTGCATGAGAAAAATATTTATTTTCAAAATATAATACAACAGGTGGTAGTAGAATATAAGGCAATTGATGATAAGTGCATGACCAAGTTAGTGAAGGTAATAGAAATCCATGGAGAAGTACTAGTTAAAGAAGATATTCTAACCTCTGCGGATATAGATAAGCCCAAGAAGTGGATTGAGGATTTCAAATTCAAGATGAAGATCATGGATAAGGAATTGGAATAGATTCCAGAGATACAAAATAAATTAGATGATATTTCTTGTTGGCTGTATAATATTTTTAAATATTTTGACTAGAAGGAAAATCAATAAGGAATACTTGTAGATTGATCAACTAAAATAATGGTGGAAGGAAGTATATTCCTAGGTTGAAGATGGATCCATCATAGAGAATATTTTGGAGGATGTAGCTATGTACATCATTGTTTTTCATAAGTATCAAGAGATGAAAATTGATTGGGATAATATTTTGAAAAAATATGAAGATGAATTAAGATCAATCAATTTGAGATTAAAGTTTATCCCAACTCCAAGTCAGGTTGACCTGAATGCAGTTTTATGCATACTACATCAACCAACTGGAGAAAAAAGTTGGTCATCTAGAGAATAGTTCCAATTCATTTCATTTAATATTGGCATGTCATTTGAGGGACAATTTTAAATACTTTATTTTAAAATTAAATGGGAAATGAAATTGTACTAGGCTGACCTATGTTAGGCACCCTAACTTAGTTTCATTTTTTTCAACTTATGTGATGTAAAGCTATATATATATGAGGTCTCTCCTCATTTGTAAGATTGATTCTATAATTGTTGCAAATTTTGATGAAGTTAATATATGAGAAAATATTATCTTGGTCATATTTTCTATGTTATGTCATCTATGTGCATGGTTCCTATGTTTCAAAGCTATTTTAATTGATTAGCTTTCAGATTTAGTTCAATTATTTTATGTTGATGATAAAGTATTTGAGGTGTTTGAGGAATCTTCAGTCCAAACTATTAGTGGCTTGTTGATTGTAAGTTATTGTGAATATATAGTTAGCCTAGGACTACTCTTATTAAATTAGATCAATTCTGGGTGTTTATACATTTCATGCCATTTTGGATGAATGTTTGAATGCTGAACACAATTTGAAAATATTGCATACCATTGGAGATTGTTATTATACTACAGATTATATCTTCATTAAGTAGGAATTGGTTACAGGAGATTGGTCCATCTTGAATGTTGAATTATTTTCATGATTGCACTTAGGTTTTAGATTAGATGACATTATTAAGTCATTATCTTTTGATATTTCTTTGAGATAATTGTTAGAGTAGGGCTGAAAAAATCACCAAATTGCTACATTTGATGAAAGTATAATTTCCAAATCATAGATTTGGGAAAATTGTTGACAAGGTTTACATTCATTATAGATTTTACAAAGCCCTTATTATTAACCTAAGAGTTTCAACTTTTGTTTTACCATAAATGCACCTTATGATTACTAGTATTATACATCATCACTGAGTTGTTTGTGCATTTTCAAGACCTGACATTAGAGACCTTGGGGATATTTCTTGACATTTACTAATAGGAATCATCTTTCAAGAGAGATAGAGTACTCATACTTTATTTGTGTTGTGCAGTGCTAAAAACACCATCAATATAATTGGTGCTAGGAGGGCTATTTGAAAAAAGTTGGATCAAATTGGTTCATTCTCTCCTTAAAGGTTTTATAGAGTTACTAGATCTACACCAGATAAGGGAGAATTCCAAGAGATAAAGAACCCTACTAGGGTTAGAAGAACCAATAAATGGGAAGCTTCAATGTCTATACCACCCACTCCTTCCACTCTGCCTTCACCATCATCCACATCAGCTATTCCTTCATTTTCACCTTCCATTCATACTCATATCATTGTATCTCAGGTATAGGTTGTTGTAGCCTATCCTTTACTACCTCCACCTCCACCAATGTCTTGGTTGTATAACAACCCATCACTCTTGTCATTCAATGACTATCACAAAATGCCTAAAAATTCTGAGAACTTTTGCTCCAAATTCCACACTAGTGATTATCACAGGATAGTGGAAGAGCACATCAAAATACTACAAAATTCTATTAAGGATAGGCATATTGAGCATGAATATGTGGCTTGTAGTATTTTTCCATACTCACTAGGTGAAGAGGTGTTTTATCAGTACATTCACTTACCTACTGGGTCAATTACTACTTGGGTTCACATGAAAGATAATTTTCTATAGAAATTCAAAATTCATGTAAGTCCCACTGACTTGTATCAGTAGTTCATTTATGTTATAAGGAAAGTTAATGAGCCAATAGGGTCCTTTAACAATAGGTTTCATAGGGCTTATACTTGATTGAAACCTCCCTCTATTGTTGATGATGCATCTGCTAGGGTTGTTTATTATAATATTTTAGAAAATCTTACTTCTGCATTAGTTAAAAGAATGCATCATCACCCAACTACCATTGTAGATGTATATGGTAAAGTAGTTAGGGAAATTACTGAATTAGGAAGGCATTTATGAGGACCTTTTCCTTCACTGGGACCCACTACTAATCCTAGGAAGATCCAAGGGTTGAATCAAGGTCTGGCTAACCAAATACCCTTGATGAATCAAATCCTACAATTTTTGTTAGTACCTCATCCAGGTCCACCATTGATTCAGGCTCCAATAGTTCCTAGTTATTTAAAAAACTAAAATATGCAAGCATATCCTCAATAAGATAATATCTTGTCATACTTGTAAAATTCAGATATCCCTTCTTATTAATAGAAATGTTCTATAACTCAACCTATTTATTTACATAATTTTTTTCTAGCACAAAAAAATTCAGAAAAAGAGAGAATAGATGAACTGGTTGAATGGATGAAGAAGCTAACAATGGAGGTCACTTATTTGCGAAACTAGAATAACTAGTTGCAAGCTTCACAAAGGAGTATTCAAGCTAATTACAGTTGAGATAACCGTGATTTGGTACAAATTTTCAAAAAAAAAATTGGAAGGAGACAAGCTCCAAGGAAAAATAGAACATGGAATACAAGGCCTAATAATGGAGGAGTCCCCACACCATTGGATCCACCTAGAAATTTAGAGAAGTCATCAAGTGGAGTATATCTTGCTGAGGCTGCCTTGTTTGGATGGTGTAGAATTCACCAAACAAATAAACATTTTGAGTTGCACTATCTAGAATTTTAGGTTGTTGCGGTAATATTTTAGATAGAGGTACAACATGCTATTGGAATTGATGGTTCAGGTGGACATGAGATTGTTCCATCTGATTCATATGATTTGGTCTTGGTGTTGAACCAGGATCCTTTACCTAAAAGTGAAGAAAATCATCTTGAAGAAGAGTGTGCTAAGGATGGTATCGAAACATAAGATGTTTGCAATGAAGAGATGTTATCCCAATTTTTTGAGAATGATAACATTGTTGATAATGGTCCTATAGATGAATGTGAGAGAAAAGAGGAGGAAGTAAAAATGTTCCATTAGTGTTCTACACCTTAAAATTTGTGAAATAGAAAATTTGGTGGTCCATTTACTACTTCTATCCCACTGAACAATCTCAATATACCACCAGATCCTAATGCGAGCAATAATCCTTCTTATCCAAATGTGCCCACGTAGTATCTTACCAAATGACAACAGCCTAATTTTATCAAAGGAAGATAAGCATATAAAACCAAAGTTGGCCAATCCAAGGTGGATGTGGAACAAATGGGAGAATATGTTGTTGAGGAGCTTAAAAAGGTAAAGGTCATTCTTTTTGCTTTTGAATTATTAAGGGTGCCTACAATTAGAAATTATTTTTTTAGATCCTTGAATGGGGCTGCACCTTCTAAGTCTTCACAAGATACTAATGCAAAGAAGGTTACTTTTAGTACTCCTAAAAATGAACCAGTGATTAGAGAAGTTGTGGGAAAGGCTCAAAATCAACAACTATCTAAAGACCAAAGCTCAAGTTACTCAAGTAGAAACTCTAGTGAATTTATTTCAAGGAAAACTTGAAACCCCTCCCTTCTTTCTTACCATTCATTTATTTGGAAAGAATTTGCATAATTGTTTGCTAGATTTAAGGGAATCCACAAATTTCATGCCAAAAATCAATATGTAAAGAATTGGGCATCACTCCCACTCCCTCTAAACAAAAAGTCACTCAACTAGATAAGAAAGAGATGAGCATGGTGGGAGAGCTAAATATAATTCAAATGCAGGGGTGATCCCACAATACTGGTTTACAATTTTTGGCCAAACTAGACACTGAACTAATTTTTTCTAACTAAATCTTCACTTACAAGCACTTGTAGCGGCTAAACCATGAAGAATTTGAAGATTATGCAAACTAGTGATTTGTGACATTTTTTTAGTAGATTCTAAATATATTTTTTTCAAAAAATTTAGAATCAGATTGCAATTATTTTTTCCATCTCCTTTGAAAGCTAGTTTTCATCAGTAACCATCATTTTTAAGGAGTGATGCTCACCGTATACAACATAATTTTTTTTCTGTGAAGGATAAAATTCTATTTTTTTGAATTTCAATTTGTAACTATGATATCTAACTAGTTCATTTGGTTTCATAGTGCTTTATTGAATATATTTTCCTTAATCAATTTTGAAGTCAAACCAATTACAATTCAGACATAGGAAGACCATATACAACATAACCTTTTTTGTATGTATCAAACTTCATTTTTTTTACTAGATCAAGGACATCAATACCTAGCTTGAACATATTTTTCAAATTTTTATTTTGATAATTTGCTATTTTTCCACATGTGCATAACAAAGATCTTTATTTTTAGTGAAAAACCTATGTTTAATCAAACTAAAAAGACAAATACATAATAAAACCAAAACATATAAAAAATATATTTTATGGATAGCTCGTTCTAAGGAATACCATCATCTAGTTAGGTCTGTGAAATCTCCTCTATTTTTATCCTCAACTTGGGCTTCGAAGGGAAATTTTTTGTAGAAATTTGGTGCTAGATGGGGAGAATGGGGAAAAAGGGGGATTCGAATGATCCCAGGTTCGAGTGAACCCAGGTTCAAGTGAACCCCCCTTGGAGGTTCTCTAGAACGAGGGTTCGAATGATCCCAAGTTCGAGCGAACCCCCTCTTGTAAATTGTCTTCATCATAAAAATTGCAAAAAAGAGAGTCCCATCATTTAATATGGTTCACTCAAACTAGGGTCCGTTTGAATGCCTTTTAGGTCCATTTGAACACCCTAGTTCGTCTGAACCCCTAATTTTTTTTTTCTTTCGTAGGAGTGTTTTTGTAATTTTTCTTCCTCATTAGAATTGTAAACCAATTTTTTGGGTTTACCCATAGGTTACATCAGACCCAAGGGTGTAGTGAATGATTAATATTCAAATGGATGATATCCTTGATACATATGGGATGATTTTTGGAAAAGACTCCACAAGAGAATTTAATGGTTACATCTCTACTAAGCATTCTCCCATGGAAAGTAATGCCAAATCAGATTCACATAGAGCAAGAGTTGAGGATGAAGTTTATGATCACTAAGTATAATAAAATGACCAATGAAGTGTTGTTTTCTAAAATTGAACTAGGAAATTATGTTCTTGTTGTAGTATCAAACAAAGGGAAAGAAATAGAAGAAATTTTGATGCTACACGATGCACCAAGAGACCTAACTCAACTTCATTGTAGTACTTAAGTAGTGATTGAATTTGATATTGAGGACCTAGAAGGTGATGGTAATATCTTCCTTCTTGAAAATTTTCAAGAGTTCATGAAGAAATGTGCTCAAAACTAGGTTAACCTTGGTGGTAGAATGGATTTCAAGGAGCTTTTATTTCCTAGTTGGTGGAGAGTACATGATGCATCCCACTTTGAGTTTGAATGTTACCTTTTCTAGAAAGTTGTTAATTAATCAAGAGGTAGATTAGTCCAGTGACAATCAAAACTCATAATCAAAAAATGTAGAGTGAATCAAAAGGTGAACAATAGGTTAGTTAGAAGATTGATCATTCGCCTAGAAATGAGATTTTTTTTGCAAATTTTAAAGGTACATGTCTCACTAAATTTTGGACATTGTGTTTTGATAACTTCAAATCAAAACAAGGAGCTGGTGCAAGCTTTGATTTAATTAGCCCAACTGGTAATACATTTTTTGCAACATAGGCTACAATTCCATTGTACAAATATTGTAACAGAATTTGAGGCCTTAGTGCATGGAAAATTGAAGGATTTGAGAAAGAAAGTTAAGGTACTACAAGCTTTTGGGGACTTAAAACTAGTTATAAAGTAGGTTAAGAAGCAATACTCATGCCATGATAGAAGATTGGAAAATTATAGGCATAAAGTATGGGATATGATAGAGGGATTTGATGCATTCAATATTTAGTTAATTCCGTGTCATAAAAAAATATGTTATTGATGCATTATCCAAAGTAGCCAGTACTTTAGAGCCCTTGTCATTTGAAATGAACATAAATGGTGTGTGTGCTTTCTTTCACTTCTAGGGTTTTGGACCTAAAAGGAGAGAGACACCAACCACTTTCAACCATTCACTGAAGAACAAACCCTTGAGATTTCAATGCAGAGGAGATTGAAATATGACAAAGGGAAAGCTCTAGGAAATGATAACAACTAATGAGGGTTTACCACCAAATGTAAACTTGTAAAATAAAAAATGTTAGAAAACATGATGTGATATATAAGATGACTTAGAAATGCAACTAAAATATAACAGAAAACTATGAAACTAGAAATGTGCACCTGGGAAACTGAAGAAGGAAAAATCGGGGCCTAAAATCTTGAAAAACTTGTTGTTGAAGCCAATTGGGACTCATATTTCAGTCTAGGAAAACTAGTCTAGTTTCGGGTAAACTATGCTAGAATAGGTTTCAGACAAATGGGTACTCAATTTTGCGAAAATCTTTGATAGACTGGTACAATGGGACTCATTTTCCAAAAGTGGCGAATCAATCCACCTCAAGATTTCTAGAAATTCAAACTATGATTTTGTAACCCTTTGTCTACTTTTATGTTCCTAATTTAGACCCAGGTCCGAAACTGTAGAATTCAGCTTATAGACCTTCTCCAAGCTTCAACTAGGACTTTGACAACTTGATGAAAACTTTTCCAATATTGCTCCTTAATGAATCTATAACCTAGACCTACAAATCACACATAAGAAGAGGGGAAAATGTTATGGGGCTAGTGAATAGGGGTTTTCCTTGGTCAAACCCCTTGTTGGTAATTAAAGCCTTGAAATAGAATGAAATATGGAAAGAGAATGATGAATGAACAAAAGAAAATTTTGCAACTCACCAAACCCTTGCAATAAGATGTTGCAAACATGTAAGTGATGGTTCCAATGGATGTAGACTTGTACTCTAGATTGATGGAGATAGATCTTGAATGCAATGCTCACTTGAATCACACAATCCTACATCACAATTGTTAGTTGTAAAAAAACATGATGCAAGCAATCCTTGAAATAATGAAAGAAACTTGAAGATGCTCTTGAATGCTTGATAATCTACTCTTGAAATTCCTTGAATTCTCAAGTTCTCTTGTGAACTCTCTAGGTGATTTGATTGCTTGATTGCTTAGGATGAAAATGAGAGAAAGAAACTTGGATTTATACTTAATTATGCAATAATTATTGAAATTACAACACTACAGGTTGACCTTAGATCTTGGAGAATAAAAAACCACTAGAATTTTAAATTAAATTTGAATTTTGGACTAAAGGGGACTCATTCGCCACCCTAGGTGAATGGGTCCCACCTAAGGGGACACATTCCCCACCCTAGGTGAATGGGTCCCACCTAAGGGGACTCATTCACCACCCTAGGTGAATAGGTCCCACCTAAGGGGACTCATTTTCCCATAATGGTGAATGAGTCCCACCTTAGGAATTTGAGGTGGGTTTTCAAGTTTAAATTTTTTAAATGATATTCATTAGGATTATTCTTGAAAATACGCATAAATAAGGCATGTGGATGCAAAATGGAGCCAATTAAAGCATAAAAAATCCCAATTATTAATGACAAGCCTAGAAAGTGTGAAAGTGTGTTACAACACTTTGAAATAAGGCTTGGATAATATTAGTTGTGATCAAGATTATGTTTATTATGCTTGATTAATTGATAAAATCCTAAAAAAGTGTGAAAGTGTGTTACAACACTTCACAATACTTTTGCAAGGCATCATTAGATTTCATTAGTTCACAAGGGCCCAAGACCTAATGTGAATGTGTTATCCACATTACAATACTAAATCAAGGTGGAATTTAAGCCAAAATCCACAAATAGACCCCAAACAAGTGTGAAAAAGTCAAAGGCAGGGATAACTTGAAGAAAGCCCCCCCCTCAACGAAGGTGTAAAATCTTGGCGAATCTTATATACTTCTTGATAAAAAAATTAATTTTAGTGATTTTTTTAGGAAAAAAATATCGATTGGTGAATCTTTTCTAATTGCTTGAAGTATATAGAAAATCCTAGTGAATCATAATGTTTTTTAAACTAGTAAAATATTTTCATTGGTGATTAGAAACCTATTTTAAAACCAATAAAACAATTTTTTGGTGAATTAAACCTATTTTCAAAACAAAACAAAAATTGTTGGCGATTAAATTTTTTTTCAAACCAAAAAATAATTTTCATTGGTGAATTAAACCTATTTTAAAATGAATAAGAAAAAACATTGGTGAATTAGCATAATCTCAAAATAATAATAAAAATTCAGTGGTAAAATGTGAATGAAAATCAATATTACCATGAACGTTTTATGGATTTTTTATGAATGGTTGTATTTGCATTCTGGAAGTAAATATTTGAAGCACTATATTTGTGAATTGAAACCTCTGAAATAACACTAGTACTGTTAGATGAAAAAACTTGGCGAGATCAAGGCTCATCACTCATTGTGGTAATGAACCCGATGGGTTGAAGGATTTCGGTGATGAGTGATAGAAGAACTTAAGTGGTAGAAATGTGCATGTGCATAAAGTTTGTTTTAAAAGAGGAACCACCTAGGAAGAACATAGGACCATGGCTTAAAAGCTTAATCTTTCATATGTGCAAAGGATATTCCATATCTATAGACATATGCCATCGCAAATCAATACAACCATGACCATTGGATGAATTTTTGATGGACGACTATAGTTGCATTCTAGAAGTAAATATTTGAAGTACTAGATTTGCAAATTGAAACCTTCAGAATTACAATAGAACCATTAGATGTGGACATGTGGTGAGATGAAGGCTCATCGCTCATTAATGTCATATCTTAGTTTTTGAAGAAAGTGTGGCTGCAGTACTATAGGTGGCAACACAGATTAATGACATATGAACATCTAGAGCAATTGATTGGATAAATTTATATTTAAAACTACACGATGTACTGTAGAATCATAGATTATGATGTCAATAATCTAGTGATCTAGTGAAACAATATTTGTAATGATTTCATAGTTTGAGTGGTACTGGTGATTTTGAAAATTGATAGCTTGTCAACTTGAGGTACAATTTGCATGTAGCTAGGCTGTTAGAGTCCAGACGTCAATCAAATTAAACATTTAAATTGTAAATGTAAGGCTTAAGTTACACACATCGATTAAGTTTTTTTTTTGTGTGAATTGTGATTATGACTATACCCAACCTCACACATGACATGTGTGAGGTGTACACAGAGACTAGATTGGTATTTTCACTATTGGAAGAGCTATTGTCCTATAAATAAGGATAGTGAGCATAACTAAAATCAATCATTGAAGGATAAAGGCTATACTATTGAGTGGCAGTGCAATGTTTGAATTGTCATAATGGTTTTCATTTTGTAGGGTTAATAAGGATTCAGGAAGAAGAAGATGTGGTATTATTAGGGATACTCTAAATTCTCCCACCTCCAGTTATGTAGTTATAGAGTAAAAGACCAATTTCCTTCAAGTTTAGAATGGGTGGAATTGGAAATAAGTTGACTTGGTTCACCTGACTTCTCAGACATGTTTTTAACTAGGATGAGGAGCTCTGATGGAGATAAGTTCTCTCCTAGTGCATGGAAGCTACAAGTAGAAGATGGGAGAAATTTTACAACCCCTCATCTTTTGCGTGACTCTAGTTCTCAAAAAGGATAAGTACATTTTGTATCTTCACAAATCCCCTTTCCCTAGTTTGATTGGCCCCCCATTCCCCATGCATTTATTTTTAGTGCCCATGGCTAACCTAGCAAGTCCCATGAGTTTATTTTCAGAGCACATGGTTGACCCAGGAAGTCCCATGCATTTATTTTTAGATAAAACATTTGTATTACATTTACATTGTCACCAGTGGTCCACCAGAAGCTTGGCGCTTACATTTGTATTTATAATATGTAATAATGTGACATTGTAATTTATTTTGTTAAGTCCTTTGCAAGGTTAAGTTACCGACACCTTGGCCTTGATGTCAATCCTAGCACATTAAAGTGTCAAACAACTTTAAAACACATGTTTATTATTTATATCATAAATTATTCAACTATTCGATGAACATTTGATGTATGGTTGTAGTTGCATTCTGAAATGAAATGCATGGAGCACTAGGGTTGTAAACTTAAACCTCCAAAATCACCCTATAACCATTATATTTACAAAGATCAACGATTTAGAATTTGTTGTCAATGTAGAACTAAATGGCTTGTTTTAAAGGTTGCTAGCCACGTACTAATTCTGTAGTCCACAAGCAACATGTAGATGTTTCCTTTTCATTCACTTTAATGTTAAAACAAAAGAGAACTTTCTATTGCTAAGTGATCCTATTTTTCAGTGAGAGGGTCAACACACGAGGAGATTTCAGTCTTTATTTTTCTCATTGTAGTGCAACAACCTATTCTAGGTTCCACAATTCCACTTCCAATAAAGCCATTCCAGTAACCTAATTTCCATGACTATCAACATTCATCTTTTCAAGAATCAAAATCTAGGCAAGTGAAAGAATTCCTATAGCTACATTTCATCATTTGATGTGTCATAAAATCTTATTTTGTCAAACTTTGAAGTTTGGGTTTAGGGTTAAGAGACTTAAGAATTAAGAAAAATTAAGGACTAATAGGGAATTTATAGTTTCACATTATATAAGAATGTCTACTAGCAATACCATTAGAGAAATGTTAGATAAAAAAATACATTATCCAAAATTGCTTAAAACCCTAGGTTTCATTGATGAATACCATGATATTTAAGATCCTGGAACCTATGGTAGGCATACCTCATAACTTAGATTTTCATCTCAGAATAAGGATGCAAATAAAATGCAAGTTAATAGTATTAGTGCATCATGGGTAACTAGATTAGGGTGCATGATGTTACATGAGGTTTTCCCTTGCCCAAAATTTATCATGGTCTGTGCCCAAAATTATGATGATAACAAAAGAGAAATTGTTAATAAAGATAACAAAGAAGAATTGTTATCCATTAATGCAGAAGAACTTGGAAAAGTGTTGGGGTTTACAACCAAAGAATTTTGAAATGTCCACATTGACCTAGAAAATCTTGCTAGTGACTATGAAGCAATGGATAAAAAATATTTCTTAAATAAAATAGTCCAAGATAGAAAAATATTGAAAGGTGATCATAAGCATCCTTATGATTTGGATATTTTTAAACCATGGGTTCAGGATACTATTTCCATGCTAGCATTTTTCCTTGGATTGGATAGCAAATTGGAAGTGGGTGCAAACCTCCTTGAAATGGTGTATAATATCCATTATGATGTTCTACATGCAAAATATAACTCTATTGAGCACATTGTAAAATACATGCATAAATAATTTTTAATGATTAAAGGAGGTTCCACCAAGACATTTAGGCTCACAACATACTTGTGCTATCTTTTCCTATTCAAATTTAGAGGAATGTTTTAGACCAACAAGCTTTAGATTCAACCCTATAGTAATGTCAAGGAAAAGAAAATGGTTCCAGTATATGAATGGACCACTGAGATAAGGATGAATGATTCTCGAAGGAACTACAGTCATTTTGTAGACTAATTTTTGGCTCCATTGCATCAAACAATTAAAAATACTCCAATTCCTAGATTGGCTATGTCATGTAGAAACTACATTCAACTAGGAAAAGAAATACAATTGGCCGATTGGTACTTAATGGAATAATATACTATGCTAAGATTTTATGGATCAGGAGTACAACCATACAAACTTCCAATACATGTGATAGAAAGGGCTTTTGCATTGGAATATGTAAGGAAGATGTAGAGTACTGATGAACTACTCTTTTTTCTGTCAATAAAAGAAGACCTTATTTCCTTCTATACCTTTTTCATGTGGAAGGTTCACATTCGAGAGAAAAGCATTTAGTGTGGAACACAATCTTTTGATTTTTATTTATTTTGATGCTATCTATGACTAGCTGTATGATCCATGTGACACCATTAAATAAATGATTGTGCTCAATAAGAATGTTGCAAGTAGAATTCAACATCAAAGTAAACCCTTGCTTGAAAACTTGAGAAACAGGGATTACTGGGATGAGGTCAAAATAGTAATGGAGAAAACTGTTGTTGAGAATAGTATTTCTTTTGAAAAATTGTTAGAAAAAATTATAGCATTGCATTGAAAGAAAATTAGGAGGTACAATTTTTTTTATGAAAAAAGTCATAAACCATCTAGTAGAGTAAAAATACTAGATTCTCTAGAGAAGGAAGTTGCAGATAAAAATTGGTCACGATAAAAAATTACCACCTTTTGGTCTATGAGGAAGGAGCTAGGTGATCCAAGAGCTCTTGCAGAGTATGGAGACAATGAAGAAGATTGTGATTTTAGCAAATTGTGGAATATAGAGCATCTTGATGAACTTGGAGACAAAGAAACTGATGATGAATCTAATGATGATAGGGAAGAAGTAGAACAAATCCGTGTCAAAGTTGGTTTAAGTGAGGCCACAAAAGAAGCATATACTTCAAGAAAATTCATAGTAAAAAAAATGGGTTATGAAGGTGGTTCTTTGGGGTCCCAAGGAAAAACCCATGTCAAAGTTGTTGGAAACAAGCAACACTGAGAGGGGGGGTGAATCAATGTTGTGCAAAAAATCAATTTAATAATTCTAACTTAACCATTCAACAAAAGAAACATGCATCAACAAAAAATAATCACAAGCCCATAACACAATTTTTTTTACATGGAAACCCTATTAGGGTAAAAACCATGGTGGATGGCCAATCCACAATATAATGAGTATACCCAAAATGGAAAGTACAAAATGCGAATGTACTTGCATTCAAGCTCACTGCTCAAAATGGATGGGCTCACTGCCCTACAAAGATTTGGAATAGATCCAAAAGAGTGAACTGATGAAATAACATCTTCAATGCCTAATTATAGTTTTGATTAAGCTCTATTGATATTTTTCTATCCTTCTGACTGATTCAACAATTTTGTTCTTCTTTACACAACTCGCACTGCAAAAATCTTAATGGACAAGGGAAACTATGCATAATCACCTAATCGCTCTTCCTAATGATCGCAACTCACCACAAAACTTCTTTTTTGCATGCCAAATGTTATATCGAATCTCTTTTATATATCCACATCTAGAAATAAAATTGCTATAGGTCAACCTTAATAAAACTTGGAAATATTATTAACTATCAGCCCAAATTTACAAATAAATTTTCAATGTAGATCTAACACCGTCAACTAGATTATAGTTGGTGTTGGTGTTTTTTCCAGTACACCTAAGGAACCTCTAAATAGTAGCCAATTCTTATGTTCAAGACCCTTATAATGAATGGTCAACTAACAAGATTCAGTCAGAGACTGAGATCTTCTACACTTTAGGCTTTGTGGAACCAAGGAGGGTATTCCTACTGTGTTCATTTTGATCAATACTTTATAGAACACTTCATTCCTCACATATTAACTCTAAGGAAAAGGTAATTATTTAATGGATTACTACAATACTAACTTATCTTCAAGTAATCACTACCTATTCATCAAAGCAAAGACTTTCTTACAATTATCATTACATACACACTCCCAGAGTTAAGGAATTTAAAATGAATATAAATTTAGACTTCAAGTTGGTTACTAGGTGAATAATTGATATAATATTTATGCAAATATTTGGAATAGAATAGTGCCTAGCTATGTTGGGCCATAGAGTCATATACATAAAGATCAAAAACATAGAAATGATGTTAACCCTCGTAAAATTGACTATTCTTATAATGACTTTTCCTTATAGAACTCTTGCTCCTGAAACATAACTCCTTATCAAATCCTTTAGAGATTATTGTAAACTTATGACTCCATTCAAGAATTTAATCAATTACATTAGTCAAAGAAAAAGCAGATACATACATTCAAACAAATGTTTGAAGATAAATGCTAATATCATTGATATTTCATTTAAAATTTACAATGACTTACACCAAGAGAGTTTATGTATCAGAAATGTGCTTCAAACCTTATACTAGTCATTACTATGAAACCAATTAAGAAATTTACATACATTCATCAGGGCTAAAAACCAGACACATGCCCTATTCACTATCTTCTTATAGACCTAGTGTTTGACCCAAAAATTCACCCAACCAGATATTTTCAAAATCCCCCTACAAATGAGCCCTGGGTTCCCTTTTATAGACAAGGGAGTGAAGAAGCCACTAGCTCAAATGCAATTTCATAACAAAATTTCATTTCATTCCCAATTTCAATTTGATTTTCACATTTTAGCATACAATCCTTGCAGGAACACATTGAAAATGAGGAACAACCAAAATTTGCAACCACCATCCAAAAGGGAAAATGCAAAGACCCAAAAAAAATTCCCTTTACCACCAGACATGCACCGAATCAGATGTCCACATCACCATGAGGGCACACATTTAGAATAAAACCCAAAAATAAACTATCACGTACGTTGAAGAAGAAACTACCTGTGACAACAATACATCAAAACCAAAATTTTCCATCCCACATGGAAATTATTTATCGACCAACCATCTTACCTTTACCAATACAAAGGCCCTGATATACACGTCCGCTCTGAGTCCTTTTTAGAGAAGGAGATGAAACCTCAACTTCCTCCTCATCCTCATCTATATGTAGCACAACACCAATCCACCTGCTTGGAGTCCTAATAGCTAGTGGAGGGACATACATTACCTCTTCACCCAGGGCCAGAGTTTTGCCCAAATTTGAGAGATATTGTTGGTAATTGGGGTCTGTCTTAGTCTTGCTATCCGACTATATTTTTGTAAGATCAATGGGTGAGTTTTGATGCTCAAAGGAGCCACACCCATATCTTATTTTCCTCTTCACACCAGTAACAAAATGCACTGGTTACTTTCCTTTGTCATTTATCGGTTGAGCAACCATGTCTTGGAATTGTAGCCTCCTGCTACATCTAGTGGGCACAAGCCTGGGCTTGTCAACCGAGGCACCTTCATGAATAGTAGAGTCAAGATTTTGAGAGCTCAAGTGAGTAGACCTTCTCATTGGCTCATTCATTTTCTTTGTTAGATAATTACTCAAACTCAACCTGACTCACCTTAGAAATTTTTCTAACTGCTAAAGATGAATGACATAATTAGCAGTTAATTCCTACCATATTTATTGTGCAAGGAAATGGCAACTATCACCAATGTTTGGTAAAAAACACATGTATAAACATGGAAATTCGGTGGTGTATGTATTGTCACCATTTAATTCTAGTTGCATGGGAATCTACAGATCACCCTTCATGATTACCAACAATTACATCTCCACACAAATTGAGATCAACTTAATCACACAAGAAAGGAATAATTCACTAATGCTTCACTAGATTCAAAATAAAATAGCTACCACATGCCATTTTCCAACTTTGAATATTGCCCATTGATCTCCTGAAGAGCTAGAAGATCGAATGGTTCACCCTAGGCTAATTGGGTTTGAAATCCAATGAAGCATCATTGACTTGTCTTCAACCAATAACATTAATCCATCTTGGACACCAACTTCATTGTCAGCGAGTCCCATGCATCTTGCAGACTGAAAGGTTTGAGCCACATGTCACAAATTCACCAACCTCGTAGCTTTTAACCAACCTTCATCTTCCCCCTGCGAGCTAGTGGGGAATGATGGATATTCACCCTTGCTTCTAATCTTGATCGTCAGTCTAGAATCATGGGCCACGAGCTTGGTAGTGGAATTTGGGCCCCACATCTATATGGGACATGCGCCTCCATTTCGTTGAACTCACATTAAATAACTAGTCGGCACCTTAAGTCTGTGAGCTAGTGAGGTACAATTGAGATCTTCTCCAATATCCTCCAATCTCAAAAACCTACTTACAACATGGTTAGCATTTAATAATAGTCTTTTTTCAAGCCTTTGGCGACATGACCCCTGTAGACTAATGACTTAAGCTTAAGTCATTAGGAAAATTAAAACCCTGACTTAGGAAATTGGTAAATTTGATGAGCAGATTGAGTGACCGGTATTCTAACCAAAGGCGGCCAGTAAATAGATGTAAATAATGTCTGAAGAAGTGACTCAAAGATTTGGGAAATGGAAAAAACTAGTCAACTCCATATTACAACATTTGAGGGCTCAAGAGGCTAAACCCTACTCACTTATGGGGACAAGGGTTTATTTAAAGACAAACTGGATCCATGGAGAATGAGGAAATTCACAAAAAAATTAGAAGCTCCAACAATGGCTCATGCTTGGGGACACATACCCCTAGTGGGTATGGTGAGAAACAAAATCTCGGGTGAAGCAGACCAGAGCAAAAAACCAAAAGAGAAGCTTACCCAAACAATGAAAGTAGACACAACCAAAAGCAAACAAACCCAACCTTATATACAATAGTTACAAAAATTACATTGCAATCCATTTTAGAAGCCTCATATAAACCATTGGCCTCAGCCCTCAAATTGGAGGCCCCAGACCCCCCAAAACATAGGGGCTATTCTTTCCTTTGTCAAACACCTTAGTCTATTTCACCAGTGATGAATTTTCATGAATGTTGTGCAATTCCAGACAACTAGCATTATCACAATTAGTATTTCCCATAACACCTAAAACAACACTTCTAAGGTCATACTTCCCCATCATGGATTCATCTAATTGTATCGAAAAAACAAAAAAATTACACTTTGCACCACAATGAGGTGTCATATCACACCCAAGTTATTCATCAAATTTAAAAACCTCATAAGCATTATGGCTTACATCTGGGGTTTCTTCCATAAGATCAGGGAAAAGGAAAACAGAACCATACATTCCCCCCATGTACCTCTCATCAACATTGTCTTTAGTGGGTGAAATAAATTCCATAATCATATCAAGAAGATAAGGAGCATTTGCAAAAAACTCAAGTACAGCCTCATGTTGACTAGCATAATCCTATTGATTATCTATATTTCCATATTTCTCATCATCTAGATCAAATATATGTGCTAAATCAACATGATGCTCCTCTTTAACATGACATTATGCCACTTGAGCATTCATGCACTCAATCTGATTAATCCTTTGGTCATTGAAGAGTAAATTTCCCTCCATATCCTACCCCATACTACTATGTAGATCATAGGATGGTGGTAATTCAACCTTCTTTTTAAACACATTGTTAGTTGTTGTAAGAGAATAATCACAAGCACCTATATCTCCATTGACAACAGTGTCACATTTAACATTGTCATCACAATTATTTTCAATACATGAGATATTACAATCCCTGAGTGCTAACAAACATGAATTTGCTTCAACATGCTCATCACAGGCCACTTGTTCAACCCTATGTTGGCAGACAATCCTCACAATATCTGTGTCGCAAGATTTTCCTTTCAATTGGCAAATAATAAAATTAGGGCTGACATTTTCAAATGCAGTATCACCTTGACATCTATGTATGTCCTTTCCAACATATGTGCTAGTAATTTCTAATAAGTTTTCATCAAAAATTTCTTCAAACAGAGGATTATGTCTACACCAATAAACATCATCCTTTGTACCCTCAATTTTAGATGTGGACTCGTCAAATAAAGGATTTTTCCATATCTTGGATATAATTGGATGTATCTCATCATCTATATTATGAAAGATCCATTGACTTTGGTTTTTCAAGCACTCAAAATTAGTATAGTCACTTGACGAACAAAGAGAACCACATTCACTATCTTCTTCATCACTTGTGCTTATAAAAATTGATCCATGCTCCAAGAATTCTTCACATGAGGAAAATTGTTCACTACCTAAGAAGTAGATCCCTTCAAGGCTATTAACATACCCATTACTAGAAGCCATGGATTCTATCTTTAGTCCATAAGAGGAATTATATTCAATTGAAGATTGTCTAGATTCAATATCACCTCTTTGATTCCTTACTTGTACACTGTCATTAACACCAAGTGTAGCCCTATTACTGGGTGACACAAGATTGATTCTAGTAGAATCCATTTGTGCATTTTCATGTATTTCCTACATAGGCTCATGGCTCAAGACATCTAGAGGGAAGTAGTTAGATATGACCTCCTTGATCTCACACTCTGTTTCTTCACCCTCATCATTGCTAAGTGCATCTACCTCCAAACTATTTGTGAAATGATAGCATTCAACACTTAATTTTTTGGACATTGATGCTTCTCATTGATTTGTTAATGTTAATATATTCCTTTCCTCACCGTGACAATCATTATTGACATTGTGGGAGACAATGGGAGGCACATGACCAAGCTCGGCCTCTTCGACCATACTTATCTAGTCTACTACCTGATCAATGCTTTGAGGCTTCACATCCTTAGGCCATTGGATTGATCCTGATGTGTAGGCTTCACAAAATAGGTTAATACACATCAACTCATTAGGCCTAAGACCCATGGGTATTTCCATCAAAATATCCAAAAATCTTGAAAACAAGTCGGTGACTCATTTGTATGTCTCTTTATTTCATACAATTTCCCAATAGATAACATCAAGTCCATCTTTCCCCTACATGGCTGATTAGAGGTTGATGCTTTCTCTTTCCCTGCATCTCTTGAGAATGATGTAGGTTTAATATCTAAAGGTTTCTCTTCTTGATAAACATCTTTATTTTCTAGTTGACTTGGTTGAATTGTCTAAATACTACTAGAGTTAACTACACTAGTCATTGTATGTATCCTCATAATTGAGTACTTTAGATTATTCTCAATATTCACAGCTTCTTGGTAAGCTTGTTGTAATGTAACTGGTTCTTTGTCCCTTAACAGGAAGCTCATTTTTCTATCAAACACCCCCAAATATACAACCAAACATTTTGCATTATTTGGTCTTAAATATTCAATAATTTCCCTTACAACTTTAGCAAATCTAAGGTTGAAGGAAGGGACCAATTCTTCTCTATCTTTAGATATTTCCATGAAATTTCTCCTTATTGTACTTGGGTTGGTCCTTTCACCAAATTTCTCCATGAAAGTAGCCTTAAGTCCACTCCAACAATGTACAGAGGCAATAGGTAAAAAGGAGAACCAGTCTCTTGCATCTCCCTTCAGTGATTGAATAAAAGGCTTCATCACCACATCTTCAAAGTTAATTTCATAATCACCCATCACATCTTCAAATTCTTGCACATTCTTATTTGCTAATTTTGATTTATCACCACTGAACTTTGGTATCCTATCCCTAATCTTGGGTGGTATAATATTTGGATAGCTACAAATATTTTCAAAGCTAATAGCTTTGTATCTATCAGTATAAAATCCATCCTAATGGGCCCAATACTGATTCATTTGTATGCTTTTGTCCATATTTGTACCAGATGGCACAAATTGACAACTCACCCCTAATTCTTGAAAATAAATTTTAAAATATTTATGCAATTTATACAATACTACTTCAATTCCTTTTACAAATATGATCCCAAGCTCCTAATGCAAGTATTCCATACAAATGTTGCCTAAGATCTATAATATGGCATGCTTCTTGTACTATAATACATAAATTTCAACTTACATATTGAGCATGCTAAAATACCTTGAATATTCCCTGATCTAGTGCTAAATGACTTATTAGGGAATCATTTTCATGTCATGCATTGGAAATTTATTATGATATTATCTATAATATGCTCAAAATTCTTTCAAATTCTACAAGGGTACCTATATATTGGCAACAGTGAAGTGTCTCCTAGCATTAATTACACAAATCTGAGAGATTGATGTATGCTTGAACAGGTTCTTTTGAGTCAGAGTCGCCACCTCCTTTTAGAGGACAAAACTTCAAATGAGATGAAGTTTCCTTGCAAAATAGGATAGATTCTAGGTTATCTTCCACAACAGAGTCACATTCGGATCTTTCAATGCCTGTTGCACTCAGATTGTATACCAAGTCCAAGAATTTTACAATAGCTGAACTAAATGTTTAGATCTACATCACCATTTGACTCTGTATTTTGTATCTTCATCTTTGGAGAATGAGAAATCCCTAGTAGAGTCGCCATTCTATTAGTGACTCAGATGGGAAAATAAGATGTCACAATAATTTTCAACCTTCAATTACAAATAATAGTTCAAGACTGGAATGACTCTTATATAAGGTAATTTGCAACCAGACTTCTGAGTGCATTCCCTAGTAGAGTCACCATTTTGTTGGTATTTTTTCTAGTACACCTAAGGAACCTCTAAAGAGTAGCTAATTCTTATGTTCAAGACCCTCATAGTGAATGGCCAACTAACATGATTCAGTCAAAGATTGTGATCTTCTACAATTTAGGCTCTGTGGAACCAAGGAGGGTATTCCTACTATGTTCATTTTGATCAATACTTTATAGAACAATTCATTCCTCACAGATTAACTCTAATGAAAAGGTAATTATGCAATGTATTACTATAAGAATAGCTTATCTTCAAGTAATCACTACCCATTCATTAGAGCAAAGTCTTTCTTACAATTATCATTACATACACACTCCCAGAGTTAAGGAATATAAAATTACTATAAATTCTTACTTCAAGTCGATTACTAGGTGAAAAACTGATATACTCTTTGTGAAAATATTTGGAATAGACCAGTACCGAGCTATGTTGGGCCATGGAGTCATATACATAAAGATCATAAACATAGAAATGATGTTAACCCTAGTAAAATTGACTATTCTTATACTAACTTTGCCTTATAGAACTCATGCTCCTAAAACATAACTCCTTATCAAATCCTTTAGAAATTACTATAAACTTATGACTGCATTCAAGCATTTAATTGATTACCTTAATCAAAGAAAAAGAAAAGAAATAAATTCGAACAAATGTTTGAAGATAAATGCTAATATCATTGATATTTCATTTAAAATTTACAATGACTTACACCAGGAGAGTTAATGTATCAGAAATGTGCTTCAAAACTTATACCAGTCATTACTATGAAACTAATTAAGACATTTACATACATTCATCATGGGTCAAAACTAGACACATGCCCTATTCACTATCTTCTTATAGACCTAGTGTTCAACCTAGAAATTCACCCGACCATATATTTTTAGAATTCCCCTAGCAAATGAGCCCTAAGTTCCCTTTTATAGACAAGGGAGTGAACAAGCCACTGGCTCAAATGCAATTTCATAACAAAATTTCATTTCATTCCCAATTTAAATATGCATTTCACATTTTAGCATAGAATCCTTGTAGGAACACGTTGAAAACGAGGAACAACCAAAATTTGCAACCACCATCCAAAAGGGAAAATGAAAAGACCCACCAAAATTTCCTTTTACCACCAGGCACACACTGAATCAGATGTCCACATCACCATGAGGGTGCACATTCAACACAAAACCCCAAAAAAAAAAATCATGTACGTCAAAGAAGAAACTACCTACCCCAACAATACATCAAAACAAAAATTTTCCATCCCACATGGCAATTCTTTATCGACCAACGACCTTACCTTTACCAGTACCAAGGCCTTGATACACTCCTAGCTAATGGGTCAAAATTATTGGAAATACTCACCAACTATTGTTCAATGTCTTTCACCTTCTCATTTGCTTCAGTAAATTTTGACAAGACTAAGCAAGACTTGTACACCTTTCCTCCTTCAAACATAGTACATTGAATATTTTTTATGCAAGTTCCTAATAGATCTTTGTCTTTGGAAATCAATTCATTTAGGCTACCAACTCTCTTTTCCTTGAACTCCTTTTTCACTTTAACCAAAGTTGATTTCTCAAAAGATTTAAAATGAGAATCTACAAAATCTATTAGCTTCTTTAACTCATTGGAGGAGGAACCTGATGGGTCCATAACATAAGTAGGCATTAATTTCTATAAAAATCCAGGTGCAAGATTTAGTAGTTCACTATCCTCTATGTGAAATTTCAGTATCCTCTCATTGGCTTTGGCTTGAGAAATTTTAGCGACCTTCATTATCTAAATTGGAGACAGAGTGGACAAGTTAATTAAGCTTTCATTTAAATCAGGATCTGACTCTTCCTGTTGCTCCAATAGAGATCTCTTTGCTTCCTCTTTTTTGATTTCTTGATCCTTTTCTTTTTCAACCTTGAATTTTGATTCAGGATTAACTTTAGGAATTTCAGCTTCTTCAATATGCACCTCTTTTTCCTCAGCTAACACCTCAACAGGGACCTTAGTTACCACATGTGTCTTTGTATTTTCCATATTAGGAGAAGTCAGAATATCCTCAAATTCTGGAGGATTAGACACATTCATGTTCTCCTCATTCACATTCTCTTCTTTATTTTCATTTACTTCCACATTCACTTCCTCATTTCCTAGAACATTTTTAGTATTGATTCCCTCAATGTTAATCTTATCCCTTGACAAAAATTCTTCCAGAATTTCCTTAGTTTCACTGAAAATAGTGTTAGTTTCACCAATAATGAGTTTATTTAATCTTGTCTTTCTCTTAAATTCCTTTTTAGCTTCTTCAAGGAGTAAATCCATCTCTTCAATTGTCATTTCTGAGCACAAATCGAAAATAACTCTCTTCCTTAGATTTTCTTCTTCTGATCTAGCACTCAACCTCCTAGATTCCAAAGCATCATACAAACTTGTTGGAAAACCATACATGATTTCAACAAGAGCTTTATTAAAAACATTCATATGCTTTATTATTACTTCTTCAAGAATTCTCTTACTGGAATCATCAACGGTCTCATACCAATAACAAAGTGGCTTGATATTTCTATCTTTCACCACTGCATTCTCAACTTCCTCAACAGTCATACTGGGCTTGTCAACTTTGGCCTTTTTATTTTCTTCTTCTCCTTTGCCAAAATATTTTCTCTTGTTCAATTTGACAGCCTAAGTACCAGTAGCCTTTATCTCTCTTACCACTTCTTCTGAGTTAGCTTCTTCCTCTTCATCTGCAAACACAACATTGTAAGATCTGCTTTTATTCTTCTTCCTTTTTCTGGAAGCCTCAACTTGATTTGGCTGAGCTATAGGGGAACTCCTAGTAGATCTATTGTGAGAAAGAGATGTTCCTAGACTAGATAATTCTACCTTTTCTTTCATTTTAGCTACTTCAACTTCATCTCTTTTCCTTCTCACTTCTCTCAGTTTATGCACATGAATGCCCATACTCTCTGCAAAAGCTTCTCTCTTTTGTTACCCTTCTGACTATCATGGGATTTTTCAATTCTAAATGAACTTGCAAGCTTTTCTCTTCATAAGTACCAAACCTTTCTTCTCCCTAATCCAGTGGTGAATTCAATAGGTGTTCTAGATACATATTCAAAATGTTCTCATCTACTTCATAACCCATAGGCATGATCCAAACTATTCTAGGATCAGTAGCTTCCATATGGAACTGATCAATGTCTACCATAAAGCAAATAGTGTCTTTGTACTATTCCACTATTATGGAAGGAAGTCTCTCTTTGGCATGCATTAAATTCTGAAAGCTTTTAAAGTAACCCTACAGGATTGTATTATGGGTTTGTCAATCACCCAATCCAAATAATATATTCCTTATCCAAATAGCTACCAGTTCATCATTATTCCATTGAACTTTACTAACTCTTAGAACCTCACCCGAGAAGTAGTAAAACAAACATATCAACAGGTTACCATATCTGAATATGTTCATCTTATCCTTCTTGATTTTTCCCAAATTTTCCAATAATTAGCTTTTGAGCAGTTCACACAAATCATATTCTACATTTTGTTTGACCATCTCATATGCTACATAGATAGCTGTGATGGATATTGAATTCTCCCTGCTTGAATGATAAATCTTATAGCCAATAACCATTAATGCAAATTTTAAATCTACTATGGCAATATCATCTATCATCAGTGCTCTTTTGTCCCATTGTGAGCCTATCACATCAGTAACCTTATCATTCTTCACAAACTTCAAAACTAGAAGTCTACCAATGGAATTTAGTCCTATAACTGCACATATAACTTCTTTTGTGATTTTGAATGACACATCTAACCAAATGAATTCATTATCGACATGGCTCAACACATATCAAATCCATTCATCTTCTTCAAATAATGGAAATTTTGCAAATTGCATAAATTTCTTGTCCTCTAGGGTTTTGAATTCTAGTTTCATAGTAAAATCTTCTTCAATTATATGATGAGAGTAAAAATCCATCAAATGAGAGGTTCCCAAATCTTCAATGTTTGCATGCACATAAGCCCTGATATCCTCAATATGCAGGACTCCGTATGACACTGATGAAAATGCACCTAAGGGCTCTGTATCTACAGACTTATACGAATTCCATTTAAGTTTTGGATGTGGCCTATTTGTAACTTTGACTATCAGAGGAGTAGACATGATTACAATCACACAAATTTATAGGTTTTTCAATAAATAACTTTCAGGTATGAAACAAAATTTGATCATGGATTATCCTTTATGCTTGAATCTTTCCAGAAACTTGCAATGATCACATCAGAGCTCTCCAAACCACTTTTCTCCAAATGCAATATGAAAAATGAGGGTTGAAGCTATTATTTTATTTCCCACATACCTAACTCCTTTAGTTTGCAATAAATTCCCTTTCCCTAACTCATCTGGTTTCCTTCCTTTCAAGCATCGAGATAGATGACTCTTATGCGGATCTCCAATATTCTTCACTAATGCTTCTAACTAGTTGAAAAACATCTAAAAAGAACCAACTCTCCTACTGGACACATCTGGATTTTAGTATTATTCACCTACAAGAGGGGGTTTAATATTTTTTCTTGATAGTCCCCTATGCCAGAGACCTAAAATTAATTCCCCAAGGAGTTACCAAAAGTTGCTTCTGGTGCTGGCGCATTTCCTTCTATAGAGGGATTCTTATCCACCCATTTCTTCTGTATTTGATTTTTGATCACATCATTAGTGAATTTTCCTTTCCCTTTAACATCTTGTTGCATGTTATGTTTTACTAGACCTCTTCTATTCCAATAGAATCTAGCAATGTGTCCAAATTTGTCATAGTTGTAGCACACAACATTTCTTTATTTAGACTAATTGTTCCACTGACTTTGTTTTGATCTGCATTGGCTAGAAATATGTCCAAATCTATTGCATGCATAACATCTAACATCTCTATGAAAGTTATTCATCACAATTCTGCATTCACTTGACTTATCACCATACTTATAGCAATTAAAACACTGACCTGAGAATGATGGTCTACCTATATTAATTCTACTTCTACACTGAGAAGCCATATGACCAAATTTGTTGCAAAATTAACAATAACCATTAAATCTTTGAGCATTTGGTTGCCTTACCATATTTCTTCTGGCTCCTTTCATCTAATTTCCTTGTTTGAATCTTCCTTGTCTGGAATTCCTTTGTCTAGAGTTCCTTTGTCTAGATCTGATACTTTCTCCTTCTTCATATCCAAGACCTCGTCTATCACCATCAATCCTCTACCCTTTGATTATTTCATCAAGTTTGGTTGAACTTTCTTTGAATTTCTCCTTATACTCATTTGCAGTAGCAAGTTCATCTCTGAGATCATCAAGCTACATTTCAATCACTTCTTCATTGTTCTTGGATTGCTCCAATTCATTATCTAGTCAGTTACATTTTTTATATTTTTCTCTCAAAGACTGTGCTAGCTTTTCTTCATTCTTCTTTCTATCCTCAATCTCCTTAGTCATTCTCATCATGATAGATTCCATTTCACACTTCAAGGCAACATTCTCTTTGGAAAATTTTTCACATTGTTTTGTTTCCACTTTTAGAGCCATACCGAGTTGTTTATCTTCCATGCTTTTGTTCTTCTATTTGAGTTGACCACATAATTGCTTTATTTTCTCCCTTAATTCATTGATTTTGTCTTTTAGTGGCTGAATGAACTTTTTTGCATTCTCAAGATTTTCTTGTCGTTCCCGGTTCTCAAATTTTTATTTGTCCAGATCATCAAGGGCCACCATAAGTTTCTATTGAAGACTGCTTGTATCCATTGAAAAATACCTTCCAAGATCTCCCCAAGTTGTAATACTTCTTCTGAGGAACTAGCTCTAATACCAATTGTTGGAAACAAGCAACACTGAGAGGGGGGCTAAATCAGTGTTTTGCAAAAACTCAATTTTATTATTCTAACTTACTTAACCATTCAACAAAAGAAACATGCATGAATAGAAAAAAATCACAACCCCATAACACCAAAATTTTTATGTGGAAATCCTATTAGGGTAAAAACCACGGTGGATGGCCAATCCACAATATAATATGAGTATACCCAAAATGAAAATTACAAAATGAAAATGCACTTACATTTAGGCTCACTGCCTAGAGCTCACTACTCAAAATGGATGGGCTCACTGCCCTACAAATATTTGGAATAGATCCAAATGAGTGACCTGATGAAATAACATCTTCAATGCCTAATTACAATTCTGATTAAGCTCTGTAGATAATCTTCTATCCTTCTGACTGATTCAACAATTCTGCTCTGCTATGCACAACTCACACTACAAAAATCTTAATGCATAAGTGAAACTATGCATAATCGCTTAATCGCTCTTCCTGATGATCAAAACTCACCACCACACTTATTTTTCAAATGTCAAATGATATATTGAATCTCTTATATATATTCACATCTAGAAATAAAATTTCTATAGGTCGGCCTTAATAAAACTTGGAAATATTATCAATTGTCATCCCAAAATTACAAATAAATTTTCAATGTGGATCTAACATCGTCAGCTAGACTAGAGCTAGGACCCATAATTAAATATTTGAACATAAAAATAAAAAATAAAAATTCACTTTACACATCCACAATGTGCCTCATTCATTGAGTCGGCTACAATGAGCAAATAGATAGAAAACACCCTACCAGACTTCCAAGCTCATACAACAACTAATGGAACACCAAAAAATTCAGCAATAAGATAACGCGCATGCTCAACAAGAAATATCGGGGATCCACAACTCAAAATGATGATCCAGTGAAGTAGAAAGATTAACTGACTGACCAGATACTCTGTTCTTCAAGTATTCTATCAGTAACACATGATATTTCACTTTATCTGTTGATATGACTAGATAATGATCTGTGAACCATGTAAATGACTTCAGTTGCCATCAATGAAAACACTAGAAGCCATATGCCAACAAAATTTGGTTTAAGTGAGGCCACAAAAGAAGTATATATACTTCAAAAGTAGTCATAGCTGAAAAAATGGGTTATGAAGGTGGTAGTTTGGGGTCCCAAGGACAAGGAATTCCTACAATAATAGATGTAAAGAATAGAAAAATAGTTGATAAATCTGACCCTGGAAATGATAAAGTAGACCAAGGGCATACACGTAGAGCCAAAACAATTCAATTTGTTAGAGCTTCAAATTCTCATCTTCATGGTCAGATACAATCACAACTAGGACATGCCCATGGTGGAGAGCTTAGTGCAATTGGCACTGCCTCTAGTGGTGATGGTATGGGTAGTAGTACTAGTAGTGGTCAACATGTGCTACAACAACAAATTACACACAAGAGGATGACAATACAATATACCACATAAAGATCAAGTGATCTAGTCATACAGAAGAGGCAAAGGATTTTGACAGGTCCAAGTCAAACTACCAATGGATCCACCACAAAGGAGTTATTTCCAGGCACTCCCCCATTTCCAGTTAGTCTAGCCACAAAATTATTAGCAACTGCATTACTCCTTTTCCTTCACCATTCAAGCATTCCATTGTTCTTGTCTCCCTAGGTTTTGATTACATTGAAGAGTTTAAAAAGAAATCAGACTTGAATAAAAAAGAAAAGAAGCAACTGATGGAGAGTGTGTCTGTTGTAACTTCAAAGCTTGCAACAACCTTGGTATTACCCACATTTGACATAAATAAAGAAATCATGGAGTACACAATTTGTGTTCCCATAGTTCAAAACAAACCAACAAATCAGATGGATCGATCTGAATTCTAGGTAAATAATATTCAATTGGATTTTCTAGACTCAAAAATACTGAAAAAATTAATGTATCAAAGAATAACAATGAATTGGTGTACACAACATTGGTAAAGAAAGATAGAGAGAAAAAAAGGTTGTAGACTCAAATTGAAAAGTTATAGGTAGACATAGGAAACGAGAAATAAAAGAGAAAAGCAATAGATAACAAGAGCAATGAATTAGAAAAAAGAATAAAAAATATGTGTCTTCATCAACAAGCAAAGAGGATTGTTGGAAATATGTGCCTCAATCCCATAGGCTAAAACCTCTAAGAGATCCAAGTCGGTGTGACATGCTTTGTGTCTGTCCGACTAGCAGTTGAAACCTTGGTGAACAGTTCTGGTCGCTGTGACCTTTCTTCAATCATGCCGAATGTATCTATCATTGTGACATTATGATCGCTGTGACAATTTATATATCACTCTACCTGAGTTGATCTCTTGCCAACGGGTCAGTGTCAAGTGGTGGTCGAGGAGACTCATGGCGATTGGAGTCTTCAGGGTAACACAGAGGCTTCGCTATGTACTCTCAGTGATGAAGAAAAGTCTTACCGATAGTATACACTCGGAGTAACATATGGTGGCTCGATATGAAGTCTTACCGAAATGAATATCTCTAGCCAACAGGCTACTCTTATCGGATATCGGGGAGACTCTGGGCGACAAGCGGAGGCATTAGGGTAACACTAAGGGTTCGCTAAGAACTCTTAGCAATGGAGAGAAGTCTTGCCGACTGTTGTTTGGTGCTCAGTATGACTTAAGACTTTGGAGTAATGTCTCAACGATAGCGATAAATCTTGGCGATAGATGAATACTTTGGGATAACTTGTGAACCTCATTATGATCTCTTGGTGAAAGAGATAAGTCTTGCTGACTGTTGAACATTTCGGTATAACATAAAGGCTTGGTATGATCTCTCAGCAAAAGCGATAAGTCTTAGCGATAGTGATACAAGTGATGATCATCGGTATGAGGTCTTGGCGACATGGTGAAGTCTTAACGATAGCTCTTTGGACTCAGTGTAACATCTTACCAATAGTATGGAGTCTTGGTGATATCGAATGTTGGCTTTGTGGCATTAGGGAGACACAGTTAGTGTCTCACCGACATGCCAACACAGGTTGAATGCTTTGACTGAGTGAAGACTATCCTATGTGGCTTGTATTCGACCAATCAGTGTGAATTCTATTATGAGTATATTGTAATTGGAATCTTCTGTACAAGGTTGGTCATTGTGAAAGCTATTGTAATTTGACATCAGAAAGATAAGTTTGATCTCTATATGTAATCTCCATTACTGTAATACAAAGTGACGTCTCTTGGTGTGGTGGGTTTTTCTCCCATAAGGGTTTTCCCACGTAAATCTGGTGTTCATATGTGCATGTCTAATTCTATATTTCTATTATCTCTTTCAAGTGCATCTTAATTGGACTGTAATTGTAAAATTTAAAAGTATCTCTACATTCTTCCCTGAGGTTTTGACGTTAGGAGAGTTGCTTTTGCACTTAGCTTTCCTTATAAGTGGTATCAGAGCCTGGCCAGTTGTGTTATCCTTATGGGTACGTTGGGTTTTTTGAGTCAATTCTATTCAGTGGGAGTCTTGTAGAAGTTTGTCAATTTCAAATTATAGATTGAGATGGCTAGCACGTTAGAAAAAATTAAAATAGAGAAATTCAATGGCAGCAATTTTGAGTTGTGGAAACTTAAAATGGAAGATCTATTGGTTGATCGTGATCTTTGGATTGTTGTGTCCAGAACTAAGCCTACAGGCATGAAGCAAGAAGATTGGGACCTTGTAGATAGAAAGTCTAAGGGGATGATAAGGCTCTGTTTGGCAGACTTTGTTCTTCTGAATGTGCATGAAGAGAAGACTGCATCTTCCTTGTGGAAGAGACTGGCATCTATTTATCAAGGGAAGTCCTTGGTGAATAAATTGTTCTTTAGGAAGAAGTTGTATGCTTTTAGAATGCAGAAGGGAGGATCTGTTGCTGATCATTTGAATGCATTCAACATGTTGATTGCATAGTTAACATCTGTTGGTGTGAAGATTGATGAAGAGGATCGTTGTACACTTTTATTGTGTTCTTTTCTAGATTCATGGGATCACCTAGTGATGGCTATTGGGAATACAACATCTAGTTTCAAGATGGAAGATGTTGTTGGTTCTCTATTATCAGAAGAGATGAGAAGGAAATCTTTTGAGATGGTGAAGGAGGCCCTTGATGTTAGAGGAAGATCGAAAGATAAAGGCAAGAAGAAGTACAAAAATTCCAAATCAAAATCAGAGGGGAGATCAAAGTCTCTTGGAAAGAAGTCCAAGGTGAAGTGCTAGAATTGTGGGCAACCTGGTCATGTCCGAAAGGATTGCAGAGAGGAGAAAAAGAAGAATTGTTTTGACAATGATTCTTCTCAGAGTGATGCAGACGCCTTCATTGTAGCCTTGGCTATGCAGGCATCAGATGATGTCTGGCTGATAGATTTTGGAGCATCTTTCCACACGACATCTCACAGAGACTAGTTCACGAAGTATGAAAAATACGATGGTGGAAAGGTGTATTTGGTAAGTGATTCTTCATTGGAAATAGTTGGCCATGGAAGAGTCAGAATTCAATTCCCTGATGGAAGAGTGAAGGGAATTAATAATGTAATGCATATACCAGGTCTGGCTTGAAACTTACTTTCTGTTAGTATGCTGAATGATATTGGAGTGCAAGTCATGTTCTCTGGAAATGGCTGCAAGATGACTAGAGTCTCTATGGTGCTAGCAAGAGGTGCTCGTGTTCGTACCTTGTACAAAATGGATGTTGTTCAATGTAACAGTGTCTCTGAAAAGTAACAAAAAGTTACTCATGGAGGAAAAGAGGGAAATGTAAACTCTATGGAAGTTAAACTTCCAACAGAAAAGACTATGCTTTGGCATCATAGGCTAGGCCACATTGGTGAGAAAGGTTTAAAAACCTTGAAGAATAAAAACCTGGTTGAGGGGCTTGAAGATTGTAACCTCAAATTTTAATTCTGTGAACATTGTATATATGGTAAACAACACCATGTTTCATTTTATTCCAATCCTCATAAATCTTCTGGTTTGCTAGATTATATTCATTCTAATGTATTTGGTCCAGTGAATGTTCCTTCTTTGTCTAAGTCAAGGTACTATGTATCATTCATTGATGATTATTCGAGAACACTTGTTTATGTTTTGAAAAGTAAATCATAAGTGTTTAGTCAGTTTAAGGAATTTAAGAACCTTGTAGAAAATCAAACTGGATGAAAAAAAATGTTTAAGGATTGATAATGGTGGTGAATTTTTTTTCTGATGATTTCAAGAGGTATTGTAAAGATCATGGAATTAAAAGAAATAAAACTACACCTTATACTCCGAAGAAAAATGGAGTTGCAAAAAGGTTCAATAGGACAGTGATGGAGAGAGCACGAAGTATGTTGAGTAGTGCTAGATTGGAGGAGAAGTTCTGGGCTAAGGCAGTTGCTACATGTTACTTTATAAACTGTTCTCCAAATTCTTCTCTTGTTGAGAAAACACCTTTGGAAGCATGGTCTGGTAAGAAGCCCTCTTTAAGACATATTCATGTTTTTGGCTATGAGGCATATGCTCATGTGTCGTATGAGAAAATATCTAAATTGGAGAACAAGGCTGTCAAATGTATTTTTATTGGCTATAGTGCTGGCATAAAAGGATACAAGCTTTGGAATCCTGATATAGAGAAGTACATCAGGTGTCATCTTTTGTGAGTTGAAGCCTTCTACCTTAGATCTCAGAGACAAAATCAAAAAACAAAAAGGATGTAGTTGAAATTCCTCGACACTAGATAAAGAGGAATTTAAAATTAAAAATATATTTGAAACTGAGGAGAGCTCAAGTAGTTCTGAGAGTTCTGATGAAGAAGAACAACCTTAGCCTCAGCAAGTGAGGAGGTAAAATCATGAAAGAAAGCAACCTGATAGGTATGGGTTCTCTTTGATAGATTCTACTTGTGCCTATGCTTTAATCTCTAGCACTGATGAGCCTAGGATTGTGAAAGAGGCATTTAGAATGTTTGATTCAAACTCTTGGTTGGAAGCCATGAATGAAGAAATGGCATCATTAGAAAATAATGATACTTGGAGTTTGGTGCCCTTGCCTAAAGGTAGAAAAGTTGTGGGCTACAAATGGGTATTTAAAAAGAAAATAGGCCTAGATGGCAGTGTGGAAAAATACAAGGCAAGGTTGGTTGTGAAGGGTTATTCCCAGGTAGAGGGAATTGATTATGGGGAAATCTTTTCTCCTGTAGCTAAGCTGATGTCCATTAGATTTATTTTTACACTTGCAATAGCATATGACTTAGAGGTCGAACAGATGGATGTGAAGACAACATTTCCTCATGGTGATCTTGAAGAAGAGATTTATATGTCCCAGCTTGAGCACTTTGTGGAAAAAGGTAAAGAAAGATTGGCTTACAAGTTGAATAAATCTTTGTATGGGTTAAAGCAGTCTCCTAGAATGTGGTACCAGAATTTTGATAGTTTTGTATTGTCTTTGGGATTTGTAAGATCAAAATATAATCATTGTGTGTATTACAAAGCTAAAAGTGATCAAGTTCTTATTATTTCTCTCTATGTTGATGATATGTTGTTCATAGGCAATAGTAAGTTGATAATTTCTGATCTTAAGTCTCAGTTTTCTGCTAAGTTTGAAATGAAAGATCTTGGTGAAGCAAGGTATATTCTGGGGATGGAGATAACGAGGGACAGGAATAGTAGAAAACTTTGGCTCAGTCAGAGTAAGTATATTAAGACTGTTCTAGAGAGATTTTGCATGAATGATTGCAAGCAACTAGTTGTTCCAGTTTTGCATGGAACGAAGCTATCTACTGAAGATTTTCCAAAATCTCCTACTAAGATGGAGGACATAACCAATGTACCTTATGCTAGTGCGGTTGGAAGTCTTATGTATGCAATGGTCTATACAAGGCTAGACATTTCCCAAGCAGTGGGAGTACTTAGTCAATTTATGGCTAATCCTGGAAGGACACATTGGGATGTGGTGAAAAGAGTATTCAGATATTTGAAGGGCACTTCAGAATATGCTTTGTGTTATCATGGGAACTTGGTTGAATCACAGAGGACTTTCAACATTTGAGACTATGTGGATTCTGATTGGGTAGGGGAAATTGATAGTAGAAGATCCACCAGTGGATATAATTTCATGTTGAATGGTGGTGTAGTGAGTTGGATGAGTAAGAGGTAGGTTGTAGTCACTTTTTCCACTACAGAGGCTTAATGCATGGTAGCTACACATGCTTGTAAAGAAGCAGTTTGGTTAAAATGTTTGTGTACTAACATTGGTTTTGATGCAGGGAAAATAACTATTTTTTGTGACAGTCAAAGTGCAATTTGTCTGGCAAAGAATCCTACTTTCCATGCCAGGACAAAACATATAGATGTACAACATCACTTTGTACGAGATATGGTGGAGGATGGAAAGGTATCATTGGAAAAAGTGGATACTCTGGAGAATGTTACAGATGCATTAACGAAGCTAGTGAGTACAGACAAGTTCAAGTGGTGTGTCAATTCGATGGGCCTTAGTTCCCATGAATGTTAGTAGTTTTGTTAAGCTCTGGAGGTTTCTGCATGATCTTCATCAAGTGGGAGATTGTTGGAAATATGTGCCTCAATCCCACAGGCTGAAACCTCTAAGAGAGCCAAGTTGATGTGACATGCTTTGTGTCTGGCCGACTAGCAGTTGAAACCTTGGTGAAGAGTTTTGGTCGTTGTGACCTTGCTTCAGTCATGCTAAATGTATCTATCACTGTGACATTATGATCATTGTGACAATTTATATCTCACTCTGCCCGAGTTGATCTCTTGCCGACGGGTCAGTGTCAAGTGGTGGTCGGGGAGACTCATGGCGATTGGAGTCTTCGGGGTAACACAAAGTCTTTGCTATGAACTCTCAGCGATGAAGGAAAGTCTTGCCAATAGTATACACTCAGAGTAACATATGGTGACTCGATATAAAGTCTTACCGATATGAATATCTCTGGCCAATAGGCCACTCTTATCGGACATTGGGGAGACTTTGGGCGACAAGCGGATGGATCGGGGTAACACTAAGGGTTCGCTAAGAACTCTTAGTGATGGAAAGAAGTCTTTTCAACTGTTGTTTGGTGCTCGGTATGACTTAATACTTTGGAGTAATGTCTTAGAAATAGCGATAAGTCTTGGCAATAGATGAATACTTCGGGATAACTTATGAACCTCGGTATGATGTCCTAGTGAAAGTGATAAGTCTTGCTGACTGTTGAACATTTCGGTATAACATAAAGGCTCGGTATGATCTCTCAGCAAAAGTGATAAGTCTTGGCGATAGTGATACAAGTGATGATCATTGGTATGAGGTCTTAGCAACATGGCGAAGTCTTAGCGATAGCTCTCTAGACTCGGTGTAACATCTTGTCGATAGTATGGACTCTTGGTGATATCAAATGCTAGCTTTGTGGCATCGACAAGACACGGTTAGTGTCTCACCGACATGCCAACACAGGTTGAATTATTTGACCGAGTGAAGACTATCCTATGTGGCTTGTATTCGACCAATCAGAAAAGCTGAATGGAAATCGCTAGCAGTTGGACTGTTGCGGCCATTACTGAGATGAAGGTCGACAGATAGGGGCATCATGGATATACTCAGAGTTTGCAAAAGTAGTCTGGTTCAAAGGATCGGTTAGAAGGTTGGATGAATTGTTCGATGTGTATTAGTGTGAATTCTATTATGAGTATATTGTAACTAGAATCTTCTGTACAAGGTTGGTCATTGTGAAAGCTATTGTAATTTGACATCAGAAAGATAAGTCTAATCTCTGTATGTAATCTCCATTACTGTAATACAAAGTGAATTCTCTTGGTGTGGTGGGTTTTTCTCTCATAAGGGTTTTCCCACATAAATCTGGTTTTCATATGCCCATGTCTAATTCTTTGTTTCTGTTATCTCTTTCAAGTGCATCTTAATTGGACTGTAATTGTAAAATTTAAAAGTATCTCTGCATTCTTCCCTGAGGTTTTGATGTTAGGAGAGTTGCTTCAGCACTTAGCTTTCCTTACAAGGATAAGTAGAATAAGAATGGAGTGAATGAAATAAAGCAAAGGCTAGATGAGAGCAACAAGAAATATGATGAGGAAAAATACACTTCAAAAAAATTAAGACTAAGCATTGTGAATGGAAATGAACAATGGGAACAAAAATTGGAGAAGGACAGAAAAATAAATGAAAGATTGGAGGCAGAACAGATGGAAGCAAAAAATGAAATTAAGTCTTGTCAAAATAAGTTATCTACATTTTGTAGAGAAATAATGAGGCATATCAAACAAAAGATCTGGGATGAAATAATGCAAAGGATTGATCATTTGTGTGACATGTTTCAATTGATTGATGCTACTAGACAACATCATAAGAAGCTCAAAAAATATTTAGTGGACAACAAAAATATGCTGACATTAGAGAAATCTGCAAATCAAATTCAACAAACAGTCTAAAAATCCAGTGACAATGTTTTGAAATAAAAAGGGATTACTAATCAGCTTGCTACATCAATGACGTTGTCATATATCATTGAAAAGTGTTTGAGAATGCATGAAACAAAGGAATATTTGCATTTGGCTATAGATAGGATGAAGAAAGTGGATGAAAAGGTAAGGAACTTCACAGAGTTTAGTTTTCATGAGGCTTTTCACACAAATGAGTGATTCATTGGAAAGAATTATTTTAGAAAGAAGATGGAGGATGCAAGGAAGATTGATTTGGACTAGTTTTCTCAAAACCCAAATGTGGTGAACTATTTAGATTCCATCAAACCATTGCTAACCTTGAATGCAAAATTGAATGAAGAATCCAAGTTCCAATTTGAATCATGAATTGTTAACAAATGTTCAAGTCAAACAACATCAGTTAGAACAAATGACAATTTCACCACTTGAATAGTGGAACTTGCTAGAAAAGGTGATGCAGTGATTTGATTTTTGATAATGAGTTTCTAAGTTCCAACTTAGCTCTGTGCAGAGTTGTATTTGAGCAAGATTTTGCATTGCCAATGCCTTTATGTACTCCATGCGATAATCAATAAAAAATCTCAAATTCAAACTTCAGTAATGTGTTGATGTTCAATTATCTATATTATTTATTTTATCAGTTGAAGAAAAAGTATGGTAGTGGTTTCAACTACTAGATACACATTAAACGATTGCTGATGTTTGTTGTTGTATATGCTACTAATACTATTATTAATATGTTATTAAGCATTGACTTGAGTGATGAAACGCCGAGTACATGTTCAAGTTTTACTTTTAACACAATTAAAATAAGAACTATAAGGTGATGTTAATTCCAAGCATACATAATCTTAGTGAAATTGCATTACAATTCACACATCAATACTCAATCTCCATGACTACTTATTAGATCCACTAAACATTTATATGAATTAATGCATATGTAATATTTGAGTTATGGTGTGTGGATTTATTCTACTTTTGTTGAGTAGTTTATAGTGGATTATCTATTATTGTAATTGGAATGATAGATTTTTGGTTAGTTTCATTTCTATGGTTGCTATCACTCAAAGTCACGATTTTGGTGCTTTTCCTAACCTGAGTCACTAGTCATCAGATTTTTATAACCTTGTCACAAAGTTCTAAATCTTCATAACTTCCTAATTCCCCAACTTGGTTCACCTTGTTGAGTTGCAAGTCTTTTTTTGTCATCTTTGTAGTCAGTGGAGGATGAGAGAGTTATTTCAATATAGAAAGAGTTAGACAATGGTGAAGTTCATGCATACATAATCTTTGGGTTATGGTGTGTGGATTTATTCTACTTTTGTTGAGTAGTTTATAGCGGATTATCTATTATTGTAATTGAAATGATAGATTTTTGGTTAGTTTCATTACTATGGTTACTATCACTCAAAGTCACAATTTTGGTGTTTTTCCTAACCTTGGTCGCTAGTCCTCAAATTTTTATAACCTTGTCATGGAGTTCTAAATTTTAATAACTTCCTAATTCCCCATCTTGGTTCACTTTGTTGAGTTGCAAGCCTTTGTTGGTCATCTTTGTAGTCAGTTGAGGATGAGAGAGTTATTTCAATATAAAAGGAGTTAGACAATGGTGAAGTTCATGCATACGTAATATTTGAGTTATGGTGTGTGGATTTATTCTACTTTTGTTGAGTAGTTTGCAGTGGATTATCTATTATTGTAATTGGAATGATATTATTTTTGTTAGTTTCATTGCTTTGGTTACTATCACTCAAAGTTGCGATTTTGGTGCTTTCCCTAACCTTAATCGCTAGTCTTAGAGTTTTATAACCTTCTCGTGGAGTTCTATATTTTCATAACTTCTCGATTCCCTGACTTGGTTCACTTTGTTGAGTTGCAAGTCTTTGTTGGTCATATTTGTAGTCGGTGGAGGATGAGAGAGTTGTTTCAATATAGAAAAACTTAGACAATGGTAAAGTTCATGCATACATAATCTTTGAGTTATGGTGTGTGGATTTATTCTACTTTTGTTGAGTAGTTTACAATGGATTATCTATTATTATTATTGGAATGATATATTTTTGGTTAGTTTCATTATTGTGGTTACAATCAGTCAAAGTCATGGTTTTGATGCTTTTCCTAACCTTAGCTGCTAGTCCTCAGAGTTTTATAACCTCGTCACGGAGTTCTAAATTTTCATAACTTTCTGATTCTCTGACTTGGTTCACTTTGTTGAGTTGCAAGTCTTTGTTCTTCATCTTTGTACTCAGTGAGTCGAAGGTTTTGAAAACTTTGAAACTTCAAAATTGGGTTCTAAGGTTCCAAGTTTTAGTGACCATGTGACATTATGGACTTATCTTGTATTTCAAAGGCATCGTCATCTCATTGAATGCTATGTACGAACTAACCTTGAGTTGTCTTTTCAGGAATTTCAAAAAGCATGCAAGATTAAAGGCTATCTTTTTGAGGAATGAAATTGAATGCCACATTTAATGCACCTCCTATCAAAATAACGACATCAGTGGGTGGCGAAGTTTTACTCATTGATTTAGCCTGCATTCTTGTTCTTTTCCATTTCCAATAGTTCTTAAGTGAAAAAATTCTATCTCCACGAATTTTCACTCATGCAAAGTGGAATTCAAAATCATTGGTCTGGTGTGATGGACACTGAACTTGGGCATGTTAATTTGCAGATTTTTTTTGTGCACTTGGAGCAAAGGGAGAGAATACCACTAGGAGATAAAGTTCTACATAGCGGTTTGGCAGATGTGGGAGGTTTTCTTGAGGCTATAAAACCATCAACCTAGTGATTGCGTGCGCAAGGGGCTACATTCCACATACTCATGAAATTAGAGTTGTGGATGGGTTAGTCATTACAAGAATTACTCCTAAAGTGATTTCATGTGCATTAGGCATTGTAAAGAGGGAAACTATAGAGGAAATGTCTCTAGTTGTTGGTGATGATTTTTTTAAAATGAATGAGGAATGGTGAAAAAATTCCATTGCGAGGAATTGGTTGAAGTCCAAGAAAAAGGGTAAGTCTCAATTGCTCTCAAAGCTTAAAATGGTTCATTTTAAGGATGAAATTTCAATTGCTATCACCTTGCTACAACTTTTGGTTGGTAATGCATATTCGAACTCTTTTGAATTTTGGATGTGTCATTTTATTTTGGTGATTTTTATTGAAAATAAATTCATTGAAAGGGCTGAGATTATTAATTATCATTTAAATGAGCAATTGATAAATTTCTATCAAATTGTTGTCTTGAAGATGTGCTCATACCTAGTTTACATTCTAGCTAGTCAAGAGGCTATCTGGGCAAGGTTAGAACCACAAAGGTCTCTGACACTAGACATGCTCATGTATAGAACTTTTCCATAACTCTCTAAGGAGGTTGGAATGAGGAATTTCTGCCATGTCAATGACACATTTTTAATGGAATTTGTGAGAAAAATTGATGGAAAACCTGAGCTTCATATTTCACCTGAAGCGACTACTCTAGTATTGAGGTTTGAAGTTTCTACATCTAGTTCAACAGATTTACTTATCTTAGAATTGGAGGTTTTTAGAAGGCTCCATTGAAATTGCCCCTTTACCCAAGTGATTTCCTAGTTTTTCTTGAAGTTTTCTGGTGGATGGCCATTGTAAATGTTAAATATTCAAACATGGGAAAGAAGGGGCATGATTTTCCATTGTCCATTCCTTCATTTTCTTGCAAAAGTAATAATACTGCTAGGGGTGTGCAGAAAGCTCTGAATGAATTCAAATTTGAGTGTTTGGCTATGAGAACTAATTTTGATAGCAAGGGTTATGTTAAGAAAAAATTTTATGGAGCTGGTAGCTATAAAAATTTCCCTAATATTGAAGATTTTTGGGAAGACTATACAGATGAAGGCAAGGTATATAGAAGAAATTTCATGAGATTGACCCTAAGGAAAATTCAAGCTTTTGGTATTTCTTTCAATATTCCAGAAGATGCACAAGAAGACTCAATGACCATTGATCTCAAATATCGGGCCCCTACTGGTAAGCCCTTGTACAAAATTAATTGGTCAGAGCATGAAGTTTCATACTTAATGGTCCTTTTTTCCCCTATTTTGAGAAGAACAAGTCAAACTAGTTGAACAGAAAATGGTGCCAAAGTGTGGGTTCTCCCCATGAGCAAAGAGTTTCACAGAGAAAGAGCAAGGGACTATATAGGCCTCTAGCATAAATATATCAGCTAGAAGTAGTCAATTAGGCTTTCTGGCACTAAATCATAGTTATGAGGAGGTGGCGAGAAGACACTAGGGCCAAGCTAAAGTCAATTTGTGAATAGGATAGTGTACCCTTAGTACCTAAGAAAAAGGCTAGTCAAGAAAAGCCATTGCCTATAGACTCTGAGGGAATTTTTCAAAAAATAATTGATGATAATTCTTTTCCCACATTATTTGAAGTTCCCCATTCTCCACTATGAGATACTTCTATTTCTATTCAATCAACTAAAAGCTAAGAAAATGTAAGTGTTGAAAGTAGAGACACTGGATTAGTGGAATCTTCCCCAACATGGTTAAAGAAAGTAGTCGAGAAGAAAAGAAAGAATATTCCCAAAATGAAAATTGAAGTAGATACAGTTACCATGCTACTAGAAGGTCACCAGAAGCACAAAAGTGCTAAGAGGATGTCATGAATTTTCATTGATTCCACTACTGGGCATCAACTGTTGGAGATTGTTGAGCCAGAAAAGGACCTAAACAAAAATGAGATAATGGAAGCTGACTACAAGGTTATTCATGTTGATATTTGGCCATCTACTTTAGAAGGTGATGTATACCATGTCGATTACTCTGTTAATGTATTGATCAAAAGAGAAAAAGAACTGAAAAAGGAGAACCTTCAGTTCCAAACTCATAATTTTTCTTTAATAAATTCTATTTCATCAATTGTGACTCTAACCACTCAAAAAGCCTCAAGCTCAAATGTTCAAGGTATTGATTATAATAGTGTGCAATAGGTTAGGAAAAATTTAGGTTATGATAAAGCTTCCAATGAATGGATAGAAGGGCTTTATTAGGATGGTTTTTTCCACACTACTAAATTTAGGAAATTCTTTGTTAATGTGTTTGATAAAAGAAAGGAACTGGTAAGTGAGCTCCAGCAGATCAGGAGAGTACATAGTAGCACATTTTTTCTTTCAAAGGATTTTCAAGAACTAGTCTCTATGGAGCACTCTTTGTTAATTTAAGAGAAAAATTGGTGGATGATCCTAAAGAAATTGATCCTAGTTGGTATGATTCATTGGAGTGGAAATTGACACTATATGAAGATTATATCATGGAAATCAATAAAGTGTTAGAAAAATACTTTGACATATTGGTGTAGATCAAGGACAACTTCAATTCTCTTAAAGTGGACCTCACAAATGGGTTCGATGAAAATGTACTAGATCTTGCAAAGATAACAAGGGAATTTAAAGAGGTGTATCATAGAGAAGTAGCTGATCCTAAGACAACCACTGCAAAATCCTTCAACAAATTGAGTAAGTTACAGACCTATATGAGTGCATTTAAGTCAGAAAGTGACAACATCTATGAAATGCTAGCTGATTTAGACTGTGCACTTTCAAGATGGAGGACAAGGCTACAAATCACGATGACTCTAGGAAGCAAAAATATCACCAAAATTGTCACCAAGTACAAAGAATACATGAAAAGAGTAAGGACACATGAGGCGTTACTAAAGGAGCAGGAGGTGGAAATAATTGAAAGCGAAGGAGTTGGTGCTAGGACCATTGTTTAGTTTTTAGTTTGTATATGTTATTTTTTTTAATTTGACTCTCTTGATACTTCAAATATTTTTATTTTTATTTCTAAAAATGGTTGTCTTCAAGAAACCGTTATCAAGAAAAAAAATCTGCTATTTTTACTACTTTTCTATTATTTCAATATAGAAAGACAATGGTGAAGTTCATGCATACATAATCTTTGAGTTATGGTGTGTGGATTTATTATCCTTTTGCTGAGTAGTTTTCCAGTGGATTATCTATTATTGGAATGATAGATTTTTGGTTAGTTTCATTGTTGTGGAATGTTTATTTGTGAATAAAGACTTTATGGTGATAAATGTGTAAGGATTTCTAAGTATAATTTAGGTTATTTGGTAGTTTAAGCTTTTATTTTTTAAGCCATGTGGTTTCCTTAAAAGTTATTTATGTTGAATTGTTAACTTTTGTTAGCTTATAAATTATGGATGTTGAACTATTAGCTTTTGTTCAAGGAATGGATTAATATTCCTTTTAGTTATAAGATTGTGTGAATGACAATGCAATAGGAATTTATAAGTAGTGTGATAAGTGTTGTTCTTTAAAAATGATGCAAAATCACATATCAAATTCAATATTATGGAATACAACATAAAATATAAAATATTACAATTTCATGGAATACAATATAAAATATCATCAACTATAGTTTAGAATATGATTCATGAATATTGAAGTGCAATATAAAATAAAATTTAATGAAGTGCAATGATTTACAATTTCATTGAATGCAATATAAAATATCATCAACTACAATTTGGAACAATGGAAATTGATTCATGAAGTGCAATATAAATACCTAAAAGCTGCTAATTCTCCTCCATTTCTCAAATAGAGTTAGGGTCCTCAAACTGACTTTCATCTTGAGATAAAGTAAAAGAGTCATCTTGATTTTGAGTTTGCTCTTCATTTTCTTCAGCCTATGTTTCAAATTCAACATTCATTGTGTGATTTGTATCAATGTCATATGTCTTAGTCCCATTGCCACTGCTAGTGCCACTAGTACCAACGTTTGGAATTAGAGTGTTGCACAACCCAGTCCCTCTTCTTTCACATGTGGACCTTTAGATTGTGAGTGCATTTTTGAAAGGAATTTTTTTGACATTATACGTAGTTTCTTTCAACCTCAAGAAATTTTCCAAATTCTTGTCTAACTTGTTTCTTAAATTTGATTTCACAAACCCTAATGTACTAAAAACTATCCACTGACCCCAATATCATTGTTTGACATAAATCAACAAGTTTGAAATATTTTGATATCGAATCAGGCAATATTTCACTCTGGCCTATGTTTTTCCAAACCTTTTTTATTGGTCTTGTTTCAAAGGCCTTCTCTGTATTCATGGATTTATACTGGGCCCTCATAACTGTTGTGAAGCTCCTAAATTGTTTTCTACTCTTAGATTCATTTAAAATTCATTCTATTGTCTTCTCATTGTATGTTACACTTTTAAAAAATTGTTCGATCAATATTTTTACTTGATCATGAAAATATTTTGGGTTATCTTGGTTTGCCCAAAATTGAGGATATACAATACCCATGGCTTCAAGTATTTCATGTCAAGGGAATCTTTCACAAATATTTGAGGAAAGAGATTTTGTAATTTCCATGAAATTATCATTAACATATTTAATATTGTTGTTAAAATCTTCCTCATTAACAACTAATTCTCTACTAGAGCACTTGGTTTTATTACAATGGTACATTGGTATCTCATATCCATGTACATAGATACATAAGTGTATGCTTGCATTAAACTGTATATAATTATCAGGATTATTCAAATTAGTAATTTTCTACCATATGAAATAATTTGGGCCTTCTTGTGTTAGATCTAGATATAGAGGATTGAGGTCCAAGTATGTATGTTTACATAGATTGGCATATTCATTAATATACATAGTTCTATCTTTGTCTTTCTTCACAAGATTTTTCATCACATCCAGCATGGGGAGAAGACTAGCTAAAGTCAAGAGTGTCTCTATATTGCTTAACCTATGTAAGGGGTCAGGAGCTTTGTCTACTGTGTTGCGATGCTCGTGCATCACTCCAATCGAGGATTGATATTCTGAAAGAACTTGTTGCTTTTGTCCATGCAGGGAGATCCATCTGGTATTGAAATCCTTGAGAATCTTGTTTCTTGGTGTTATTCCCTTAGGAAAATTTTGAAATTCTATGAAACATTTGGGACTTCAGAAGAAGTATGCATGGATCTCGTGAACTAGATTTTCAACTTTTGATATTGTAGGAAACTTGCTTACAATTTTGAATGCTAAATTCATTCTGTGGGCCATATAATGAATTCCAAGCATGTATGGTGCACAATTAGTTTGTAAATTTGTGCAAACACCAGTCCTTTGACCTTGCATCACTGTAGCTCCATTAGCTCCTACACATACCAACCTTTTGGCAATTTTCAACTCATCCATACCTACAATTTCATTCAAAGATTTCTTAACTAGTTCAAATAGATTTTGTGATGTTGAACTATCCTTCATTTTATAAACGCAGAGAAGATGAGCTTGGAGAACATGTCATTTTTCAATATACAAATGCATATATACCCAAGAAGTATTGTCTACCACAGTAACATCATCGAAAGATAGTGAAATGAAATTTGACTCTGTTACTTTCTCCTTTAAATCTTCCTTTTCCATTGTAGCAAGATAGTTTTCCCATTCCCATCCAATGTTTACTGACCAATGTGAGAAGGGATAGTGAGGAACACACAAATAAGATAATAAAGTAGAACATTTTGGGTAGTCTGTCATAGGATGCCCTCTGGACAAAATATGAAAAACAACACTCATCTGAATAGTTTTTGACAGATTTGTTGCATCCATTTCTTTTCCAAATTGAGCCTCAAGTGTACCTTTACATGTAGTAAGCTTCAAAATTCTTTGGTCATGCTCTTCATAATCTATGGCATACCTAACATGGAGACATTCTTCCTTTTATTTCCATCGTACGACTGATTGTTCCTTTCTGTCTATAATTTGTTTCATAAACTTTATCGATATGCTTTTCTATAGTGTCAATCTTTAGCTGCAACATCTTGTCTCTTCCACATTTCCAACTACAAATTGTACATTTGGCCAATGTTACACTTTCAATATCATTTTTTTTCCCCATTGTTACAATGAATGGGTACTTTTACAACCAACCAAGTTGAAAATTCCTTGTCATTTCCCACTCACGCCCTATTTTTGATTTGGTTTTTCTTTTCTTGATACCAACATCATCCTCATCCAAGTCAATTATCTCATTCTGACTAACTAGGGTATCCCTTGGAACATATTATGTGCTATTTCCATCATCATTTGATATATTTTGATTTAACTCAATGACAATCTCAACATGACCTTCCAGTGGTGTTGAGGTATTGTGAATGCCTTCTTCATTAATATTTGGTGGAATATTTGATGATGTAGCTCCATCTTAATCTAATGAATCTAAAGGTTTTGGAATTCCAAAGTAAGATTGTATGGTACATCTATGTTTTGGGCGTTTTGATGGCCTCCCAATCTCTTCACTACCTTGAGGAGCGGCAAGAGCCTTATCCTTCCTTCTCGACATATTTTTCTCTCACTTCAAATAAAAGATAGAAAAAATGTATTCTTGTTTAAGGAGTAGGATAGAGAATATAGATCCCATTCCCTACTCAATATCATCTTTAAGACTGAAGCAAGAATGGAAAAGAGATAATGAAAACTTATTATTATAACTAATAACACTATGAAGAAATGATCACTCACCTTTAATTCTACATTTTTGGCTTTCACTAACTTCCAAATTGAGAAGTAGAACCTCTTAACTGAAAAAAAGTGTAAGAATAAATGATAGTTTTGATTGTATTTATATCAAAATCCATATTTGGAAAATTCCATGGGATTTTTAAATTATATATTAAAAATTTGGCAAATCCTGTTTGCTTATACAATGATAAGTTGTAATTTTGAAGGTGAAATGTGTCCTCAAATGTAATTATTTTTAATGTCATTGGCAAAATAGTTCGTCATAAGCAACTATTTGTAAATTTTAATTGGCGAAATGGGCTTTCACAAGCAACTATTTGTAAATTTTAATTGGAAAAATGGGTCCTGATACAATGTTGTTTTAATTTTATTGGGAAATATGCAGGTGTTTTATTACATGCTTCTGGGATTCCAGATGAAAATATTTGTTGGTCCATTTGAAACGCATAGCTTGTTATGGAGAATTTGTTTCTTAAATATGCCTCATAGAAAAAACTCATTGGTGAATGGACATGCATTGGAACTATAGTTCATAAAATATGAGTGATTTGGACACCCTATTGGGTGCGATTAATTCACCAATTTCAACTTGGCCAATTTCTAGAATTTTCCAATTGGCGAAGATTCACCACTAAAGTTTTCCTTGGTCAAAGGATCCTTTTTTTGACACTACATTTATCCCCCACTTTAGTGAGAGGATGAACCTGCTTCAAAATCACACTAAAGTAGAAAAAAACACATCAAGAAGGGTTCCAATGAACCAATGCTAGCAAGATGAGACAACAACAATCAAAAGCAGTGATCAAGTCCCAAGGATCAACATCTCATAGAAAACCAAACATAAGCACAAAGTAACACACATAAAAATAATATAAAGAAAAGTAACAAGGCTAATCATACACCGCCAAGGATGAAAAATAGAAAAGAAAAGAAAGAAGAGAATCGGATCAAGCTTCAACCATTTTTCCATCCCGATGTGGATTAGATCTAGCCTGTTTATCTAGGAAAACACATACTCACTTTGAGGCGACAAAACTCCTGGTTGTCTATTGGGTGAGAAGTCCTAAAAGGTGATAAACATACACTCATGGATGGTATGCACTCACACACATACAAGTGGCTATGGGTAAATTCATGCCTCGGATTGGGCTTCCCACTCAACCATACCAAACTTATACCTCTTGATAACTTTAATAAGGTGCCACAAAATAAAATGACTTTTCGAGCTTCATGAGACAAGAAAAACTTTGTATTCTTAGAGGTCATGAATAAATGTGATGGATCTATAGGCATGCAAGTTGTATTATGTAAGATTTCCATATGACAACAAATGCAAAATGTAACATAGGAAATGTCAAAGGAGTATTTCTTAGTTCATGTGAGGTTTTAACTTAGGAAACATCATGCCTAATGACTCCAAGAGAGGACCAATCAAACAATAGAAGATTCACAACTTAGGGGATGTAGTGTGTCACATCAATCCAATAAGAGGAATGTAATATGCTAAGATAGATCAAGCTAATGAAGGAAATCACACCCAATGCCATCCATAAAGCATCAAACACATCATATGAAGTAAGAAGGATACACTAAGAACCAAGAAAAAGGAAAAATACAAAATGATAATGCCAATGCATGCCCCCACTTTAAAGGAATTGATAAACACCATACTGCACACAATTACTTTAAAGTAGCAAATGAAAAATGCAAACAAGAAAGAATACATGAGAGACAACTTGGAAAGCCCTATGCCAAATCATATGTTTCCGAGTAAAGTTGCATAATGTAAAGGAAAAATAAAAGGAAATAGAGGGGTTGCCCCCAAAAGTAAAACACCAAACACATAAGGGATCTATGGACTTGGGGTCAGTATGTTCTTTACTGCCATATTTTGAGAGAGCCTTGAACTATCATCATCCCCCAAATACACATAGAACTGGAAGAATGACACAAAGAGAGAAAAAACAAAGAAAAACATTTTAGGTCAACATAGAAGAGACATAGGGTGTCTCCATAACTTGTGTCATCCTCAAAAAGAAAATACAAGACAAGTGAAAAACAAAGAGAAGGTGAAAGAACAAGGAAAATATTTTGGGTCAATGTTTGGAGAGATGAATGTCTCGATGCCTTGCTTCATCCCCAAAAGGAACACACAAGAAAAATGAAATGAAAAGGTCCAAAAGAAAAATATAGCCTTTTGGGTTAACATGGAAGATACATAGGGTGTCTTGTTGCATTATCTCATCCCCAAAAGGAAAACACAAGACAAGTGAAAGGAAAAGGAAAAATTGATGCACAACATAGAGAAGAATGAAGGTACAAATAGAGGAATGTCACAAAGACAAAGAACACCAGATAGAATGTCACGAGGGGATCACATTACACATGCAATCACACAAAATAAAAAAGAGAAAAATAAAAAGAACATGTAAAAGACTAGTATGGAAAATGTGAGTCAACCTATGAGCAAGTCATCCACCTCCCAATCTCAGTCTATATATGAGGAAGGTGAATAACACAACTAAGGGACAACAAAAAATCCATTACTAGGACAATGTTATCAATCGATTTCCTCCACTGAGTGTGAGACAAGAATGAGCTGAGGTAGGTGGTGGGAAAGGGTCATGTAATAGTGAGAATAGAATATTCTACAACTATTACATGACAAGGGGTGAAAATATGTTAAGCTAGGAAATCACATGATGGCAACCATTTCCATCAAAGTGAATTTTTTTCAATATTAACTAGAATGTATGACATTCATTGGTACTGTGTTCGAGAACATGATGATATGAACAATGTGGAACCTTTGCATCTTTAGGATATAGAACCAACCTATTCATATGTGGTAATGTTACTAATTGTTTGTTTAAAAGTATTTGTAATTTCCTTTCACTTTCAAGTGGTGGAAGAAGAGGAAATTTTAGTTTTTAGATAACTTTTAAGACCTATTGCATTTGCTAGATTCACCCTTTTCTTTAATTGGAGGAGGACCCAAGGGGATCCTTTCATCCTTGTCATTGTTATTAGTCAAGGGTTTCTCTCTAGGAAGAAGGACATTCAGATTGGGAGGGGAATCAAAGATCATTGTAACATCATCTTGAAGCTTTAGAAATTCTCTAAGAAGCTTGTTGTTATGAGAGGAATCTTGATAGCCTATCCCCTTTGTGTTTTCATCAATTGGAATTTGTTCTAGGAGTTGATGGATTTCATGTTCACTTGTTGTGTCACAACCTTTCTTACTCAAGATTGTGAAGCCTTTTCCATATGTTTCATCAAGATTGATAGGAGTGTTTGTTGCTTTATTATCAAAAATTGGTTTAGTGTTTACTTTTTTAGGGGTCTGTGTAGGATCATGATGGGCCAAAAAGTGGCAATGAGGGAAAAAACACGTCTTTCATCGACCCAAAAAAGCTGAAATGCCGAGTTGAATTTTTTGTGGCTCGGGTGTCAATACAAACTTCCAAAGCAAAAACCAAACCAAGATCTCCATATCGGATATCTGATTTGAAGAAAACATATATATATAAAAATCGGTCCTGTTAAAATCATTTGGCATTCATAAATAGGCAACAACACACAGTGAGGAGGTTCTCCACATATCCAATATCCGATTTATCTGATATCCATTTTGAAAAGGTTAGATTTTAGATTTTTCTTTGCTTTGATCAAATTTTGAATTAGATTTGTATAATTTAAGTTAGTTTTTTATGAATCTTTTTTCAAAATAGGGTTTTTGTTTGAATTTTTATGAAAATTTTGAGTTTAGAATGGATTTTGATTAAAAATGATTTTTTTTTATGGATTTTGATTAAAAATGAATGTTTTTATGGATTTTGATTTAAAAATAGTGTTGTTTATGTATTTGTATTAAAAATTAGAGAATTTTATAGATTTTTGTTAAAAAGTAGGGCTTTTTTTGGTTTTTTTTTTTTAAACTAGGGTATTTTTACAAAAAAATTCATTTATATTGTCTAATTTATATTAGATTAATTAGTTTTTAACTTTAATCAGGCATTATGGCTGCTGAAAATGAAAATGCACAAATTCCAAATGATCCACCAGCTGAGAATGAAAATGCACAAATACCAAATGCTCCACCACCTTCATAGCCATCAATTGAAGAATTAATTGGTGAAAAATTGCAGCAATTAAAGGGTATTTCTGAAGTTTATAAGAGAATCCCTCGATTATTCGAGATGTCAAACACATTGAAGGATATAATTAAAAATATAGAAACCCTCTCCACCCAACATAATGCCTTTCATTCATGGCGAGAAGACATGAGAGAATATTATACATGTGGATTGTCTTATGATGATGTGAAAGATCTCAGAATAATGAAAGCCCAAATAGCCTCTTTATTTGTTAACCCACACACTGGTTTGCCAGTTAATGTTAATGAACCAAAACTTTCTATAAAATGGTGCATGAATAGGGACATTGTAGATAACTTTTGGGATCGTTGGTGTATGGTTTTTGATAAACCACCAAACAACAATTGTGATATACCATTTTAATTTATTAAAAAATTATATGATGAGTTTGTGTTAGGGCATCATGTCAATTACTTTGACATTAAACCCTTCTAGTGCGTTGGTGGAGCTATGCCCCAGAATAGACCAGGGGCAGTTAGAGTAGTCCCATGCCCATATGTTCCCCCTCCTCCCCTTCCTCCGCCACCTCCAATATATCATCCAGATATTATGCAGGATGCGGCCACACAAACTATCCAGGCTATTCACTCTTTGAGTGGCCTTTTGGTTTTGCATGCTTCTATAGTAGCTCAACCACATTTTGGTGATGTTGGCGATGGTTCGAGTGCTTTTGCATCATCCTCATTAGGTCCAAATATTTGTGTGCCACATACTTTCTCCATGTGCCACTAGATATGCTTGGGTCCTCTTGGACAACCTGCAGAGCATCCCATGGACACTTTTGATTATGACCTCCATAATGTGGAAATTATAGATCAGATTTAGGGGAGTGGAGCACACCCTACAAATTCCTCTCCTGCTAGACAGGGGGACATTAAAATAGTGACACAGGTAAGATTTAAGTTGTAAATTCATAACTTTCCTTTTTTTTAAAATGAATATTAATAAGAGATAGTATAATGTTCTAACATTTATTTACATGGTCTATTTAAAAGTTGATTTCTGAGGAGGAGCTTGTATAGGTGATTGATAGCACCCTTAGGGCCATTTCATTTGGCCTCGACATGCACACAGTATATATTTTTGCACTCGCTTGTTTACATTTTTTTATTATATACTTGCTTGTCATTTGAATTGTCATAAATGAAATTATATAACAACTTATATGTTTATCTTATTTTCCTCTTGTAGGAAATACCTAGTGCGAGCGAGGTGCAACCTTGTCCAAACTACGAAAGTGAAATGTTAGATAAGGGGAAGGTAATTGAACTCAAATTTGATTGAATTAATAATTTTAAGATCTTATATTGATTATACATACATTGACATAGATTGGTAGTTTCATATGTACTTGTCATTTTTATCTATAGGCAGTTATGAGCTATACGTCATTGTTGACAAGTGCGAGCAAGGAGCAACCTTGTCTAGATTATGGATGTGCAATGTTAGAAAAGGGGAAGGTAATTGAACTCAAATTCAATTGAATTAATATTTTTAAGATCGATTATGCATATATCAATATAGATTGCTAGTTGCATATGTACTTGTCATTTTTATGTATAGGTAGTTGTGAGCTATACATCATTGTTGACAAGTGCCACAACGCCTGAAGGAGTACGTATTGGAACACTTGAAGGAGTAGGTGTTGAAACACCTCAAGGAGGAGGTGTCGAAACACCTATAGGAGATAAAGAAAAAGATCAGCCTAAAGAGGTATGTGTTTATTTTATTTTGTGTTTGGTATTTATATGTTCCTATTATCAAAAATTGTATGCTAACTTGGATCAATTTTATGTTTTTGTTCACATATATAGATTGACATTACAAAATTTGGTTTGTTCAATTCTTTGAAAGGGGCATATTCTAGGACTCCTAACCCTTTGAAGAGATAGATATTTCAGGTAATCAAGATTACAATTTTAGAGTTCAATTATAATTCAATGTATATTTATTTCGATGTTAATTATTCGATTTTAAATCATATAGTATAACTAATCTCAATTGTGGTTTGAATTTTTCTTGTTCAGCTACCTTCAGAGCCAATGAGTGTTGTGAAGAGGCTCCATTTTGATGATCCACCAGTAGTTTAGGATGAGATAGACATTTTGGCATGTAAATTTTGAATATACATCGAGATGGCATATGCCACATTTTGTAAAAGTTTGTTTGAGTTGGCATTGATGCCATTTTTGTATATGGAGATACACTCAAGATTATTGGATAATTTGATTTATAGAAGTTGACAATCAAAATTTAATTTCTTCCTCATGTACATGATTAAACTCTTTGAAAATTTAATCAAGTAAGTAATGGTTAAATACCAATGTACAATAGCATTAAAAGAATGGTTATATTATGCATTTTATATTCATATTGCTGACTACATTGCATTGCACATCTTTCAATCTCAAAGCATTACTTCACATTGCATAAGTAACAACTAGATGCTGATAGATGAAAACATTTTAATAACAATATAGTTTTTACAAAGTCAACCTAATTAATTATGCAATTACTTCACATTACATAACTAATATCTAGGAGCAGCTATCAATTGCATTAGCTTGTCATGTAATTCTATGAGACCACATTTCTTTGAGGAAACTTGGCATAATCGGTATCTTGATATGGAATTCTATAACCAATTAATCATAACCGATTAGATAGCTCATAGCATATATATAGAAGGAAGCAATCCCAACCCATCTCTAACATCAAATTTTGGTTGGGCCTCCTCGTTGACATTAACTATGTGTGGTTGGGCCTCCTCTACTCTAGTATCTAAATCAGGCTCAACTTGTACCCCAACTTATGCACATTAACTTGAACTCCATTTTGTGTATGTTGAGATCCTAAACATATAAAAGAAAGAAGACTTGAGAATATATTTAAGGGATGAAAGATATAAACTCATTTTCAAAAGACTATGTAAATTTTAACATTTGGATATGTTATCATTCTTTATTACATATTAAATATAAGCTTTAATGTATAACATTATTTTTATATTTACTCTCAAGTCACTATAAAATTAAATATGTATTTATAACATAATTTTCCTCATGTCTATATATACTTGCATAATGGTAGCATAAATAAGTGTGTTTAAAGATAGTTTGAGGTGACTTGCATAAAATTTTAAATTATTTAGATAACATACAAGATTGAATCCAAGTTGTGGTTCCTATGATGTGGGAAAGAAATATGAATTTCATGCATATATGAAATAAGACACTTGGGTGTAAAATGATAGAATAAAGGTATAAAAATATGTCATTAACAACTTGCACAAACAAAGAAACTTAATGGAATTTGCAGAATTCTAAATGCAACAATATATATAAATTAAAGACAATTTATTTATGAATGATTCCATGAAGAAACTAGATAAGGTCACACCTCATAAATTATATCCTTGGTAGGAGATAAAGTACTCTTACGGGTTAATCTGGTTGCCTACAAAATAGCTCTACCACCAACTCTTTCTCATATGCATGAGTTTTTCCATGTCTTATTTAAAAAAAAGTGTTTTGGCATTAACCATATTCTTGATTGGAATAATCTTCAAGGTTAGGATCTAGGAGTGATCACAATTGAGCCTCTAAAATTACTTGAGGTTCACAAGACCCACTTGTGTGACAAAGAAATTACTCAATGTCAGGTCTAGTGGGACCAATATTTTGAGGATAGTGCCACCTAGGGGGACTATGAATATTTTCATCATAGATTTCCTCATTTGTTTAATTAAATGCTTTGTTAGAAAGACAAAATTTATTATAAATTATTTAAAGTTGAAATAAATCATAAGGGATAATGATCTTAAGGGGGGGGATATGTCACATCCCATTTATTGAGCCCTCTCGACAATGATATATTTAGCTTTGCATTTTGATTATGATCGTAATAACCTAAATTTTTGAACAATTAGAATATGCTGATGAATTAGTGTTATATCAGTTTATATGGTTTGTTTAAAATTAATATGGAACTTGGTTTGCATATAAATGGAAAGGAATGTTATACTTTGTATATTATTGGTTTATGTTAATATTTTTTTTATATAATCAAACTAGCTACCTTGTTGGCTTGATGAGGTGGATGTAGGAGATTTTGTTTCTCCCTCTAGGATAGAGAGGGAGAGCATCACTAGAGAGAGTAGCAGATTCGAGAAGAAAACCAAGGCCACCAAGAAATTGAGAAGTCACACACAAACCATATATTGCATGGTTTCTTTAAATTATGAATTCTTTCTTAGAACTGGTTGAACTCTAAGTTCGTTTGAGTTTTCAAAATTTTAAGTATAAAATACATACATGCGTCCTTGTTTTATGATTAAAACCTAACTTGGCATGGAATTCTATGATATACAGAGTCTATTGATGCCAAGGTTCAATTTGTATGATATTGAAAAAAGAAACCAATTGAGTAGAGTTATCAGCATTCTTCAAAAATCATAAGAATTTTTTTAGTACACTAGCCATTTTGATGTCTTCTTTCAGTCTCAAATGATATTTTTAATCTTCCATGCATTTCTAATCTAAAAGGAAGGTCTTTTTCCTAATTTGTATGCAGCCATGCTTTTGACATTATCAAAAAGAGAAAAACTTCCCTAATGATGCAAGTGCATGGCCAAGCAGTTCTAACTCTCCACACGAGAGAAGAGAACTGAGTAGAGTTATCAGCATTCTTTAAAAATCATAAGAATTTGTATGATATTGAAAAAAGAAGACAACTGAGTAGAGTTATCAACATTCTTCAAAAATCATAAGAATTTTTTTAGTACACTAGCCATTTTGATGTCTTCTTGTAGTCTCAAACGTTATTTTGTATGTAGATGGGTGATAAATTCTTAGTTCAATGATGTTGGACAAATTTTGAAAAAAGAAAGTTGTGTCATGGTTCGCTTTCAATCCAACAAGCAAAAATGAAAGCTTAGCCTCTTGGAATGAAAATGCTTGTTTGAAAAACAAATGAATAAGAATGAGGTATTTAAGGTGTTTGAAGTTATTTAGAGGTCACTTTTAGGGTGGAAGGCTTAAAACTCCATTTTAAATGCACAAAAAAGAATGAAATTAATTCAAACCAAGTTTGTGAAGAAGTTAACTCTGTTGCCCACTAGTTTCCCTTAAGAGTCCAAAGTGCTAAAAGATAACAATATTTGAAGGGATATTTCTTAGAGATTGTGATGCTTACAGATTCTCTTTCCAAGGCTACGGGATCATGTTGGGACCATCTACAAAAACCTCTCTCATTTTTTTCTATCTCGTAGGCATTTTCCTGTGGTGGTGACTTTTCAGTGGAGGGAAAAGTTTCCAGATGCAAGTAGTGTAAAGTTGCAAAGTGGTGCAACTTTCATTCCACAACTCGTATGACCAAATGGATTATTCTAACACATCTGAATGGGTACGTTTACACTAGGTATGGTCATCTCTTGCACCCAAATATACCGAATTACTCTGAGCTACATTGGACCGGCGAATTCCCTAAAGAGTCCAAAGTGCTAAAAGGAAGCAATCTTTGAAGGGATATTTCTCAGAGACCATGAGTCTTACAAACTCTTTGTATGAGGCTATGGGATCGTGTTGGGACCATCTACAAAAACCTCTCTCGGTTTTTTCTATCACCGAGGCATTTTCCTGTGGTGATGACTTTTCAGTGGAGGGAAAAGTTGCTAGATGCAAGTAGTGTAAAGTTGCAAAGTGGTGCAACTTTCATTCCGCAATGCATATGACCAAACAAACTATTCCAACATGTCTGGATGGGTACATTTATGCTAGGGATGGTAATATTTTGTATCCAAATATACCGAATCACTCTGAGCTACATTGGAACGATGAATTCCCTAAGAGTCCAAAGTGCTAAAAGACAATAATCTTTTAAGGGATATTTCTTGAAGAACGTGAGGCTTACAGACTCTCTGTATGAGGCTATGGGATCATATTGGGACCATCTACAAAAAAATTTCTCAGTTTTTGCTATCTTGGAGGCATTTTCTTGTGGTGATGACTTTTCAGTGGAGGGAAAAGTTTCTAGATACAAGCAGTGTAAAGTTGCAAAGTGGTGCAAATTTCATTCCACAACTCGTACGACCAAACAAACTGTTCCAACACGTCCAGATGGGTACATTTACAGTAGGGATGGTCCTCTTTTGCAACCAAATACATCAGATCACTCCGACCTACATTGGACCGACGATTTCCTTTAAGAGTCCAAAGTGCTAAAAGGCAGCAATCTTTGAAGGGCTATTTATTGGAGACCATGAGGCTTACATAATTTTTTTTGAGGCTATGGGATCATGTTGGGACCATGTACAAAAACCTATCTCAATTTTTGCTATCTCGGAGGCATTTTCCTGTGGTGATGACTTTTCAGCAGAGGGAAAAGTTGCCAGATGCAAGCAGTGTAAAGTTGCAAAGTGGTGCAACTTTCATTCCTCAACTCGTACGACCAAACAGACTATTCCAAAACATTCGGATGGGTATTTTTACGCTAGGGATGGTCCTCTTTTGCAACCAAATACACCGAATCACTCTGAGCTACATTGGACCGATGATTTCCCTTAAGAATCCAAAGTGCTAAAAGGCAGCAATCTTTGAAGGGATATTTCTCAGAGACTATGAGGCTTACATAATCTCTTTTGGAGGCTATGGGATCATGTTGGGACCATCTACAATAACCTCTCTTGGTTTTTGCTATCTCAGAGGCGTTTTCCCGTGGTGGCAAGTTTTCAGCTAAGGGAAAAGTTGTCAGATGCAAGCAATTTTCCAAAACACTAGACCAACACATGACTGATTCAAACACCCATATCCAAGTTACACAACATATATGAGAAACAACATAGACTCCTTTAGACCACCGTTGACTTCATATACATTCACCCTTGAAAAGGCTACTCAATTAGCCACAAAATGCAAAGCAACATACCTTCAAACACCACACAGACCCCTAAAACCTTGGGACATAAAATAAATTGCCAAGAAAACAAAGATTCTACAATTGGATTCCATTTGTATGGACCTATAACCATAAAATAAGAAAACCCTTGCTTTTAGTGTAATTCTTGAGGGTTTATTGTATGTAGCACTTCCACAACCTTTCAGACTCTTTTGCCACCTTAGAAACCTTTATTTAGGCCCCAATATGCTTAGAAAACAAAGAAACTTTTGGTATGTCATTTTTGCAAACCCTAGGGTAAAAACTCTATTTTTAAGTGAAAAAAAACCACCATTTTTAGACCTTTAACTCTTCATTTTATTTCAAAACCCCATTCTCCACACCTTCCACTCTTCAAATATAATTCCCTAAGCCCTACCAACTCATCCCACCAATTCACATTGGCACACAGTAGGTGGGATGAGATTCAAACCATTAAAATTGCAAAACTCTTATTCCGTTGTTTAGGAACCTGTCTAAAGAAAGTTTGAGTTTTGAGGTACAAAATGAATAAAGAAAACCTCTATTAAGAAGTCAGAATAAATTCAAGACATGTAATAATGTTTCTACATAATTTTTTGATACAAAAATGCTTGAATGGCTTGTGCACAGGCAGAAAACATAAGAAAAATAGTAAAATATGAACTAAGCAATTGAGTTGCTAAAAATGAAGTTGCACCCAAGTTGGATTTGAGGAGAAAAAGTTGCAAGCCACTATAATTTATTATATATAAATGGGAGATATTACAGAACCTGGTTCAAGCAAGCATACTGACATGAAATAACCAAGAAGAAAACCTTCGGTTGTAGCTCAATTAAGTACAAAAACAGACACCTTTACAAAACCTATGAGTTTCCAAAATACATACCCCTTTACATTTTAAACATACCCTTTATACAATGCCAAACATTTGACCCATATTTCAAAAAACATCACTGGGTATATATTATGCCCATACACAATTATGATCATTTTACATTGTTTCCAATTTGAGAATTCAAATTTTACAGAATTTTCCTATTGGAGGCATTCAGGGCACAGTCTTCGATAATAGTAGTATGTTCACATTCTGGACTGACAAACACCTATACAAACCATCAAGGTAGCTTAGAATAAAAAAATTATATTATTCTAAATGACACAAAATATGATGAGATGGTAATGCAAACTATAAAAGACGCTTAAAATAACCAATCTATATTGTTGTAATCTGTTGCATACCTCTCTGAAAGGATCAGAGCTGGCTATTGTTGCAGCAAGTCCATGATCAATCATGCTAGGAATATTGCAAAAGTGGTAAAATGAGAAATCTATATTGTCACAACATAAAATATGCTTAGAATAACAAATCTATATTAATCTAAACAACTTGAATGATGATGAATTGGTGATGCAAACTATAAAAGATGCTTAGAATAACCAATCTATATTATTCTAAATGACACAAAATATGATGAGATGGTAATGCAAACTATAAAAGATGCTTAAAATAACCAATCTATATTGTTGTAATATGTCCAATACCTCTCCGAAAGGATCAAAGTTGGCTATTGTTGTAGCAGGTCCATGATCAATCATGCCAAGAATATCACAAAAGTGGGAAAATGAGAAATCTATATTGTCACAATAGAGAAGATGCTTAGATGAACAAATCTATATTAATCTAAAAAACCTGAATGATGATGAATTGGTGATGCAAACTATAAAATATTCTTAGAATAACCAATCTATATTGTTCTAATCTATTGCATACCTCTTTGAAAGGATCAGAGTTGGCTATTATTGCAGCAGGTCCATGATCAATCTTGCCAAAAATATCACAAAAGTGCATACAAAATATCACTATTAAAGACAGCTGCATTGCAATAGTATATAAAATATCAGTATTAAATAAAGAACACTAATGAACTTAATCATAATGAACATAAGCACTGTACCTTCCATTCTTGAAAATGCTATTCAAGTGTGCCTGAAGGGTCATCTCTTTGCTTAAGAGTATCCAATATTGCTTCATGATTAGCATTATTAAGTGTCCATAGTTGTTTTTTCTTTGGTCTGACATGATGCTTCAACAAATTAACATTTGTTGCTATAACAAGGTACGAATACGCGATAATGGTTTTGTGTTTCTCATAGTCTTCAAATGCAGGTATGCCATTCTTTCTAATCATGTATGTTCGCAACCAAGTTCCTGCAACCACAACTAAACCTGTAGGATACACAAAACCATCATCATCTTCCATCGGTTGTGTTAGCTTATGCTTTACCCACACACATTGAGCCAACCAATAGTCTGATCTCTCTTCATTCCCTTATGGTGCAACAATTGCAAAAATATGTCGTACTTGTAGTAGATCTAAAAGTAGGTCGTAGTCAACTGAACTTTCCATTGTGTCATTTGTCATGGATATTGTTTGAGATAAAAGAGTTAGATATTGTGTTACCCATGTATCCACCTACTCACACTGAATACAAGTCTAACAAAAACAAACCAACTCTCGTGTCCAAATGGTCCACATGCCTGCATCTGAGCTTTGAAATGAATGCATCTTTGAAGAATCTTTGATTGTATGACAATCCAATCTATCTCCCACTGTACCCTCCTAAACAAATGAAAATAATCTGTATTGAATCAAGTTGTCCCTCCCTATGACAATGTTGAACTACACCAATCAACAATAGAATGCGCATTGCTGAATTTTGCTCCTAAAATATTCAATTGCTCCTTAACTAGAGCTCTCTTTACACATGCACTTGCTCCATCATGCTCCCCTTTCCCATGTCCAGCTTAAAAAAAACTTCAAATATGAGGTAGACGACTCTCTACATGCATTCTACTCAACCAATAAAACATACGAGCATTCTTGAATTGACCTGTGCAATTATTTGATGAAATTAGATGTCAGCCTAGTGCTATATCATGCTCCTACAAGAACTCAAAAAAATTCTCAAAACAATGTTGTACATACTCGGACAAGTGAGATCTATCATCACTCATATAAAAACGATACTCTCTGATTATCTTTCGATCCTCCTCTGTATTATCAGGTGCATGTCTAAACGTTATGTGGACAAAAATAGCAATCAATGGAATTGTAATACTCAGATTGTACCTCATTTTGTGGTTGCAATATGTAGTTTTCTACAAAATCAACCACTAATATATTAGTACCAACCAAAAAAGAGTCCTTACACATCCTAAATTGTTGATCCAACCACTGAGACCTATGACTATGCCTTGCATACTTGTAAAAAAGATTATCATGAAAATCTGAAATAAAATCAGCAACACTGCATTCTTTTGTAACCAACTCACATCTAGAACCTTCACCTCCACTTTGCAAAGTATATTTGACTATCTCATATCTCTTTTTCTCAACAAGTTTCTTTCAAAATTCATGTTCAGAACTCTCATGAAAACACTGAACAAAATTTGATAAGCCACCACATTCTGAGCACTTTGCATTTAAAAAAACATTTCTATAGAAAAAGAAACCATCATCTCTAGAACATAAAATAGATCTAGCAAGTCCCTTGATGATTTCAGAAGATGCATTGCACCACACTCCTGCAACATTTCATTAGTATGCAAAGGAGAACGGATATAGCATAATAGCTCATGGTACATTGAAAAGTCCACATGGTATTTGCAACAACAAGTATTACAAATCTTACGAGGCACACAATAAAATTGCTTCAAACCCTCAAAAGTTCTTTGTGAGATTTCCATATTTTTGTGTGTTTCAATATTTTTTTTGAACATTGGTTCACTTGATTCCAAGAAATGTTTAGGATGTAGTGTACAGTCTCGATTTCCAATTCTTAACTTTAAAACATCCTTTGCATTGGGTGATATTCTAGAGTTATCATGCCAAAATTGTTGAATTACCTACTTTACATTATCGGTTAGCTTCTTATCAACACATGGAAGCCTCCCAGCAAAATCCCATGTATCATTTCGAAGAGGATCATCTATTCTTTCTCTTCTTGCAAGTGCTCTATCCAAATTTTTATGATTTTTCTTAAAATCAATACAAGTTTGTCTCATAAAGTGAGCCTTTTTCAATTGATGGCTTACTAGGGCAGTTGTAATGACTCTCCGAGTAGCTCTCTTATCCTTTTCCTTTCTATTTTTTCCAATAGAATTGAGAGCATTAAAAATATTTTTGACAATAATAGAATTTTTTTAGTCTTCTTGTTCACACAAATCTTCAATTTGGCTAGCAAAGGTCTCATCTTTTGCATCTTTAGCAATTGTACAAAAAGTTGGCATTGCTCGGTCAATGTCTTATCACTAAAATATTGGTTGAAAAGTCTTCTAGCCCACAACCAAATATTTCATGTTGACCTCTTTCCTTCAAAATTGTTTATAATGTTCTCATCAAATTCAACTAACCATTTAGGGGTTCTTGAAGGTCTTGAAATTGGAATATGTCTTTCTTCCACACAAGGTTCTTCATTTCTCATGTAATCTGGTGAAACATAATTTACACTTGCTTCAATATTATGTTCAAAATATTCATTTCCACAAATCCGATAACCCTTATAATCTGATATCCAATTCATTTGAAAAAAAATTAGGATGTTTTGTAACGGTATGATTTTAGTTCTAAAAATTGGATATCTAAATCAGATATCCAATTTGTGTACACATAGACCTAAGGGTTAATGGTAGATGGTAGAGGGTTTAAGGGTTAAAGGTTTAGGGTTTAGGGTATATGGTAGACGGTTATAAGGGTTTAGCATTTCAGGGTTAAGGGTATAGGGGAGAGAGATAGGTAGATGAGGTAGCTGAGAGAGTGACCAGAGAGAGAGTGGGGAGAGGGTGGTAGAGAGTGGGAGAGAGGGAGGGAGAGAGTAGAAGAGTGCAAGAGAGTTGGAGAGAGTGGGAGATATAGTGGGAGAGAGGGTGGGAGAGACTAGGAGAGAGGGAGGGATAGAATGGGAGAGAGGGTGGGAGAGACTGGGAGAGAGGGAGGGATAGAATGGGAGAGAGGGAAGGAGAGAGTGGGAGAGAGTGGGAGAGAATGGGAGAGTGCAAGATATTTGGAGAGAGATGGAGAGAGTGGGAGAGAGTGGGAGAGAGTGGGAGAGGGTGGGAGAGGGTGCGATAGAGGGAGTGGGAGAGAGTTGGAGAGAGTGGGAGAGAGGGAGGGAGAGAGAGTGGGGAGAGAGAGGTATGAGAGGAGAGTGCAAGATAGTTGAAGAGAGAGGGAGAGAGTGGGAGAGAGTGGGAGAGGGTGGGAGAGGGTGAGATAGAGTGGGAGAGAGTTGGAGAGAGTGGGAGAGAGG